>OY796680.1:60157357-60716904 GCA_963680715.1 Tetragnatha montana | reverse complement strand
GACGCAGTATTCAGGTATTCAAGAAAGGCGCTGAATTTGTGCCCGAATTTTTTTTTTTTGCAATTTATTATTTTAGTATTTTGCAATTTTAAATTATTTTAGCATTGGACTTCGTAGATTCTTCAATACTTTCCAACGGAACCACGATGAACGTGTTCAGGGGGCGCCAAATTTTTGGCCAAACATTTTTTTGCGAATCTATCTAAGAATAATGTAAAGAAATTATGTTTGGGAGGGGGCGCAAAAAAGCCAGGGGGGCGCCAAAAAAGCCATCCGCCCCGGGCGCGATTTTTCCACAACACGGCCCTGCAAGAATCTCAGCCCAAAATTATAAAAAAACGATAAAGATGGTTGTTATCTAAGACAGGGGGAGATCCACTAAACTACTCCCGATGACACCCGTTTTCCTCCGCTACGGGAGTAGTCTAGTGGTTCGCCCCCTCGAGTCCCCAATCTCCCCTGTCTTAGATAGCCATCTTTATCGTTTTTTTATAGTTTTGGGCTGAGATTCTTGTAGTGTGGCTTGGACCTAAAGTTTCCAGTTTGCCCCCCCCCCTGAGTCCACCACCTAAATCCTCCCATGGGTTAGGGGTGCAGAATATGTCCGAACTGCCTGAATTTCCCCCGAACATAAGTTCGGAACAGTAGAAGCCCCGTGGAGTAGTAAAAGCGCTTTAACTTTTGAAAAAGGGAAATCTGGTGTTTAAAAGCTACGGTACTGATACAAGTTAATTTAGAAAGTATTTTTTAATTTTTAACCTTTTTAGCCATACGGAGGTACTACTGGTACTCGCGCCATACACTCATTCGCTCGCACAAACCCTTTCCTTAGTCAGGACTTCTGTATACGAAGGATAAAATAGTTATACCACCCTTGCACTGCCCTGAGAATTGGGGAGTTCTTACCAGAATGTCTTCGAAGTGGGTGATGCCCATCCGTGGTAAGTGGCTTGCTTCCAGCAACACCAGGCGGCGCCCCGTTATAAAGTTCGTCTCGAAGCACTCCTGCGACACAAACAAACGACTTATTGTCATTTTTAAAAAAATCTTCTCCATTTAGACTACTTTTTCTTCAAAGTTAAATTATATCGTACGTTAATTATTGGCAACTGATGCAATATTGTCAATTTAATAAGGTGTTAAGCTATCAATTTTTTTTTTAGGTGTTATCTGTAAAATAGTTTTAGAAATTTTGCTTTAGTAGGCGTACTGATGGTGCTAATTCTTCTTGGCGACCATAATCCGCTATATCCGCCACAATTGCTAGAAAAAGAATTATCCCCCTAGTTCGCAACACCTAAAACAAGTGGCATCCGGTTGTATAGTATACTGAAACCGAAAAATGGTCCTAATAAAAATAGTTAGAAGTTAGCACTTAATTTTAGAGAAAAACATCAAATCTTCCAAACACAATATTTTGTACTGTATAGGTATATTAGTTTTAGTTGAATTTTAAAATTATTTATGCAAGAAACAAGATATTTTCGAAAATGCAGTGTTTGTAACATCTTACATCACTCCTTACTCAACCTTGTCAAGAAAAATAAGCACATATAGCAAACCCCCTTCGCTATCCTTATAGGCAGGGCTTAAATTGCACCGGAGCGGAGCTCCGGTGCCAAGGGCGGATCCAGACCAGATTTTCGGGGGGGGGGCATGTCAGAGTCGGAGGGTATTACATTCGAAATTTTCAGTGCCTCAGAAATTTTTTTGAAGAGTGCTTGCTTTTAAGCAGCTTTTTAGGGGTTTATAGTAACTTAGAGGATATCCAGGGCCCGTGCCATTGTTTTAGAAAGTGGGGGGGGGGGGGGCGAAACCTTTTTGGTAGGGGCATAACAATACTATGTTTCGCGAGGTGTTTGGCTCCCAATTTTCCGAGTATAACATAAATAAAATACGAAACTTTGTTAAAGTTATAAAGGTTTCATCAGATAATGCTAGCTCGAAAGCAAAAGGGGGGTTCTGGGGGTCCTCCCCCAGAAAATTTTGTGAAATTTGGCTTCCAATAGAAGTTTTTTTACTCATTTTTGTACATTTGGTACCCATTAGATAACACCTACTGAGAGCAACTTCTTGTACTCCTAAAAGGAGAGGAGAGAAACAAATTCAAGTAGAAAACAGTAAATAAGTAACCATGAGAAATTAATAGGGGGTCTGGGGGTAACCCCCAAGAAAAATTTTGAACATTTGCCTCTAAAAATAAAGTTTCAGCTCATTTTGAAAGCATGAACCACAGAATTTTCAAGGATGAAATTATAAATAGATGCCAAATTTTGAAAAGGACTGGGGGTCCTCTCCAAGAAAATGTTTGCAAATGCGCCCTTTCAAACTATAGTATTCATCTATTTTAAAACTTCCCAAAAGAGAACAGCTTCTTTTCAGCGGAAGAATTTTCAAGGGAAAACACTCTAAAACAGATGTCACATGTCAAAATATTAAAGGGGGGGGGTTTCCCCCAGAAATTTTTTTGAATTTTAGCATTAAGAAAGTGTTTCTTAAGCTATTTGTTAGGGTTTCTCGGGGGGGGGCATGGCCCCCAGGGCCCCCCCCTGGATCCGCCACTGTCCGGTACTTCTTGGTTTTCAGTATATATTTACTGATATTTATTTATTAATCAGTAAATATTTGTAATGCTGAATAGTAGCGCTCCGGTACTTCTTTGGTTAGAATTTAAGCCCTGCTATAGGTACTTACGTAATATTTGAACGGCCCCTAATTTTTGGTATCCAAAAGAGCTTAAAGAGATATTTAGCGGGACCGTTAACGGAATTGAACAGTTTTTTCATACATTGGTTGATTTTAAAAACATGCAAGAGGACAGAAAATGTCTCTCACCCTGTAGTGCGGGAATCCCGTTGCCACCCATTCCCCGACCTCCTGGGCTGTCCACTCCAGGCACGTGGGGAGCACCCTCTCGTCTCCCTCCCTATGCCCCTTCCTCTTCCTCTTCTTCTTCATTTCGATCTCAAAAGTATCGACAAAAACAAATAATGGCTTGATAAATGAAGAGCTTTCTTTTTACTCGACTTATTGGAACCAGGTTTCGTCGGTATTGGTTCGCTATTTTTGTTGTAAACTTTACCACCAGCGAAAGAAAATTTTTCAGTGTTATGTAGTTTTATGGTTTTTTAAGTTAAATTAAGACAAAATTTAATAAAAAAAAATGTTGCGAACTTTTTCTTTTTTTAGCCCCCCCCCCCTATAAAATACTATTTTCACACGCTAATATCTCCGCGAATAATCACGATTTTTTTCAGTGAGTTTTTCATAACATCGGCGGCAAACAATACTCTCATAATGAGGTTTTTGCTCTATCTCCTTTATTTTTTCATTTTTTTTTTAACTTTCTTATTTCGCCGCTAGGGGAGGCGTTGTAAGCCATCTCAATGGATTCCCCAGTGTCACTTACCTGGGGGTAGATCTTACTTCTAGGACCCTAGGAGACGTTGGTTCCAAATAAAAGCCGTGAAAGGACTTTTGAAACAGTCTGTATAAAAAAAAACAATATTTTATCACCATCATTAAATGCTAAATATGTGGAAACATAGAGTTTGAAGGAGAATAAGTAGTTAATTTTAAAAAACAATTTTTTTAGGAAAAATTTGGGAAAATTAGTAGTATTTATTGGAAGTTTGTACATCTGCTCTCGTCAACCTTATATAAGTTTCATGTTTTGAAATTAACTCAGCGATTCTCAAACTGGGGAGGGAGCCTTCCTAGGGATGCCCGATAACTCCAGAAGACCCCTCCCAAAATTTGTACTAAATTGACAAAAACTTGTAAAACCCCTATTTTTAAGGGTCAACATTTTTCTGGGGGACAATTACCGTATTTTTTATAAATGGAAATAAAGCCATTTTTCCGGTAAAACAAATTGTTCTAACTTCAAAAATCCGCATTAAATTAATGAAGTGATTATTAATTATTATTAATATTAATTATTTAATTAGATATTTTAAAATAGAAATAGTTAAATTTGAGTTGCCCTCGAAACGCTCGTGACGTAATGTGATTAAAAAAACATCGTGAATGGCCAAAAGGCTATTCTCGATTGGCTGCTGCAAGTGTTTTTTGTACCAATAAACGTCACACAACATATTTGTGACGTAGCAGCCGTTTTCGCGCCCCTTTTTTGAAAGACGAACTTAGAAATTAAATAAAAAAAATAATTAAGCATCAGAATCGAAAAATGTTTGCGACAAAATTTATTTTTCAACCATCTCTATCGAATCCCCCAATATTGCCAATATTGCAAGTTTGAGAAATTAAGTGTTATTAAAACGCAGTGAGGCAGTCGAAAGAGGTCACAGAGAGAGCAGAGTGGGTACTTAGAGGGGCGGTCGTGTGTGTTTAAGGTTAATTAATCACGCTCTCAACAACCTGCTCATTATCGTTTCTTGCACGACGACATGCCTCGCTAATTAGGCGGCCGATGAAAGCTCGTCCATCAACTTTTTTTTCTATATTTTCTTCTCGAATGTGACCAGATTTTACAATCGGGACATAATTTCACCATCAGGGGCGTAACTATAGACTTTTGTTTCGGGGCTTTGTCTCAACGTTATTTCTGAAATACCTCTTATTCGTTAAGTTTTGCACAATTACTTTTTATTTAGTTTGTTGCACTAACAGTGAAATTGTGTAAACACCTAGTAAAATTGGGGGTCTTCCCACAGAAAAATTTTGGAAATTTCTCCCTCCAAATAGTGTTTTAGCTCATCTTTTTTTTTGTCGTGTCTAAGATTAAATTTTTTTTTTCCAATTTTAGCTCATTTTTAGACTCTTTCGATCACACCGCCGTTCATTGTTAGTGGCAGAATTTTCTAGGAAAAACAGTTCAATATAATAAACGACAAAATTTCTAGGGGGAGTTTCCCCAAAATTTTTTTGGACTTTTTACCTTTGAAAGTACTGTTTTGACTCATTTTGAGACCCATTGGGTCACACCCAAAGAGGACCACTCCTTTTGAGTCAAATAATTTTCAAGGAAAAATACCGTAGAAAAATCATGTCAAAAGGGGATGTCATGGAGGGGATTTTTTTCTTCACTTTCTCGAGAGAGGTTGTGATTTTTTCAATAAGTCTCTGAAACGGAAGATTTTTAGACCTCGCACAATCACTCTTAAAACGACATTTTCAAAACTGAGTAAAAATTACTAAAATCTAAATATATGAGGTAGTAAAACTGTCACAGGGAGCGAAATGCCACTAGGGGGGCAAGCTTTAAAAAAACCATTTTGACTCTTTGCGTGAAAGTGCGCTCCCTCTTTGAATCTCATCCCGAATGAAGAAATGTCCCTGAAGCAAATGACATAATGAGGAATGATCCCCAGCCAAGCCCCTCCCCCTTGTCACCGCCCCTTCTCGGCTTTCAGGGTTGGTTGGTCCTCTCCATTCTTTTCTTTTGATGTTTTGTTCGACACGCCCCGTTGGAACGTCACGCGAGCATGCAGTCTCTCCCTTCTTAAAAAACGAGCACTCTGCTTTATGTAGCTGTAGTGAATTTTCTACGCACGGGGGGAAAAAATAGAAGGCGAGATTTCTGAAATCAATAGTTAGTTGCTTGCCTTGAAAAATCTATATTCAAAAATTAGTATAGTACATTCTTATACAACTTGACCACATACCTGATGGAAAAGCTTAAAAACCTGGAACTAACAGAGAAAATCAAAAAAACCTGGAATTATCAGGGGGAAATCAGGAAATTTTAGAAAATCAGAAAAATTTTGGGTGACAAAGAGTTTCAAAATGAATTAGAACACTGCCTTTAGATCACATTTCTAAAACATTTTAAAAACTAACTGGAAAACATTTGAGCTCGAGACAGTAAAATATGTAGCTCGATCTTGGAAATAAGCACCAGTACAGGCTGGTTACAGCCTTTAATTATATCATTATAGAGCATTTTCAATCACATGACTCGGACCTAACAACGGCCTTAGCAACGGAAGATGTTACAGTTTTTTGCCCTACAGAGGTTAACAGTTACAGAAAATGACTAGCCATGGAATTCTTCTATTGGAGCATTTGCAATCACGTGATCCCATACCTAAAAACCGCCTTAGCAACAGTTAAAAGCCCTACAAAGGTTAACAGTTAAAAGAAAATAGCTGGTCGTGACGTCACCTGAAAACACTCTATAGTGTTTTTCCTAGAAAACTCTGCCACTTACATTGCTCTCTGGGTGTTATCTAAAGGGTCTCAAAATGAGCTAAGGAGGACCCCCCAATTTTACTAGGGATTCACACAATTTTAAATTTAAACTAAACTAAACTCCTCGGCGCAACAGCCCTAGTGGGCCAAGGCCTACGACGCCCATCTTCGTTCTCCTGACCGTGGGCCCTGATGGGGTGCAAGGCATATGTCCCGGTTAGGTGGTCAGGACCAGGCCCGCCGACAGGGGGGGGCAAAGGGGGCACTTTCCCCCGGGCCCGGGGATTTTCCCAGCCCTATAGGGGCCCGTAAAGAATCTCCATCTTGAGATACACTACTAAACGTTCTGAAACAAGAATACCCATTCATAGATTTTTTCCCCAACTACCCTTCTTCTTCCTGAGAACGGGCCCCGGGCCCCCCTCCTTCCTGGAATGCATATGCAATCTCCAACGTTTCGAAACTCAGCAAACTAAGATAATTACCACCTGCAAGCTGCAATACATTCCAAGAATTGTCACAAGATAAGGCACGGAAGGGCCCGAACCGGACCTGACACCCCCCAACCCTGGATGGAAAGGTCTTTCGTTAGCCAAAACAAACAGGAAATGAGCCTTCCTCTTGACCGACCCCAGACACAGAGGACAGTGGAGAAGTTTCAAGCCCCATGCAGACATGTGGATGTAGAAAGCGTAGGTTCCGTTAAACGTGTATCATCTGTTTTTAAAAATCGTCTATAATTTTTTTTAAATTAATAAAATTTTTTCCCGATTGTTTCAAAGTTATCGTTTGAAAAAGTTTTTAACGATAGTCTTCTGAGATAGACCGTACGTCTAGGTGAGTTGTATTCATTTTTTAAGCATAATACACATTTCAGCTATCAAATACAGTTGAAAATATTATACGTATTTGTATTTTTCTAGTTGTTTCTGTCTCTTGTTTTACATATGCTAGAGGGTTTTAAAGGCATTGCTGTTTGTTTAATTTTCTTTTAAAAAATGGAAATTTTCGATAATGAAAAGTTTTATAAACCATAAAAAAATTTACTTAGAGAACAAGAAAATTTATTCCATTATTAAATGAAAATAAAATTGAAGAATCGGTTGAAAATAGTATACGTATTTTGCATTTTACTAGGTTGTTTTTGTCTCATGTTTTGTATATATTGGTTTTGGGGGGAGAGGTTTAAAGGCATTGCTGTTTGCTTAATTTTTTTTTAAAAAAGGAAAATTTTTGACAGTGAAAAGTTTTATAAATCATTAAAAGAGAATTTATTACACTATTAAATAAAAATAAAATTTAAGAATCAATGATTTTTAAATTGTATTAAAAATTATATTATATGATGTCTGTTATTAAGGCTGTCCCAAAATTAATTAATACCTTTACAAAATTAATAAAAAATAAACTAAAGGAGATAAAAACATACGGTTTGTTGCTAACTACTCTTTTAGCCTGGGAGTTTTTTATACGAAATTTCATACTCCACAGAGACTTAAAAAATTAAGGGTTTAGGAATGTTTCTTATTCAAAAATCCATATTATGCTTAATAAATTGCTTAAAAACAATTTTTTAACACAATTTTAACTAGAAAGAAGGGTTCAATATAATTTTTATTCGATTCTTGAATTATTAATTATTTCAGATTTTAATAAACTTGTATTTTTACTCTATTACTAAATGTCACAATACAAATTGTATTGTACAAGTTTACAATACAAATTGTATTGTAAACTTGTATTTAATAAACTTGTATTAGAAATAGTAATTTGGGCTATTGTTTTTCCATTGAGTTCATATTTTTCTAAAAACGGCTGATTAAAACAATTTTTTTTATGAATTTGATTAAATTTGGATTCTTCCATTAGAACTGTTATTTAATGCGTTCTAATCTGAATAGAACAATAAATGTTCTTGGTCTAAAAATACCTTTTATATTAATCATGAATGAACTGTTTTTTTAATGAATAAAAATTAAGATATTTTACAAAAAGTTTGATACAGAAAAGTTTAAGTGTGCATTTTTAAATTGGATTAAAGGTGTAATAATTAATTTGTTTGTTTCATGTATACAGTGCGAAAAAAGTGATTTTTCTAAGCTTTAAAGTTATTTTAATTTTCTAGAAAAAGGAGGTGTGAATTAAAATAAACTATAGTGAACTATAGCTGTTATGGTGTAAGTTTAAAGGTCAAGGATAGAAGGAAGCTGAATAGTACTTATTCTAGACTAGATCCTGTTAATATAAAGCTAAGGTAATTATTTAATAATTGTTTCTGTAAAACTATTTTGGAAAACTATATTGGAAAATTTGGAATTAGTTAAAAAATTGTTTATAAAATTACAACAGAGCTAGGTATGATTATCTCCATTCAATATATCTAGAGGAAAGCTTCCCAAGTGAGAGATGGCACTTTAATTATATCAATTTATTGTTATGTGATAAATGATTCAGTAAAACTTAAAAGTGGGATTTTGTATATTATTTACCTCCTTGAGAGAGAGATTCGAAATTCATAATACTTTTATATGAAAAAAACCCCTAAAAATTTGTATTTTAATTAAAATTCAAAATGTCCCTCATTTGCGATACGCGTCTCCTAATATGAGAGTATTTAATGTCATGAAATGGTTTTAAAAGTGTTGTTAACATCCTAAAATACATCCATTACATACTTAAAATACATTTTAAATGTCACATCTTAAAAGTGAATTCATAGGGAAGAACGGGACACATTCCCACAAAAATAACATTTTTGACTACTTCTCCATATATTTATAAAATATTGAAACAAAAACTGATTTATTCATAAGTTTACAGCATTCCTGAAATTTAATATAGTATTTCTTAAATCAGATAAAAACTTAGCGTAAAAGTTTTCTAAAAGCATTAAACAAAATATTCTACAGCTGGTTTTAAAAGAACTTTCATAAATAAATGCATAAAAACAAGACTAATATTAAAGAATATTAAATAAAAACACATTTTAGACGGAAAACAATAATTTTTAAAACTTATCAAATTTCTATCATATCAGTTAAAACTGGAAAAATTCTAAAAGCTTTGAATTTTAAGTTTAATACTAAAATTATTTTAACTAATTAAGCTTAAAGTACCTTAAAATACTATATGTAAAGTCTGAAAATGCGTTCGAAATTAAAAAAAAAAAAGAATTAGAATGGATTTTTAAACTGTTCGAATGTTCCTCTAGTTTGAATATAGGTTGGTGCTGTTGGTGCTGGCGTTCCTGACTTCCAAAGGTTTCAGGTAAGATATTGAAATTTTTTAGAGAAAACCATTGAGGCGCTTACAATGAGCTAAGTCCAACATTGGAGTTAGCTCGATGTTCCTCCAAGTGCCTCAATTACTTAATATGTGTGTGTGCAATAACTCTATGGTGCAAAGTGATTCTTTCAAAACAAATGTAGTTTGAAATAGTTAGTTATTGTATTGTTCAAGAAACTACTACCTATTGTACTAGTTCCATGAAGAAAACCTACCTAGGAAGAAAAGAAATACTCGAACAATTATTTAGATTTCCACAAAGATTGAATACTTTGAACAACTCTTAGTATAATAAATTAATGTATAGTGGTCAGATATGTGTACAGTTTCGTTTTAATTATGTCAAAAGTGATAGATATATGTAAAAATATTATGTCTAATTAATTTTAAGGTAGTACGTAAAAGTAAAGAGGGCCCGGGACTGTCGTTGCCCCGGGGCCCGCTGTGGCTCTCGGCTGCCCTGGTCAGGACCCCCAGTGTTTAGTTCCCAAGCACGCTTGGTCCTCAATTTAACGACCCACTCAAGGGATGAAAGGACCTTGCCCAGCCCGGGAATCGAACCCCGGACCTGAGGCACGGAAGAGCTATGCGCTATGCCACTGCGCCACCGGGCTTCCTAATTTTAAATTTAGTGGACCAAAATTAAAAGTAATTGTGTAAGTCGTCTAAAACGTATAAAAGTATTGAGGAGGTGCATTTGAAATAACGTTGAGTCAACTCCCCCCCCCAAAAAAAAAAGTCTAGTTACGGCCCTGGCATAAAGCTAAATACGTGAACACATATGTAAGAATTTGGGACTCGAGGGATGTTTCGTCATCGAAAGGGGGGGGTCCAATTTCTCGAAGAAAAGAGCCCCCACATTCACATTATTAAAGGTCCCCCCGAAGAGGAAGCG
Source organism: Tetragnatha montana (assembly GCA_963680715.1). Taxonomy (NCBI): domain Eukaryota; kingdom Metazoa; phylum Arthropoda; class Arachnida; order Araneae; family Tetragnathidae; genus Tetragnatha; species Tetragnatha montana. Next base: position 60,706,571 of record OY796680.1, on the reverse strand, counting down.
CGCGTGCAGAAAAGTGTCCTCGACAGGTGTGAAGATTCGTATTTTGCGTAAACTGAGCCATTCAGGTGAGGTTTTTTTTTCGTCAGGGAGGGAATAATCATGGGAATAATTCGTTCCCATCACACCGAAAGAGGAGACATCGGGGGGGGGGGCACAATTGGCCAACTCCTCTTTCACCTGCAATCTTCGATTCGGAGAGGCTCAAATGAATGAATTGCTGCATTCATCATTTACATACATCATGGCGCTCATTCACAATTCAATTCAATCGACAGTTTAGAAAAGTCCAATAAATGGCGAATTGGCATTTTGCGCTCAAAAGAATCTCCATCAAGCAGGCCAATTATTGTGTCACATTTTTTCTCCCCCTGATGTCACATCTCAGCCCCCCCCTATGAGAAAAATCCTCGCAAATCATTAGCAAATGAGGACGAATAATACGATATTCCGGGGATTCGTACAGTTCAAACGCTTCACACAAAAGTAAACGCTTAAGAACACTTTTTTGTTCTTAAATTAGCAACATTTGTTTTTAATTTAAAAGTGTTTATACTTTTTTTATCCAGTGATTGTTTGACTCCATTGATATTCACTTACTCCCATTAAAAGTGACTTAAGGACTCAGTTTCGTAATAATTTTTAATTTTATTTGTCTTAGTCTTTCTATTTTTTACTTTCTGCTGTGACCTAAGCATAAATTTAATTTAATTGTCGATTAAAGTGTTTTTTTTTTTAAGATGCTTTGCATCCGAAATTTCATAAGTTTGAAAAGGAATCAGGCCATCAACTTTTTTACTCTAAAATATATTTGTGTAAATATTCTACTTATATTTTTTTCGATAATCGTTCTGTACTCTAAATAAGGTACTGAATTTCCAGTAAAAATTTAGTGGATATAAAGCGAAAATTCCATTACTTATATAGTTTTTTTTTCGATTTTCTCAAAACTTGTTTTTAGGACTTATTTCCTTTTTCAGACTGATGATTCAATTTTTTAATTAATAAAACACTATATTTCTGAACCTAATTAGAGAAATTTTGAAATGGTTAAATTTGAACTTATCTTAAGACTATATTAATAACAAAAATTCATCATTAGTTTCTAACAACTTATGATTTACATATAATTTTTAACTGGCCTTTTTTAAGAGGGGGTAAGTGGGTTTTACTTGATACACAAACTATTCTGGAAATCTATTTTACATTAATCTTTAAAAAGAAATGAAACAAAACTGAAATATATGCAAAACCCATCAGTGTGACAAAATGTAACATCATAAATATGAGTAAGTGTGAAATGTCCTGTACATAATACTAGTATATTAGTTTGAGGGGTAGGACTCATACTTACCCCGACTAACCCTAATTGTACATTCTGTTTGAAAGAGCTTTTTCAATAACAGGGGAGAATAATAGAAATAGAGTTCTTATTTCCAGATTTAAATATAATATAGGAGTTTTCGTATAGCTTTTTTTGAGGGATTTTGGAAATTCAGATGCTGTAATGGTGGAGGTATTTAGTAACACATTATTGTGGACTATATATTTTGAATAAGTTTATTACAAATAAGTTTCTATACAAATTGGTTTATTACACATGTTGATATAGGATCTGAAACTTAACCCGCTCCTTGTTCATTCTTGTCGTCGTCAGTTGCTGGCCGATCCGGAGCTGACTGGACTGGCGGACACCTGCAAATTAATCAACTCTTCTTAATGTTGCATTTTCTATACAAATGTATATGGGGCCGCTCAAATATTACGTCATTTTAGTCATTTTTGACACACACCCTTGTCATCAAAAACAAGCAAACCCCTCTCTCATGTACAAAATCATTAGTAATGCTTAGATTTCTGAAAGTCACTGTTCTACATGAACACTCAACTTATAGTTAAAACTTTCCTTGTGAAAAATGCTTAAAAAATTTTTTCTAGTTCAGTTTTTTTCTTTTGTAAAAATTAGTTTTGGTTGAATTTTGAAATTATTTATCCAAGAAGGAAGATATTTTCGAAAATGCAGTGTTTGTAAAATTTTACGTAAGCATCACTCATACTCCCATTGTCAGGAAAAATTAGCAAATAGTAAACCCCCTCCCCCCCTTAGGTGCTTACGTAATATTTGAACTGCCCCTATATTTACGTATCACAAATTTAAAGTTGCACTGTAGTGACGTATTTTCTGGTATCGTGACGTATTATTTTTATTTCGCTGGTTTTATAAAGTTACAACCCGTTAATCTGGGTATAGATAGGGGGGGGGGGGTTGATCCCTCAATAATTAAGAACATTTTTTCAAAAACGCAAAATTTTTAACTTCTGGGAGAGACTTAAAATTTACTGAATGTTATATAAGGAGTATAGTGCTGGGGGATCCGTCCCCCCTGAGTTTAAAGCTGATTTAGTTTAGAATAGTTTGAAGTTAAAGTTAGTTTTGAGATTTGGGGGAGGGCACGCGGTCACAAAAATGTTTAGACTATACCCCCCTCAGGGGAGGGCACTTTTTTGAGGATCACCACTAATCTTTGGATGCAAATAGACAAAATGTTACTTTTATTTTTATAAAGATCTCTCCAGATCCCCAATGAAATTTCTTACCCAGAAAATTGTAAGGATTTTGACTCCAAATAACTCATTTTTGATCAGTTCAAGCTGTTAATGAACGAAAAAGTTTGAACAATCTGGGGAAAGTGACCCCTGGGCTTTAAAAAAAGGAGCCTAATGAATTACTGAAATTTTTTTTGGTTTTTCAGAATCTACTTTCTTTTTTCTCCTTTTCCCTCTTTTTTCCCTTCTTTTTCAGCCCAAGGAGGGTGCACCCTTAAATCCACACCTGTCCCCCCTATTCTTCTAACTTCCTATTAGTATTACTCATCAATAGTAATTTTTAAATTCCTATTCATAGTATAATAATGAAAGGTATAGTATTGCTATCAAACAGTAGGTAGTTTACCCTGTAAAAATTTTCTGTTTTTCTTCAAAATTGCTTGAAAGATCTCTCCTTCTAAAATTAGTTCAACCGCGCTTTCGTCAGAGGGTATAATTATATTCTATCACCATCATTCTATATACCCTCGATGTATTCAAGCGGGTTTTTCCCTCACCTCCGATCCCTATGCGCGATAGCATCGAGGAAAACAAGATCTCGATCACAGCACAGATATGAGGCGCATTGAAAACTAGCGATGGAAATCTATTGCAAAAAACGAGGAAGACTGAAATTTTTTTCATCTTACGAGGACACCTTAAAATCTTGATGATAGCCAAGTTTCGTCTTTAGAAGAAGAGTCTTGATCATTGTTCTTTAAATGAGAGGCAATCAATTCATGACAACACTGCGAACAGGGCCTGATTTAGAAAATTTTCTGTAGTGGGCACACCATACAAGAAGGGGTCCCCATATTATAAGTTAATCTTAAAAATAAAAATTTATAACACACCATAATTGGTCTTCATATTAGCCTGCTAACTTTTTCAAAGATGTCACCGTCAAAAAGTGCCGTAAAATCGTAAGTTTTGATTTTATTTTACATTTTGGAAGAAAAACTATTGGAATCATGAAAAGTTAATTTTATACTTAAACTTTTAGATAATTTTGGGGGTCCTTAAATTAGGGGGCCTCACATGGCCTAATGGTAAATCCGTGTATATGACTGCAAATACGTGAAACACTTTTGTAGCACTATAAGTAAACACAATAATAAACACTTCTCATCAAAAGCGTTTTGATTGTACATATTCGGTTCTCTGTATAGAACACATTTCTAATTCTTCCTCTTTTCTTTTCTTTGTCTTTTCCAGAACACTATCCCAAAAAGGTGTTAAAGTGTTTCACCTAACAACACAAACAAAATGCTATTAATTGGAGCTCAAAAAAGTATTCTTAAATGAGTTTATTTTTGTGGGGAGCACAGGGAACTATTTTGCACGTGAACTATCAAACCCTAAGCGTTCGGATTCTCCCCCCCCCCCGTTTTACGGTACACTTTTCAGTGGTGAATATTGTACTTCATTTAATAAGAAAAATATAAATTAAAGTAACTAATGTCCTTCCATTCCATCCATTCAGGAAATTAAAACAAAGCTCTAAACCTCAAACGAATTGCAAAAAAGTAATCCCTACTGATTTCACTTAGAAATGTTCTACTTCTATTACATGCGATATGCAAAAAATCTGCTATAAGAAGTTTAATGTTTTTAAATTCCTCATTCACTTTAACGTATTTAAAAAATGAATTTTGTACGGATGGAGGAAAAAGCTTTTATTGATGCAGTTTGTGCCCTTTTTTCAATGACGGTATGGAGTAGTATTTCATTTTCATCCTTCAGGTTTTTTTTCCTTCCATTTTTATGACGACTGATGATCCCTATTGACAATGGCGGCTATTTCGAGCGGTGTGATATGGCAGATGTTTTCACACCTCCCGAAGGTATCTCTCTCCATTCGGCGCAGATGCTGCTCGCGAAAAAGCGTTTGAAAACCGAGCTTATCTTTTCACAATGAGAGACTGAAAAAGGATCTCTCGTTTCACGAGAGGTTCTTTTTATTTTTCATCCGTTAAAATATGGTTTTTATCATGGTTTTTATTCGGAGTCGGGGAGATCCACTCACATTTTAAAAAGTTTTCCATTTCCATGAATGAGTATAAATAGTTAGTATTTTATGAAGAAAACGTTCTACTTTAATCTATTTCGAACCTAAACTGAAAGCGCTCATACACAAAAAAATACACACTTAGCAACACATTTTGGTTTTGTTGTAAATATTGTTCTGAATATGCTTAAAAGTTAAAAGAGTGTGGCTATCCAGATACAGAATATGTTCTTCTAAAATATAGGGTTATAAAATATGTTCATCAGAATCTGAATGTGTTCTTTTAAATTTGGATCGAAGCACCATTTTCTATCTCTTCAGCAGCACTGTCTTTTTCTCACGCAATACACAATGAAAACGCTTTCGGTAAGGAATTTTATTACATTGTGTTTACTTATAGTAGGGGAGACCACAGAGTGTTTTTGGATAGTAACTCGAGCGCGTCAGATAATCATAAGGGGGATACCTTGCATGCTTTTGAGTAACTCCACCAAATATAAGCTCTCTATGTAGGGGGGTTTGTCTAGAACAGCCCGTCAGATTTGTAAAAAAAAATTAGTTAAATGGACATACTCGAGCGCGTCAGATAACGATAAGGTTGTGCTATTAGTTACCAGCTAAAAAGTGTACATTTTCTAAAATCTGCCGATTTGAGCGGTGGGTAAGGGAGCGGGAGGGTTGCAAAGTAAAGCCAAGACCGGTAAGACGCTATCGCTCTTTTTGAGAAAAATGTACGAAACAAAATGTTTATAGACTGGTAGCCACAGGAAACTAGGCTCAACTAGTTGTAAACTGTCTTGGTAGCCAATCTGACGCGCTCGAGTATGTCCATGTAACTAGTTTTCTTTCAAATTTTGACGGGCTGTTCTAAACAAACCCACCAACATGGAGAGCTTATATTTGGTGGAGTTACTCAAAAGCATGCAAGGTATCTCCCCTATGATTATCTGACGCGCTCGAGTAAATCCACATTTAGCATCATGGGCTCCCCTACTATTATAGTGAAGTTGCCAAAGTGTTTCGCAGACTCTCCGTAGTTTCTGTACGGTTGATGTTGTTTTCCTAATTCGGATTACATCGGATAAACTACGAAAACTCTTCCAACAACACCGATGCGGCACGGGGAAAAATGCAGAATAATAAACAAGCACATCGTGCCTATAATGACTGATGGGTCCGCTTGAATACTGTAAAATTAAAAGCTTTCTCTCCCTATAATAAACTCCCATTCTCGAAAATTGTTTCTTTCCGTTGCGACAACTCATGGGGCTGCGAGAGAAAAAGAATAATATTTTCTCAGCTACATAAAAAAAATTAGAAAACATGCCGAATGGAGGGGGAATTTAGATTCCGGATAAAGGGTTCAATATACGGAAAATTTTAATTGGAGGTTGGAGTACTAGATGCAGTTCTGAATATAAGGGAGTTCCTTCCTCACCTTTGGCCTCTTGTGGAAAGCTCGCTGCCGCTCTTCCAGCTGCAGGTTGTAGGCGTCCAGCTGCAGCTGCAGTCGCTGCTCCTCAGCCTGCAATAATACACGCTCTTTTAATTTATATCGGAAGTTTCGAAAATGTTGAGCTTAAGTTAAAGAAAGCTCACAACTAGGTTCAGTTAAAAAAATAATAATTATACATTAAAAAAATAATTAACAACATCTTTTATGAAGAATCGGTTCTCACCATCGGTTATAAGCTCCATTACATAATATTACAGCTACGTATTTCTGGAAGAAATTTTTCGCCTCTGTATAACTAATACGATCGAGTCGCAGCTGTAGTTAAAACATAAGCGCCGTATAAGTTTCGTGATAAAAATACTTTCAGAACGAGAAAAAAAATTATTTTAACTGTGTAGATGTTCCGGATTTTGGAGCATTTCGGATAAAAGGTTCGTTATTCTAATATAGTTTTCCGGGATTTTGAGTTGCGTCCCTGCTGGTTATAGAATGAGAGAAATGAAAAAAGATGTAGAGATTAGAACTTAAAACATTGTGCTAAGGGTAATATCAGGAATATTCGTACGGCTAAGAAAGAATAAGGAATCATGGAAGTAAAGAAAGACCTAGAGCGAGAATGTGAAGAAAAAGCTTTCGAAATGCGAGTGAAAGTGGAGATTGGGTGGAAGAGAGAGTGGGAAGGAGAAGATGAGGAAATGAGAGGTTGTAAAGTGGGAGAGAATAAAAATGTGAAAAAAGGGGAGAAAGGGGGCCCTTCCTGATGAAATTCGGACTAGGTGTACCAAAACAAGTTAAAACCCTATTTTTAAGGGTCAAATTTGCAAAAATGTTATGGTCTCCAAATCCCCCTTTTGTGTTTTGAACTTTTGGATTTTGAGTAGGAAGTCATAGTAGCACCCTTGCGATACATTTCATCAGTGTAAGTGTGTATTTGAGTTGGAAATGAGTAGCGTCCAAATGAGGACATGTATGAAGGTTACCTGTGCCATGGAGTCGTCGAACTCGATGCGTCCGGAGCCGTCGAGTCGCTCGAGGTCGATGCAGCCCTTCCAGCGCACGCACACCCCGTTCAGGATGAAGCTGCTCTGCACGCGAGCCTGAAAACGTCATACACGAGGGGATCAGTATAGGAATCCAAGGGGGGCATTCTGGACAGTGCCCCCCTTTGGGTCCAAAAAAAAAGTACTCAAAATGAGTTAAAACTCTACTTTTAAAGGTCAATTTTCAAATTTTTTCTGGCGGAGGACCTCCATACCCCACTAAAAGAGGATCTTGAGTGATACTTTTTAGAAAATCTCCAACATTCATTTTGACATTTTTCTTAAAAGGTAAAGGTGGTAAGTCTGGAGAAGTGCCCCCCCCCCTTGGATCTGCGCCTGGTAGGAATAGATGGCGAACAGGGCGGTGTCAAATGATAGTAAATAGGGTAAACCGTTAATAATTTAGAATAGCATAAGAATAGTGAGAACCATGCGGGGAAGAATATTCTTTGAAATTATTCCTCAATTTCGAAGTACCAGAAATACCCAGTTTCAAGCAATTTAATAGTCACCACTCAAATGATATTTATTTTTATTTTATGTTTGAAAATTGTACATTTTATATAACAGTGATAAAGACATTCCGGCACTGAACTTGCAAATCGACGTGTCGGTAACGTTGCATTACGGACTCGTGGGATATTCTAGTTTGAGTTTTGCAACTTAAACATTCTTTAAAAAATATTATAAGTGTGGATCATATAAAACTACTTACACATTAATGACTCGTTTTGTATGTTTATGTATTAAAAATTGTCCTTCCAACAGGAAAAAACGAGGTTTTTTTTAGGAATTTCACCAAATTTTGATAACTGTAAACGATATACTGATAAAATAAAACGATACGTTTTGGGTTAATTTAAATAGGAGTGATCGAGACCAGTCAATTTCGATAATATTGTCCGATTGGTAACATTAACCGTGATAACATTAATTGGAGTAGACTGTACATTAAAACTAGTGTTCGGCAACTAGTGGTCCAAAAATAGTTAACTACCAACTACTAACTAGTCTGGGAAATTGTAGTTGTAACTAGTAGTTAACTATTTTTTCCTGGGACTAGTTGCAACTAGTAGTTAACTATTTCCCAAAGTAGTTAACTACTAGTTAACTAGTCTATTTAATTTCATAACCTACTTTTTGGCAAAATTCTAATATATCTTTCTTATCTGTCATCACAAAAAGCGTTAATACTTCGCGCAAAAATGGTCTTTATTTCTTGTTATGGTATTTGAGTACTCTACCTTTGATAAAAATCTTAAATACCTTTTTAAATTTTAAATAAAATTTTTTTTGAAGTAGTTGAAAATTTGAAAGTAGTTTTAACTGGTAGTTAATTAAAAAAGTAGTTAAACTAATAGTTGAAATACTTTAAACTAAAAGTAGTTAAACTACTAGTTGATCGGTAGTTAACTACTAGTTGCAACTAGTTCTAGTTAACTAGTGCCGAACACTAATTAAAACCCCAGAGCTGAAGAACTACATTAACTCATAATGAATGAAGGAGTATTGGAAATGTCTTATTTTTGAGCAGGAAGAACCGTGTCTCAGACAAAACAAAAGAATGCTACGACTCGTTTTAATCCGGTGATGCATTGTATGTGAATAAGAGTTTTTTGAAGCGGAAGGAAGCTCATTTGATTGCTTCCCGTCTTCACACCTGAGTGTGTTCGATGAAGAGGCTCTAATTGGCCAATCAGTCTCGCCCAAGCCCCCGGGACAGGGGGATTCATATATGGTACTACAATGCCAGCAGATTGAAAAAGGGCATCTGCAGCAATATGCTAAAATAACAACTTACTTAGATACGGCAGTTTTTTTTTAACTCGGAAAAAATCTAAATAGGGGAGAGTAGCCCAAAGCGGGTATGCTAACTTTGAAAGCTCAAAAATTTTAGTTAGTGTTTGAATGTAATTACAAATTAGTATAATAGGGGAGTTTTTACATAAGGCGAACTTTTTCTTTTTTTAAGACCTGAAAAAGTTCTATTTTCACATACTGAGTGAGATCACTAGTGAGTTTTTTTATAATATTGGCATCAATATTCGCATTGAAGTTTTTACTCTTTCTTTTTAGTTTTTTGATTAATTTGTTTAACTATCTCATTTTGCCTCTAGAGGCGCTGTAAGTCATCTCAATGGGTTATCCACGGTCACTTAACCTAGGGGTAAACCTTACTTTCTCTTTCTATGACCCTATTAGGAGACGTTGTTTTCAAATAAAAGCTGTGATAGGGACATTATATACTGGGAGATGTGAAAGAACTATAACAAGGAAACATCAGGCTAAACTCAGAGAAATGCACGCTCCGGAATTTATAATTGAGAGAGGACTCAATTAAAATAACTCAGTAATTAATAAGTTTTAATTCAGTTAAAATTGGGTTCTGAGTAGCCGAAATCATCGACTTGTCTTTGATGAACTTTTTTTAATTGGCCGATTTGCTTCAGAGAAAGCATGGCTAGTTCTTGACGGTTTCTCTTCATTTCTCGCCTAGTAGGGTTGAATTTGGGGGTAAAAAAATGATGATTTTTAAGAATTTTTTTACAGCTTTCCTACTGTAATTCCGTGCAGCGGCGGCTCGTGGGTAGTTCAAATGGGGGTTCACAATCAAATTTTGAAAATACAGTGAAGTAAAAATATCCGAACAGAAGAGGGTGTGGAAGCTGAATAAGGAACAAGTTGGATTAGATTTTTATTAGCATTTGCCATTTCATATATGTTATTATTGACTTATTTCATTTTTATTGGGGGCTCCTATGGACGAGCCGCCACTGATTCCGCAGTTAATTTTTCCAAAGTAAGTAAAACTTTCGTCCAATTCTGTGAGTTTAGCCTATGGGAACGGAGAGAAAAAGGTTTCTCTGCAAAAGAAGCCCTACTAATACCGAAGAGTGACTTGACTCGTGTTTTAGCAGGTGTGGAACACGAAGCCCTTCAGGTGCACACAAGGGATTTTTTTGTTCTCTCTGATTTGATTTCTGAGGTATAAAAGTTCTTTTATACGTTAGATTTTATAGGATTTACACGCAGTATTTTAATTTTTTCCACCTAATTTTAAAACTTTGTAAGCAATGTGAATTCCATTCCTAGTAAAACTGGGGTGGGAGGTCTGTCTGAAATTTGCGAATTTTTACCCTTACTTAGAATAGGGCTTTTTTAAAGACCCTTCGGGTCACATCGCTCTTTGTAAGACACGTAATATTCAAGGTAAAACAACAGTAGATAAATATAGTACTTCCAAATTTCAAGGAAGAAGCCCCAAGAAGCCTCCCTGAGATGCAGCCCCTAATTAAACCCCATAGTAGTGCAAAATGTTTGTGAGGACCTAGTAAGTCCTCACTGCAAGTTCTCCCTACACAAAAAACACATTTTTAAGAACACACAAGGTAGAATACCTTTTTTGGTGTGAGAGTGTTCTCAGTATGTTTGAAGAGTGTTATAATGTTTAGTGTTGTAAAATATGTTGGATCGAAATATTTATATTAGGCTGGGCGCGCACGAGTGACTAAAGTCACGGCGACCAGGATTACTAGTGTCAAAAATATCACAAGAAAACAATAGAGCATTTTCAATCACATGACTTTACCTAACAACGGCCTTAGCAACGTTGTTTTTATCCTCCAGTGATGTCATATGCGAATGCTTCTATTGGATGCTTCTACTTCCCGCCCCTAACAACAGCCTTAGCACGTTGTTTTTTTCTTTGTCACCGTGACAAAAGTCGCCCGTGCGCGCTCGCCCTTAGAACACAATTTCTGTCTCTGTAGTTTTTTTTAGTAACACTTGACACAAGTCATATACAGTTGACACAATGTCTTTTTTCTCATTAAAGTTAATCGCATCACAATGAAAACGCATTAAGTGATCATCATTGTGTTTAGTTGGCCTTGCTAAAGTGTTTCGGTTACTTATGCCCCCATCAGACCGAAGAACTCCAATCCCTGGGGGTGTCGGAGCGTGGATAGTCGCTCACCAGATGGCGCGTGTGTTGTTGAGAGGCTTCCGAACAGTAATCGCTCGGTGGCGGCGGAAGTTGTTATCCCGTCAACACCCATAGAACTCCTCAGGGGCCTTAGCATGAGCGCGTCCGAATGAAGAGCGACATTTCCGATAACGATGTCGTTTTCGGAAAGTAGTCGAAATCTGAAATCGACACTCGCTTAACTTCGTAGCACGAGCCCGCGAATTCCGACGATCGCTTTCAGAAAGTTTGGAAAACGACATCGGAATGGGAATGGCGCTGGCCAATCACAGAATAGCTTTCATTGATGATTATTCGTTTTTCATTGGTTCATGGTTTGTTGATCTCGATTTGTTTTTGTTTTGCTCGTGGCGCTCATAGTTCCGTTGTTGTATAAAAAAGGAAATATCAATTTTACTTCGAATTAAATTTCGAAATAGTTCATTTTTAAAGTAGTTGTTCGATGGCAGTATCAAACTAGTTAATTTTAACAAACGAAACTATTTTTTGAAAATAAATTAATAACTATGATCATAGAAAATGTCCATTTATTGGTCTATTTGTACGAAATATTATGCACATTAATGTTATTATTTAAGTCATTAAGTTTCAATTTTCTCTTCACGGGTCTTTAAATTATTAATAGTACTTGAATTTTTTAAAAAATTTTATCTGTACTCCAAAGGTGGGTTACTCCCTTATAGTTAGTTATATGACTAAAGAATATTCATAATTCTAAAAAGGACTTTGCCTAAACACCCATGACTCGCTGAACACTTTGAGAACTTTATAATAAAAATTTATAGTTTGGAGCATGAACAGTTATTCACAATTTTTTTCTCATATGTATTACATCTTAAGTTAGATTTTATTTTTGTCTAAGACAAGTTTATATGAAATATTGCAATTTAATAAAAATATTTTAATTTGTAAAAATAATTCATAATAAATTAAAAATGAACAAAGTTGCATTTAAAATTCTAAATTATTTTACCGCCAGTACCAAATGATTTTAATATGGCTTTTGAAGTCTGTCAGTTTAAATAACTGTTTTTTACTTAGTCATCTAAATAAAGATAACTTATCAAAGATGTTAAAATTAGATGCTTTAATGTCAATTTTAGGTGTCAGTTAATCTTGGAATCTCTTGATTTTATTACATTCATAATAGATAACACCTGTTAAATCAAACCTTCAATATCTGATAGCAAAATAGTGTAAACTAGGTTAGTTGTAGATAAATATTTTCAAAATTCTTTAGTATTATTTAATTTTCATTATTCCTAATGTTTCCTTCTCTTTGCGTGCCACTGTTATAACTCCTTCGTACCACAAAGTGGCACGCAGGTTGACCCATCCCTGTCCTAACACTTGAAAAGTAAAATAATAAATGAACACCAGTTATTGTTTTAAATAGATAAAAATTTTATTCTTAGAACAAACAGGGAATGGAGGGGTTTTCTCAATTGAAGTGTTTGCTTCAAAACCAGCTTCATATAGGAGTTAGCTCGTTGCTGCAAGTGCCTGAATTGATAATGTAAAGCTTTTGGTAATAGCTTGTTGCAAATATCTCAATTAAAGGTGACAGTTCAAAATATATTTGATAATTTGAATTAAAGCTTTTACAAATGCAATGTACTGTAATAAGGAATAAAGAGAAATGCATATAAAAACTGAAACTAGAAGTTTATTCAAGTAGTACAAATAAAAATAAACATCAATATGAATCATTTTCAACATCTTTCAATTCCAAATTAATCTGAAATAGGAAAAAAAAATATTAGATGAAATACTGCTGTACAATTAAAATACAAGAAATTTCAGTACAAATAAAAAACATAGCTTATTGTTTGTATTTTCTGGCTTGGCGGTTAGTGTAACCCTGAACGAGCAAGGCCATTCTTTTCCTAGGGTTGAGGTGTGATTTTCTCTTGTAAGCTGAGAACACTTACCTAAAATTATATCGAAACAGAAATCTTAATATTGAGATTTTAAAATTGACATTATAGTACGGGAGCCAGTGACATATTTTTGTCACCCATTTCCTCTCAAGCGATAATTGGTGGAATGCTTCAGGGAGTTGTTGTATCATAAAGCCTCATGAACGTCAGTTGCGGTTCCGTGGGTTGAGAGGTGGTAGCCCCCCAAACACGTAAAAAAAGTAAAATTTTCAGTCACTTTCTCCCGGCTAAAAATTTTTTACATTATAGTTAATCCAATATCTTGAAGCAAAAAACCCGTCAGCTGGGGTGGCGGTGGAAAGACTGTCAGTCAGGACCGCAAATTTCCTCAAAAGTCAAAATGGTGGTAAAATAGTCGTCATATAAAAAAGCACCATTTACACTAGTGTTGGGAAGACTAGTGCAAGGAAAGTCTTTCGTGCACTAGTCTTCCCAACCACGGCTTACTAGATACTTATACAGGCTAGCCGAGTACGGAAATCATTGCAAATCCCGATAGCATTATTGGACAAACTGGCAAAGCATATTCACAGTGTTGAAGGCGGTGGGTGCTAGGTAGGTCTTGTAGAGCTCCAAGCGGGAAAAGTTGTCAAATGGTTTTCATTGTTTAAAACTCGGCTAGCCTGTATAAGTATCTAGTAAGCCGTGTCCCAACACTAGTGTAAATGGTGCTTTAAATGTGGTTGAAGAGGCCACTTCACAACATCTTATTAAATGTGTAAACTTGGTGCGAGAGGACCTTAAAAGAATACCTGCTTTTGTCCTCGATATTTTAAGGCGATCATAGAGATAAGAAGAATATTATGGAAAATGGCACATCTCCTATTTAAATCAGGGCTGGGAAAACGACTTTTTGTTCATTTGATGTTGAAATGAATTTTATTTCCCTCCAAAACAAAATTAATGTCACGAAGCTTTGAGTATTGTTTCGGAATAAACAAAATATGTAAAACACACTTGAGTTTTAGTTTAGGTTCATTTACTAGCCCTGATTTAAATAGGAGACAATCAGTGGATTTGGAGGTCCCCCACAAAACTTAAAAATCTACAACTTGCAAAAAAAAATGTGTTCTTTTTAGCATTGTTTAAAGTGATTAAAGTTAATAGTAAATTAATAGCAGCAAATATCTGCCAAGATTTAAACATTTGCCATCAAAAATATTTTGACACATGGATAATTGAGTAGGACCAAGTATAATTAAAACAATAACAGATACTTACTACTTGTACATTAATTGAATGATTATTCTTTCAATTCAAAAAACTCTTTTTCAGTAGCAAAAATAGTCATCTATTTCACCATGGCAATTCCTCTTTCAAAATTCCTTGCATCCTAAAAACAAAAACTCATTGTACATCATATTATAATAAAATGTGAATGCCTATATTTCAAATAGAAGCAATGGTCCCAACACTTGTTTAGTAAAGCATCCTAAATCATAGGCGTAACGAGGGGGGGGGTATTGGGGTTGTAACCCCCATTACATCAACGGTTTCTAAAACATGAAAAACTGAAAAATTTTCCCATTACAAGAAAGGCGGTTCACAAGGAACTGTTCTTTTAGGAACTAACCCAAAGGGCCTCAAAATGAATTTAAACACTACATTGAGACAAATTTTTAAAAAATTTCTGGGAGAACCCCCAAACCCCTTTCTAAAATTTTTACGTCTGTTTTACTGTGTTTTCGAAGTTTTCCCTTCGGAAGTTTTGCAAAAAAAAATTTATATGATACCATATGTTGGAGTGGTTGACTGGTCGGAGTAACACCCACCCCCCATGAGTCAGCTCTGGCTACGCTACTGTCCTAAATAATACCCAAAAATATTTTACCAATTCAAAAAAGAACGTCAAATATAGTCACATACATAATCAAAACCGAGAAGCTAAACACTGCAAATATCGGTTAATATTAAGGCACTAATTTTAATTTTTAAAAAAAGCTTGTTAAAAGAAAACCCTGAAATTAGGTTTATTAAAAACCCGAAAGGGTACATAAAAAAAAACAAGCACCCCTGGGAAACAATCATCCCAAGTTATTGTCTGCATCCTACGTATTATAATCTATGAGTAAACCCATATTTTAGGAATTGCCATTTTTGCCGTGTCTCTGTGCTTAACGTTTACCCCACCCTTTCATATTTTTTTTCATCTTAATGGTTTTCTTGGTATTTAAGGATTTGCCAGGTGCAAATCTTCCCAACAGTTCTTTATTGGTGACATTTTACAAAGTACTTATAAAATTATAGCAAAAATAAAAAGCAATGCTGCTAGTGGAGATTAAGCAACTTGACACTTGCGCTAACACAATAAAGCAATCTGGTCTAACGACTGAGCGAGCTGAAATCCCTCACATATTTGAAATTCCTTCACATCACGTAGACTTCTTATCTCACATGCACATCAAAGCAAAATTTATATGCATTTATTCACATTTACTTTTTGATTCTGTTAACGTAGTAACTATCCCGATAAATATCTCCATCCTTTTTTTTAACACGAAGTATTCAATTATACCAAAATTTTAAACGGCCACTCTCTAATTCGATTCCATTTAGAGCTCTTGGTAGTCACTGAGTAGGACCTACATAATCTTTCCCATCTTGTCAATAAGACTTTGTTGCCAATGTTTTACAAATTACAAATAAAACTATAACACAAATTTTAAGCATCACCACTAGTTGAGATATTTTATAATGTTCTTTTCTATTTTGATATTTGATTATTTTTGGTGATTTATCATAAAATAATGGCTAGCTGGCTAATCCTACAGTTCCAATATGATATATTGGTGAAAGAGTTGTTAAGTGTTTAGCTATATGCACCTATAAATGGAATTAATCATTTCAATTGATAACTATTCATAATGTATCAAACATAAAATCATGTTTTTAATTTAAAAAAAAAATTACCACATTTTACTGGAAAAGTCCTCAGGAACGTAAAACTTGCCACTATTTAACAACGGCATTCATCTGCTCACACATATATACATCGACCGAGAGAGGCTGCATTATTGGTGTACTCCTCATGTAATAACAGCAAAGGACAGAAAACCTACAAAAATGTATAAGGTCAACAGTCAACAGAAATCACAATTTGGAACTTGTCGATAATAAAAAAAAGTGCAATAATAGTTCAATTAATCATTATCCAGAACAAATTTGATGTAAGTCCTCCACGGCAACTGTCAACTAGAACACTCAGCAATTTAGCGACTATGCTCTAAAGTTGGTCTTTCGTTGCTAGGCCGTTGGTAAGGGGGAAATCCAAGTTCAAGTAGGGGAGCAGGAAATCAAGGAAGCTAGCTTGGCTACTTAAGTATTCCATCGGTGATAAGATATTAAGCCTCGACTCCTAAAACTTCTTCAAGGAGAGGGGAGGGAAGTGGGATAGTTCTTGGCGGGACACAAACTGCCTAGCAAGATAAGATTTTAGTAACTAGAACTATAGCAACAGCAATTCACTGGTCACCCAGTTCTTAGAGTTTTTGCTGGGAAAACCTACATCAAATATGTTCCACTTATTTCTATTGTAATATTTACAAATAAATTATACTGTAATTTGTGGATTATTAACCTAAAACAAAACTTTGAATCTTTAGAATAAATTATGGGTGAATTAAGTTATTTCTGTGAACCAGATTAACCCAGCGCAGTAACATATAGCAGCATCTCACCATTACACAGTGTTTTTACACATACAGTTTAAGCAAATAAAGAAATAAGTTCACAGGAAAGGAGATTGCTGTTGCACTACACAAGTACACATAGAAATAATCAAAACTGTGTTAAATAGACAGAAGATTGTGAATGTAAAATGTAAACAGTTTGTGTATCAGCAAACAGTAATCTACAGTTTGTCTGAATTCAAAATTGAGGAAATGTCCCATAAATCTCACAAATGTACCCATTGCCTGTCTTAATGGAAGTAAAATTTGTTTGAGCACATAAACATTTGTCAATCATAAACACAACAAATCATAACACAAGATGTTTGGGTTCACAATAAAATTATATACTTCATAATACACTATAAATAGTAAAGGCTGAAAAACTATTACAAGGTTTCTTTCTTAATAATAATGATAAATTTTAAAATACTTATTAAAAATTACATGCATTCATAACACAAAAGTATGTTCGGAGTCTCAGACTCAAGCGATCGCTGTAGGGTTAAGATATACACATGAAAATATAGTATTAGAACTGTAAAAACAATTCAAAACATACATAATATATAATCTAATAACAAAAAAATCAAGAATAACTTACTTTAGTTCAACTTCAAAGCCATCGGTCAGATCATTAAGCCCAAATCGAACGTCGGAATGGCCATTTCGCGCTCGCAGAGGCCGGCGATTTGTTTGGTTGCCATTCCGAGGTTGATATCGACAACGATTTCGATGCAGTCGGTTTTGAAATCGATTTCGACTGGCTCATGCTACGAATTTCTTGATTCTTTCGGAATGTGACGTCAGCGGTCACGTGATAGGTGCAATTCCGAATCGGTTTCGCATAACGACGAGCTCGTGCTAAGGCCCCAGGTGTGAAATCGGCTTCATCATCACAACTACTAATATGCGGCTGGCTATAAGTTCAATTCGAAAAGAATAGAAAACTGTCTAGAAGTTTCCAAAACACCTTTGCAACCAGGCCCCGAATTTAGAATTTGGTGCTATATAAATGTAGGTGCGTGAAAATTATTGTTCACATTATTAATTGTTAATTCACAATCGTCCATCAGGGGTTCAGACAC
This sequence comes from Tetragnatha montana, assembly GCA_963680715.1. Classification (NCBI taxonomy): domain Eukaryota; kingdom Metazoa; phylum Arthropoda; class Arachnida; order Araneae; family Tetragnathidae; genus Tetragnatha; species Tetragnatha montana. The sequence continues at coordinate 60,688,803 of OY796680.1, read as the reverse complement.
GTTCTCGGTTATCTTTTACTGTGCTAAAAGGTTTGGCTCTTTATTTTCGATGTAAAAAAGTAAAGAAAAAACATTCTAGGAAGTATAAAAAGTTATTTCTACTATACTCTTTTGTTAACTTTTTTAAATTAGGGGGCCCCCAGGCCTGGGCCTAATTGTAAATCGGGCCCTGTTTGCAACCCAGGCGCGGATCCAAGGGGGGGCACTCTGAACAGTGTCCCCCGTTGGACCCAAAAAAAGTACTCAAATGAGGTAAATAAAACACTACAAAAACCCTAGGGGGCAGGCGCGGATTTAAGGGGGGAGATTTTGGAAAATGACCCCTCCTTTGGGCTGAAAGAGAAATGGAAAGAAGAGAAAAAAGGCGTGAAAAGAAGAAAATAGATTCTGAAAAACCAAAAATCTTTCAGTCAGTTCGTGCTGATCGAAGATGGGTTAAAATCCCTAGGGGAGAAATTTCATGAGGGAGAGATCGTAATAGGAAAAAAGTGTCTATTTGCGTCCAAAGGGGGGTAGAGGCGATCCTAAAAAAAGTACCCTGCTGGATCCGCGGCTGTATAATACAAGATCGTTTGCAAGAGAGAGAGAGAGAAGCGGACCCGCGTAACTTGGGGGATGATCCGAACGATTGTGATGTAAACGAGAGCCCTCACACCCTGTAATTTGCCGCCCTCCTAACCATAGGGTGGACGATCCTCTTTTTTTTTTCTTCTCCTTCCCCCTGTAGATTATTGAGTAAACAGTCTCGGCTAAAGAGGGGGTTCATCTCCGCCCCTCTCAGATAATTATTTTAAGGTCGAAGTTTTTCCCCGTGGAACCAGTTCGTACTAGGCAGCGTTCAAAATTGCGGTGGATTGCTGGTCCGGGACAACTAACTATAAAACGCTTGGACCAGCAGAATCAGAAATAGACCAGTGTGTGTGTGGCGAAAAAATATCCCAGTTCTAGCAACCCGAAATGGTGCGATATGGGAGAGGGGAGCCCTCGGCGATAAAGAAAAAATATACTATCGTGAATGTGTATTAATTTTTAACATTACTATTTGGTACTCACATTCAGTGCAATAGTTACTTTATAATTTTATTTTAACCGGTCTTTTTTAATTTGTCGGACCAGTGATTTTTGTTGCGGACCACCAGTAAGATTGGCAAAGCACTGGTCCGCAGGGTTTTTTTTCCCAATTCCTAACGCTGGTACTAGGGGTGACCCCCACAACTCTTATACCGATTACCTTTGATCTTGCCACCAATGCTATTCAGATGCTATTCAACCCCTCATGCTGCCCACTGAATCAGCGGTTAACGTTATCACCAGTATGGGACAACACAACGAGAATCATCGCAGTAGCCTCTGTTCGCATATATCGGATCAACTTTAAAACAAAACATGTGGAAATTTTTTAACGATACACTGTAAAAAAGTATCTGTCAATTACCCATATTTTTATATACTCGACAGCAACGTATCCTGAACCAGTACGTCCCTAATACACGGAAGAAGAAAATGGGTAAACACAAAGCCTGTTGGGTTGCTAGGAGGAAATAGTGATAAAAAGACGCTATACATACATGAGTTTAACAAAATAATCATATTTCTAAATTGTCGCTCACTCAAACTCCAGGACACCGCGATGGTTTGTGACTTTGGTTGTGAGTGACGTCATAGGGTCAACTAACGTCGCTGTCTATACTCGACAGCAACGTTTCTTGAACCCAGTACGTCACAAATGCGGAAGGAGAAATTGGTAAACACGAAGCCTATTGGGTTGCTAGGAGGAGTTTCGGTACGCAAATCGTGATTGAAAAGACACTATAAATACATGGGTTTAACAGGATAATCTTATTTTTAAATTGACCTTCTTCATTTTACTCAAAATTCAGACACCGCAATGGGAACTACTTTGTTTGTGAATGACGCCATAGGATCAAATAACGTTGCTGTCTAGTATAGGAAAAATCCGTTCTTAAGATAAATAAAACCAGTTTTTTCTGTTTTCCTTTATTTCCAATGATAGGCCAGTCACTAACGACATCGAATCGGGCAAAAAATCGCGTAGTTCCAATTTTTTTCTTATGTTGTTAGGACCCATACCAGGAGTTTGTAACCAATTTTGCAGCTTCGAAAGCCCTGTGCTAACTGCACAATCCTCGAAAAACCTCAAAAATTTCCGACTTTTTTCAGTTTTTGGCTCATAACTCATACAAAATACATCCCCCGGAAAAAGTTTCAATTATCATTTTTAAAGTGCATAAAATTTGCAACAATTTAAGACCATTCCAAGGTTTGTAAGTCCAATATATTCCAAGTTGCATCTTTTCAAAAATGAGCAATTTTTTCCAAAAAATCAAAAATTTGAGGGCAAGTCGTCTTTATAGCAACAAATCGGCTATAAAACCCATCTAAGAGGGAAGTAAGGGTAATTAATCTTCAGTGCAGTTAATTAGCTTTAATTTAAGCCCAGAATGAAGTCTGTAGACCCCATAGTTCTTACTTTATCTTAAAAAAAAACAAAAATTGGGAAAATAGGAGGAGTGGAACCTGGCGATTTGTGGGTACGTATAGTAAAAAAGAAGAAAAGTCGTATAAAATAATGTAACGTTATGAAAATTCGTATTTATTGATTTAAAATATTTCATTTTACCACATACATATATTAATTAATTAATTATATATTATTAATAATTTTTAATTTAATTAATTATAGTATATATTGAATTTAAACAAATGGTTCAAAGGAAATCTCTACAGGCTTGTTTCTCCTCCAAAGGTGCAGAAATGTCGATGTCTTCATTTTTTTCGGATCTTGTCTTCATAGTTTTCTACCTCAATTGTGGGAATATTGTGGCATGACTTTCCCCGATAGAACTTTTAGATTACCCAACATTTACATTTTAATTTTTCTTGCCAGGATACGGCTAAAGTGGTGTAGAAATGGGTGAATGCCTGAAGGAATAATTCAAATCTAGGCGAGAATGATATATTATTTACTAAATATTTTTTTAATATCTCCATACGTTTCCATGTTACAGAAAAATAGTATTTTTGCCATCATAACTGATAAATACTGCCATCATAACTGAAATTGTTTGGGGTGTTAAAGTTAAATGCCATATGGCACAAGAATTGGAAATAAGTCAAAGAAATCACTTGGATATATGTGGAATAGTTGGTTTTAGAAAAAGACAAGGCATGTTCTTTGGCATCAGGCTCTATTAAAGTGCAAAACCAGCAGGTTCAAGTAGGTCCTCTCTCCATATTCCAAAGGCTTTGTATTTTACATAGCAGACGGATAACGGCATCCGAGGGCTTTGTTTTGTGAATAAAATATGCGACAAAAGCAAAAATCAGGATTTTACTCAGCTTTCACTCCAACTTCAGAACTGTAACTATCTCTGTATGCTTTGGTTTCTGATTTATTGCGCAAGTCCCTTTTCGTATGGTGAATGGAGACTATAGATGATCTGTTACCGAAATTAATCCTTCACGTCAAATTTTTTGTATCTACTTACCATTAGCTAAACATTTATCTACTTTGGAAGGAACTTTTAATGTGGCAGATGTATCATCCATTTGACGGCTACCCAGAGAAGGGCTCTGAAAGGAGTACAGATACAGAATTGATACGTCTGCTTTCGGCTTCTTAATTTAGTGACATAATGTTTGAAGAGTTCACACTGGGTATCAAGGTGTTCCAGGAGAAAATTTTCTGTCCAACGACAACAAGCAACACCTGATTGACTCCATCTGTGTTCTGGATTGGAAAACGAGTTACCGAGGATGCATAGTGTAGATGTAGAGTATAGTCGTAAGGACGCTTCTCTCGACAAGCGCAGTTCTTATAAAAATGTCTGCATTGTTAGTATGTATGTAGACCTGTGGGCTTTCCTGAATGGATTGGGCTTGATAGTGGAAAACATGCTTTTCAAGAATGGTAACAAGGGTAAATCAAGTTGTATGTAGTTTCCTTTAAATATAGTTTCATCACACAAAGCTGTTATTCTCCCCTGGATTTGAATTATTCCTTCAGGCGTTCACCCATTTGGGGACGTCCATAAGTTACGTGAGGTCAAAAAAAAGAGGGGGGAGGGAGTCCCAGCAAAATCTCACCATGGGTGAGGGGGAGTCTAATAAAATCTCACGTTACTATTTTTATTTTTGGAAAGTCCGTCTTTTTTTTATCTTTTTTAGCACAGTTTTAGGAAAAATGCGTAGATTAGTGAAAAAAGAAGCGAATCATTATAGCCAGTCAGTCGTGATTATAACAATTTAAGACCAATAATTTTTTATTTCAACATGTATTTGCGCATCAAAACTTTTGCAATGTGTGTATTCAAGGTCATGCCGATTGGACGAAACAAGCATGGCTAGAAAATATAAAAGAAATTGATTTATTTAAAAGTTATGCAGAAAATCTCACGTGAGAATCAGAGGGTGAGGGTGTCCAGCAAAATCTCATTAAGGGGGAGGGAGGGGACCAAAACTTTGAAAAAAACACCTCACGTAATTTATGGACGTCCCCTTTCTACACCACTTTAGCCTTATCCTGGCAAGAAAAATTAAAATGTAAATGTTGGGTAATCTAAAAGTTCTATCGGGGAAAGTCATGCCACAATATTCCCACAATTGAGGTAGAAAACTATGAAGACAAGATCCGAAAAAAATGAAGACATCGACATTTCTGCACCTTTGGAGGAGAAACAAGCCTGTAGAGATTTCCTTTGAACCATTTGTTTAAATTCAATATATACTATAATTAATTAAATTAAAAATTATTAATAATATATAATTAATTAATTAATATATGTATTTGGTAAAATGAAATATTTTAAATCAATAAATACGAATTTTCATAACGTTACATTATTTTATACGACTTTTCTTCTTTTTTACTATACCCACAAATGGCCAGGTTCCACTCCTCCTATTTTCCCAATTTTTGTTTTTTTAAGATAAAGTAAGAACTATGGGGTCTACAGACTTCATTTTGGGCTTAAATTAAAGCTAAATAACTGCACTGAAGATTAATTACCCTTACTTCCCTCTTAGATGGGTTTTATAGCCGATTTGTTGCTATAAAGACGACTTGCCCTCAAATTTTTGATTTTTTGGAAAAAATAGCTCATTTTTGAAAAGATGCAACTTGGAATCTATTGAACTTACAAACCTTGGAATGGCCTTAAATTGTTGCAAATTTTATGCACTTTAAAAATGATAATTGAAACTTTTTCCGGGGGATGTATTTTGTATGAGTTATTAGCCAAAAACTGAAAAAAGTCGGAAATTTTTGAGGTTTTTCGAGGATTGTGCAGTTAGCACAGGGCTTTCGAAGCTGCAAAATTGGTTACAAACTCCTGGTATGGGTCCTAACAACATAAGAAAAAAATTGGAACTACGCGATTTTTTGCCCGATTCGCCCTTTTTTATGTCGTTAGTGACTGGCCTATGAAGAGTGTTTCAGTCCACAAGGAAAGTGAATGTGTGTATAAATTTGTGCTAATTTTTTTTTATTTCCTCTTTCAGGAAGATGAATCGCTCCAGGATAACTAAAAACTGAAGAACGGATTATTAGATAATTAAGAGAAGATGCATTGGAGACTTCGGTTCATTAAATGTAAAAATAAATCAATTTTGTATGCTTTGATTTAATGTGTTTGGAAGTAACATACCCACAGATTTTCCCATGGGTGAAATTTACAGGTTTCTTTCTAACCAAAGAAAAGGCTATGAAATTATTAATGCACTAAAAACCTCTTTTAAGAGAAGCTAGCTGAACACTTCTAAGATTATTTAAATATGCAAATGTAATTTCAATAATTTACAATTATAGTAATAACCCTATTCTTCACATCAAAATGATTACCTAAAATAATTTCCCAGTAACAAGAAAACGCAAAACATGTGTGTGTTTATAATTTAATAATATATAGAATTTGATTACAATGAGCTTAATAAGTCAAACCAACTCTTTTAGTGAAAAATAAATCACCACTTTTTCATTTCAATTTTTCTATAGGTACATTTATATACATTTAGATGATAGATATTTGTGAAGCCTTCTTGGCTGGGTGGTAGAGCGTGAGATTTCCAACCTGAAGGTCCTCAGATCGAATCCAGGCAACAGCCGAATCATTTTTAATTAAATCTCCAATAAGAACATTCCAAAACACTTTGATCAATAGGAATAGCATCCTATTAATCCCGTACTCATAAACTGAAATTAATAATAAACTTAAATTAGTTCCTTTATTTCAAAAAATATATTCTGTAATACCCAATAGAAAAATAAACAACCGGGGAAAGTGTTCGGATGGCTCAGTTGGTAGAGCATTCTCCCCAGTTGTAGGGTTTCCTGGGTGGTCTGAAAATAGACCAGGGTTCGATTCCCGCTTTTGAGGCTCAATTTTGCCCAAAACTTAGATTAATTCCTTTATTTCAAAAATATATTCTGTAATACCCAATAGAAAAATAAACAACGGGGGAATGTGTTCGGATGGCTCAGTTGGTAGAGCATTCTGCCCACTTGTAGGGTTTCCTGGGTGATCTGAAAATAGACCAGGGTTCGATTCCCGCTTTTGAGGATCAGTTTTGCTCAAATAATTAACACTTTTTGAAATAAAATAATCTGATGTAGCCACAAAGTAAAAAATAAATCGGCGGTATCTGTACCCAGATGGCTCAGTTGGTAGAGTCGTGGTCTTGTGGTGCAGAAGGTGCTCAGTTCAAAACCTACCTACCTCTCTAAATCTATCCTCTTCTACTATAATATCTGTCTATATAATATCTATCCTATCTCTCTATGCAATATCTATCCTCTTAGTAGTAAACTATATAGATTAAATTAAAATTATTATTTAACTGAGTACCTGATGCTGACCTTGGGGTTAGAAACTGGTGACCGAGTCGAGTCCGTTCAGCCGTCGAAGATGGCGGGGTTCTGGACGAGAGGAGGTCGTCCCGATGGACCTTGATCTGCTCCCCGGGGGGTCGCGGGCCTAGGGGGTTCTTCGGATAACCCCCGAAAGCCCCTTCGCCCTGGGGGCCAGCGGAGAAAGGTCCGTCGGGAAACCGGTTTTGCCAAAAATTTTAACCCTATAGGTTACAATTTACAATTTGTGGACGGCCCTATGCAACATGGGACGACCCCCTAACAATACGCAATATGGGAATGACCCCCTTACAATATGCAATATGGGGACGACCCCCCTAAGTTATGAGATTTCAAATTTTTGACTCCATTACCCGTCTTCATCCACACCTGTTAACACAAAAATTTTTGCATGCGCTCGTTTAACTGTGACTGTAACCTGAAAAGTTAACTGTAACCGTAACTAAAAAGTTAATTGTAACCGTAACTGAAACTGAAAAGTTAACTGTAACCGAGACACTTAGGACAATTCAAAATATGTGTTCAGACTACGTCGAGGATTGGACCTCCAACCTATACCCCAACAGATTCACTGAGATTCGAACCCGGGACCTCCTGCTCTGAAAGCAGATACTATGCCAACCAGGCTACTGGGTCTACACCACATAATAGGCGGTTGTTGAAATGTAGTTTGTTAGTGCGTTCTTCAAATTTAAAGAAACCTTACGTAATTTTGTAAAAACAAACTCTTATTTCGCTGAGATTCGAACCCGGGACCTCCTGGTCTGAAAGCAGATACTATGCCAACCAGGCTAGTGGGTCTACACCACATAATAGGCGGTTGTTGAAATGTAGTTTATTAATGATTTCTTCAAATTAAAAGAAACCTTACGTAATTTTGTAAAAACAAACTCGGTGTTTAGAACCAGGGACCTCCTGCTCTGAAAGCAGATACTATGCCAACCAGGCTACTGGGTCTACACCACCTAGTAGGCGGTTGTTGAAATGTAGTTTGTTAGTGCGTTCTTCAAATTTAAAGAAACCTTACGTAATTTTGTAAAAACAAACTCTTATTTCGCTGAGATTCGAACCCGGGACCTCCTGCTCTGAAAGCAGATACTATGCCAACCAGGCTACTGGGTCTACACCACTTAGTAGGTGGTTGTTGAAATGCAGTTTGTTAATGATTTCTTTAAATTTAAAGAAACCTTACGTAATTTTGTAAAAACAAACTCGGTGTTTCGAACCCGGGACCTCCTGCTCTGAAAGCAGATACTATGCCAACCAGGCTACTGGGTCTACACCTCCTAGTAGGCGGTTGTTGAAATGTAGTTTGTTAATGCGTTCTTCAATTTTAAAGAAACCTTACGTAATTTTGTAAAAACAAACTCGGTGTTTCGCTAAGATTCGAACCGGGACCTTCTACTCCAAAGGCAGATACTATGCCAACTAGGCTACTGGGTCTACATCAGCTCGTAGGTTGTTGTTGAAATGCATTTTTAGGTGCGTTCTTCAAAGTTAAAGAAAACTTAGGGAATTAGCATTAACCAACCATGCTATCCGTTCCTGCAACCAGTCTGTCTTTCTTATTAATTTAAAGTTGACACTTCAGTATTTAAAAGTTTAAATATTTTTTTTTCATCAGGAGCTAGTGCTGGTCATAAATGATTTATTATGAGGAAAAATCCCTATAATTTTCAGGGGGAGGCCCCCCAGACCCTCCTATTATCATTGTGAGCCACGACGTGATACCGATCCGAAGATCATTCGACTCCAAAGTATACGTCGGAGTCATGTAAGCTTCAGCCGGTATTTATACCCCATTTGAATAATCTGGCTCTTATAGTGGTGAGTAAGCTCGCGTAACGTTGTTTCTCTTAAACTGTTTATCGGGGTGTGCAAAAATAAATTTTGTATGGAGAAATCAGTGGCGGGACGAGGGTAGTTCAAATGGGGGGTTCACAGTTAAATTCTGAAAGTAGTAAAAATATCCCTATTAGAACTGAAGAAGGGGTGGAAGCTCATCCTAAATAAGGAACAAGTTGGAATAGATTTTTATTAGTTTTTCATTTATGTTTCACTGACTCATTTCATTTTCATTGGGGGTCCACGTGCTCCTATGGACGAGCCGGTACTGGGAGAGATCTTTATAGTAGTAAAACTTTGTCTACTTTGCGTTCAAATAAGGTAGAGAGGTGATCCTCCCCTTCATTGTGAAATTTGGGTAATTTGTAGTTGGGTAATTGGTGTTCGCTGCGGAGGGTCCTTTCGCGAAGACGCCCCTATGTGCGAGCGACGCCCACGCGACCACACACGTCACACATCTTATGGGATAAGACCTTCGGTTTCGGTATAGACTTCGCCACCCCCCTTGCACCGAAAGTAAAATCTTCCTTTGATTATAATAAATTGGTTTTTATTTTGAATTGTCGTATTGATCTTTTTATTATGATTGTGAGCTAATTCAAAAGCAAAATGTAAATCCAATAATATTCACCACTATTTATATTCTAGTTTCTTACTTCAAAATTTGGTGCCTCGGCGTATGAGCGATCTTATTTTAGAAGTTACCCAAATGGGATTTAAACAATACTTTTAAGAATAAAACTTCAAAACTTTTTCGTGAGAGAGGCACTCCCTTCTTGCTCTAAACTCCAGTATTTTATACAAAATTTTTTGAATGAAATACTCGTGAGGGGCCCTTTGAAATAATTATGAACCAACCCCTTAAAAAAAGAAATAAGTGTCTAGTCTAGTTACGGGCTTGACTGACCAACTAGCAAAAACTTTTTTGGGTCCCCTCCTGAATTCAAACATATGGGTGCCCATGCCAGTACGTCACTACACGGAAGGAGAAAATGGGTAAACACAAAGCCAGTTGGGTTGCTAGGAGAAGTTTCAGTACACAAATCGTGATAAAAAGGCGCTATTATAATGGGGGTTTAACAAACTAATCATATTTCTAAATTGACGTTCTTCATTTCACTCAAAATTCAGACACCTCGACGGGAACTACTCTGTTTGTGAGTGTCGTCATAGGGTCAGGAAAAGTTCCTATCGTGCATAATTGACTAAACTGGGTATGATGGCTCCCCGTGGAGACGCATTATTAAATGAAGCGATTGCAAAATTTACAATTTTCAAACATACAATAAAAATAAATGTTATTTGAGTGGTGACTATTGAATTCCTTGAAACAAAGTGATGTAACTGCAATTTATCCCAGTTTACTAAAAAACGAGTTTAAACCCTGTTTTCAAGAGTCAAATTTCAAACATCTCTCTATGAGAAGGATACTCAAACTCACTTTTTTATTGTGGCGCAATTAAACATAATAAGCTCAAGTTTAAATCCTTCATTTTAAATTTCTTTTGAATTAACCTTAAATACACATACAAGTAATTTATCATTTTAACAAAACAGTTGATGACCAAACCACACAACGACCTTAACCTTAAGTCTTGTAGGGGGCATGGGAAAATAAACTGAAGATGAGGTGGGTCGGGTTAGATTTTGTTTATTAAAAGAGAAATATATATAGAAATTTATTAAAACTACTAATTGAAATCTTGAAGTGTGACGTCATCCCATTTCCTTATTTTTAATTTTTCTCAACGTCATGAACAAGCAATAGTGGCCCGCAACGAAGTTGTCCTGCTTTATACTAAAAGCTGACGTGAGATAAAATTTAATTGCTTAATTTAAAATCATATTTTGCTCTCACGCAATTTATGCACGTCCCCCTACTATTTTGGAGCTCCCAATTCGCATTTTCTTCCACCTGAGAAAACAAAACAAAACTTTCCTTCAGCAGATGGTGATGATATGCGAGGCGAGCGCCGCCGCTCAAAAAAGAGGAATTACAAACAGAGAGAGCGCATTGGACAACCGACCGGCATGGCGAGATGGAGATTTTGGAATATCGTCCCCTTAATATTAAACACTACTATCTCTGTTCCCCCAGACCCCCTTTACATTGTGGGGCCCCTTGTTGTCCTCACAATCATTGTTATTCCTAGGATTTTTTTGGAGGAGTAAAAATACTCCTTTCCTTGCCTTTTTTAGGAGGAGTGAAATTCAATTATGAGGAGTGAAATACGGAAATAGCATGAACTACATTTACAGAGACAAAAAAAAAACCGCAATCAAACTCCCTAAGCAACAGAACAACAAATGAAAAAATAAATATTGCTGTATGAAAACACAATTAAAAAGTATGATACTTAGGGTGCAGTGGCTGAAACCAAAAAGGGGTACACAAATAGAGAACAGTGTTTTGGGACTACTAAAATTCACTCAAAGACGAAGACCAATGACTACCACTTACTTCTAACTTAATTACGTTTATTATCTAAGCTAACTATTAATATTTACATATTTATACAGTTCATTTCATTCCTCGGGACGACTCAGAAAGGCAACGAATGCAATCATGCATTTTTTAAGCTAAAACCTTTGTGAAAAATTCAAAGAGTGAAAATACTCCTGTCTAGTTTTTTAAAGAGTATTTCCGATTTTCAAGGAGTGAAATACTCTCTCAGAGGAATTAAATACACTGGTGTGCAAAAATTAAGGACCGAACTATTTTTTCAATATAACACCTAGAATAATTATTTTTCATCCATGAAAATAATACCACAAGATGTTCAAGGAGTGGGAATATAGGGCGCGAGAACAAATTTTCCCTACCAATAATTTAAGGGGGTAAATGGGCCCTCCATTGATAATGGAGTTCCATTACACATTTTGAGCAGTGACAGAAACGTCTATGTGAGAGGTATTTAACCGACAATTTTATGTTGTTTGTAAAGAATATGATTATCCCTGAACTCAACACAAGTTTTTAAATGTGTGTACTACTTTTAAATGGTATTTTTTTTAGGTTTTATTGAAAGATATCAGTCTAATCATTATTTTTGGCAAGTTTTAGCTTCTGGGTCATTTTTGGTATGTGGTATCTGACCGTCAACCATATTTTCAGTAGTTCTCACATGTGCTTGACTGCGTTTAGGTCTGTGGACCCGGAAAGAACTTTATTCTTTCAAAATCGTGACTTATGAAAAACTTGGAGAAAGCCAAATTGTGATTTTTCGCAGTTTTGTCATTCAAAAAGAGAAAATAAGGACCCAAAATTTCTTCTTACAGAAGCAAATGAAACATGAGAACACAGGTACACAATTGCAGACTTCAGTGAAAATCTCTGTGGTGTATAGGAAGTACTTAAACGGCGCAAAAGAATTGTATAGTTTCACAGGAAAAATTCGATGTCTTTAAAACTTATTTTTAGGTGAATGGAGATATTTTTACAGATATTTGTTTCTTTTCAGACATGTATAGGTCCAAAAACACTAAAAAAAATCCTTTCTTTGAACAATAATAAAAGATGTCCTTCCTATGAAACTTATACAATTATTTTGTGCCGTTTCAGCACCCCCTACACACCAAAGAGATTTTCACTGATGTCTGAAATTGTGTACCTGTGTTCTCATTTCTCATTTACTTCTTTTAGAAGACATTTTGGGTCCTTATTTTCTCTTTTTGCATGACAAAACTGCGAAAAATCAAAATTTGGCTTTCTCCAAGTTTTTCAAAAGTCACAATTTTGAAAGAATAAAGTAACTTTCCGGGTTCAAAGACCTAAACGCGATCAAGCACATAAGAAGAACTACGGAAAATATGGTTGACGGTCAGATACCAAATATCAAAAATGACCCAGTGGCTAAAACTTGCCAAAAATAATGATTAGACCAATATCTCTCAATAAAACCTAAAAAATACTATTTAAAATTAGTACACACATTTAAAAACATGCGTTGGGTTCAGAAATAATCATATTCTTTACGAACAAAATAAAATTTTCTGTTAAATACCTCTAACATAGACGTTTCTGTCACTGCTCAAAATGTGTAATGGAACTCCATTATCAATGGAGGGCCCATTTACCCCTTAAATTATTGGTAGGGAAAATTTGTTCTTTCGCCCTATATTCCCACTCCTTAAACATCTTGTGGTATTATTTTCATGGATGAAAAATAATTATGCTAGGGTGTTATATTGAAAAATCAGTTCGGTCCTTAATTTTTGCACACCAGTGTATATCTCTGCTCACAATTAAACTATTTGATACGCTCGAAATAGTAACCTCCAATTACATGTATGCAATTTATTATTGTATCAAAATAGTGTTCTTGTTACTCCTCCCCCTAGTGTAGGAAAGCAGGTCCAAAAGACCTCTTCGCGCTTCATAAATCTTATCCTGCTCAACCACCATCAGCTGCCTCGCCTAAACCTAAACAATTAAAGAGGTGAGCAGGATTAGCAGAAAAGAAACAAGGAGGAAATATATTTTTCTAGAAATTTCAAGTGAATCTTGATAAGACCGCTGCACGACGCATCATCGTTATGCTGAGATTGTGGGAGTAGCGGAGGGAGCTGCGTTAGCTCTTCAGAGATAGGATCTATCTAGAGAATCAGCAGTCTCATTGCCGTACACCCCAACGTCATACCCAGTTCAAATAAGAAGGAAAACCCTGGTCAGGTTAATCACATATTACTCTTTAGATACTATCTACTGCTGTTGTCAGACACTTCTTTTATCAGTAGTAAGGGCGTAATCAAGAGCTTTTTCAGTAGCAAATTATTTCTGCCCTAAAAACAGAGCAAAAGTCAGGGTTTCGGATTAATTTATTACCCTCTTATCATAATTGCTAATGAAGACCAGGGGCGAATTCAAGGGGGCCCTCCCGCCTTGGAATGTAAAAAAGGGGGGTAAAGAGTGAAAAAGGAAAAAAAGTAGATTCAAAAAGACAAAAAAAAAATCCAGTCAGTTAAAAATGTACTTTTTCCTCTTCTTAGCCTCTTTTTTTTAAGTCCAAGGGGTCACTTTCCCCAGATTGTTCAAACTTTTTCGTTCATTAAGTGCTTGTGCTGATCAAAAATGAGTTATTTAAGGTTAGAATCCCTACACTTTTCTGGGGAGAAATTTCTTGGAGGGATCTGAAGAGATCTTTATAGAAAAAATAAAAATTTTTCTATTTGCGGCCAAAGGTACAGATTATCCTTAAAAAGTGCCCTCCCTTTTTAAGGATATCATCATTTATGACCGCCATCGGTTTTAAAAGATCCGGATGGTCCCCCTGATGCTTATTAGCACGGGACTTCAAATTCTCATTTTGAAACTAATGGTTTCAAATGATACTGTAGGGGGGCAAACAACTAAAAGTCAATGATGGAATTACTTTAAAATCCCTGTTTCCGCACATGATCTAGTGGGGAGTCTCTTTTTTAACGTTGCTTACACGTCCAGTTAAAATATAGTTAAATATAGTCCTATTAGAAATCTCCATCAGCTTATTAAAATATCTAAAAGAGTTAATCCTAAATCCTGTATGGCCAAAGGCATGAAGTCAGCTTCGTATAGTACCACTTCGCTAGGGCAGCTGTTTCTCAAACCATCAGTGACGATTCCAGCTGTTGGACTCTTATCTAAAATTTTTAAGCTTAGTGCTAGAGGCAGTTTAGAAAATCGGATAACCATAACCAATCAAGGATGGGAATATCAAAATAGTTGATGACCGAATCCCACACTTATCACAATGCTTCTGGAGGGGGCAAGGGAAAAAGTGACCCACCTTTCCTTTCTCTTGGTCCAATTCGCACCTATCCCGGCATCCGTTGTGGTAGGGGCCGAAGAAGAGCTGCAGGTTGACGCCCGTGTTCACGAACGCCTGGAAAAAAAAATTTATAACTATATTGGCCGTTCAAATACTATTACGTTAGCATGTTTTTGGTCATTTTTGACCCCCTCCTCCCCCTTGTCAAAAAAGATAGGCAAACCTGTAAACCCCCTCCTCATAATTAACGTAAGAAAATTGCCCAACCTTTGTTCTTTTTTAAAAAAATCTTTAGTAATGCTTCGATTTCTGAAATTCAATGTTCCCCATGAACACCTTAACCTATGGTTAAAACTTTCCTAGTGAAAAATGCTTGAAATTTTTTGGTGAAATTTATTTTTTATGCAAGAAAAAAAGAGATTTTCAAAACTGCAGTGTTTGCTGTAACATCTTACGTAAGCATCTCTCATACTCCCCCTCCCCCCAGGAAAAATAAACAAAGAGCAAACCCCCCTTAGGTGCCCCTTTTGAAGAAGTAATTCTCTTGCTGTTTTAGGATTAACCGGGTGCAAGTGCCAATAATAAATGACCAAAAATAATCAACTAAAATATAAAAAGCATTAAAATATCTCAATTAGCAGTGTTGCTTTCATTTTCCTAATGTCACATGTGTTACTTGTAAAAAGTCGCTATTAAAGTCATACTGTCGATATTTGAGCCCGGCTGATCCTAAAATAACCACTAAAAATTTACAATAGGGAAGAGTGAGGCATCTTGGGACACTTTTTATTAAATTATTTTTCTAATTTTTGTATACGATTATTCACAAACACAGCTAATATATTAAATATACTGCTTTGCGTACCTAAGTAAAATTTTGCAGACCAATTACCGCTTTTATGTAATTCTTAACAACAAATTTTAAAAAACGTCTTTCTTTTACTCGTGAGAAGTTTTGGGTATCTGTGGACATGTTCCACTGATGGACGCTTTGGATATTATAGTCTGGTCTGTTAACCGAAAAAAAGGACACATTGGACAAAGTTACCAAATTTTCAAAATTTGTTCCTTAGAACATAAGAAAAGATTTTACGTGAGGATTCATATGAATTAGCCGCCATCTTGGATTTTATGGGCGCCATCTTTGATTGAAGAATTTTCTTTATCTCAAGATTCATTGGACATATAATCATAAACAAAGTATCAAAATATATGTTTATGGGGTCAACAAAACCGAATATGACATTTTCTAGCTCACAAAATAACAATTTAATTAATAAATCCGCCTCCTAAGTTACTATAAACTTGAAATAATCTGCTGCGAGATAAAACCATTACAACAATGATGCATCAGTTGCAGCGTTCATCCATTGTTAGGTTGTTATTGTTTAATTTGATCAACAAGTTTATAGTAACTTAGGAGGCGGATTTATTAATTAAATTGTTATTTTGTGAGCTCGAAAATGTTATATTCGGTTTTCTTAACCCAAAATACATATATTTCGACACTTTGTTTTTGGTTGTATGCGCAGTGGAACTCGAGTTACACAAAGATCTGTAAATCGAATATGGCTGCTGTAGAATTCGAAATGGCCTTTTTTTTTCAAATGGAGACCCTTCTAACATGTTCTTAACCTTACAAAAAACATATTGTGCAAGTTTGGTGTTTTTATCTGGCTTGGGAGTTGTTGTGGAGTTGTTTTATTGACCTGTCATACGTAATTGTGACGTAAAATCACGCAATTTTATTTTCAATTAATTATTATTTTTAGAGTTCGAAAATGTCATATTCGGTTTTCTTGACTCAAGAAACATACATTTCGACATTTTGTTTATAGTTGTATGCGTAGTGGATCTCGATTTACACTTAGTCTTTTCAATCCAAAATGGAAGCTCTATAATTAAAAATGGCCATTTTTTCAAGTGTCTATCCTTCTATATTTGTTCTTAACTTTATAAAGAACATATTGTGTGAGTTTGGAGATATTGGGATTTTTTCTGTCTTGGTAGTGATTAAAATTAGCTGGTCAAGTTTAATGGGACATTGAGGGTGTAATGTTTTTAATTAAATTGTTTTCTTAAAAGTTCGAAAATGACATATTCGGTTTTCTTGACTCAAGAAACATATATTTGGACACTTTTTTTATGACTATATGTACAGTGGATCTCGAGATATAGCAAGTATTTATGATTCAATATGGCGGTCATAAATTCAAAATGGCCGTTTTCATCTGGTGACCATTCTTCTGAAATTATTTCCTATAGTGTTACAAACATATTACTAATTTTTGGGATTTTTATCTGGCTTATAAATTGATTAACTGAGCTGTTTAATTTCAAGGAGAAATAGAAGGCGTAATTTTTCAATTAAATTGTTCTCAAAATAGTTCGAAAATGTCATTTTCGATTTTCTTGATCCAAAAAACATACATTTTCACACATTGGTTTTGATAATATGTGCAGCGGATCTTGAGATACAGCAGGTTCTCTTAATCCAATATGGCGGCCAAAAAAATTAAAATGGCCGTTTCAATCCGGTGGTTCTTCTTCTAAAATTGTTTCTTATGGTAACAATAACATATTTTATAAGTTTGGGAATTTTGGTAATGTTTTAAATAAGTGAACTGAGCTGTTATGGTTAAATTTACGAGTAGCAGAAAATAGAAAGTGTATTTTTTAATGGTTAATTGTTCTTTTGATGATTCGAAAATGTCATATTCGGTTTTGTTGACCCCATAAACATATATTTTGATACTTTGTTTATGATTATGTGTCCAATGAATCTTGAGAAAAAGAAAATTCTTCAATCAAAGATGGCGCCCATAAAATCCAAGATGGCGGCTAATTCATATGAATCCTTACGTAAAATCTTTTCTTATGTTCTAAGGAACAAATTTTGAAAATTTGGTAACTTTGTCCAATGTGTCCTTTTTTTCGGTTAACAGACCAGACTATTAAACGTAAATAACTCTTTAAGGTTTAGCAATAAATTTTCTTTTCTCAAATATTAATGGATGCACGCATTTTATTCTCATCGAAATTATAGTTGGATAAATACACTTCTTTTACTAAAAATACTCATTTCAAACTTGATTGTAACTTTGCATCACGCGAAACAAGAAAACCGAAGTGTGTACTAAATAATTATCCAGACGCAACCAAAGATTCCAAAACACGTTGAAGGGTAGATTTTATTAGTGTCCTTTATCAGTATACCTATAAGCGCGAGTTCATAAATTGCGTCTGAAAATTGAGGTGTCTCAATAAAGGTAGGACCACTCTTATAGAAATGGAAGGATTGAATTATTATATCCGTGCCGAAGAATTTCGAATATTTCATTTGTGTTAGGATAACAGACACCACTATAAAATTGCTAAGAATACTTTCGCCACTGACGAAACTCTGTGGGATTCGAAAATTTAATTCAAGGATATCCCACTATCTCTCGTGGGATAAGTTTTTCTCATAGAGTTTTAAAGAAGACTTGTATTTCAAAGCATCGCATAAATTTTCATGCTTAATAATTGAAATTTGACTCTGAAATGCCGTTTTCAAAAAGATATTTATTTGACGGATTTTTCACTTCATCATTGAAGCATATTTATTTTGTTAATCCAGCTTTCTCGGCTAATTATGAATTAAACAATAACATCCAGGCCCCCTTGGATACGGCCCTGTGTCGTAGAGTAATAAATTTGACCGATTTTGGACCCACACTTTAAAATTAAGATCTTCATGTCATTTCATTCATAATTAGTATCCAATTCGAGAGTGATTTTGATAGCCCAGTTGAGCTCACTAATATTTCATTAAAGGCATTCTCAAATGAGGATGATTTTCAAAAAATTTTTTCAGAAGCCGGACTTTTAAATTATTATTTTCCTGGTAGTGGAAAAATTGGTTGATGGACTTTATAAAATAATTTTTCAATTTCCCCTTCTAGAAAATTGTAGGCATGTAACTGCTTCTCTATTCTCAACATTTAATGAAGCATTACAAGTAATTGTAGAGAATTTTATTTTGACTTTTTAAAATTGCATCAATTTGAGATTTTATTTTTAAAAACCTTTCTTTTCTAGTATCTGTTAACATGAGCACATAGAGAATTTTGAGCATTCCAAATTTATGTATAATATTAATAGACAAATCAAAATAATGTGAAAAGAGTGATCTTTAAGAAATGTATGCATGCAACTGCTTCCCTTATATTCAACATTTAATGAAGCATTACAGATTGTAGAGATTTTCATTTTGACCGTTTGACAGTCGAGCACATAGAGAATTCACGTAGTATAAGTATAAGAGAGAGGGAGGTCTTACTATCTCCGTGAATCCTTCTTTGCAGGCGGACTTGAACTTGAGTCTCCTCTCGTCCAAGGGCCGGTCCCTGTGGCCCGTGTACCGCACCTGCAACACACACAACAGCTCTTCTTAATTCGCCACTAAACACAATAGAACGGCCAAAAGCGATTGGATTGCATTATATATTGGGTGAGAAAATGTGCTGGCCATTGTTGCCAGGGACTATAATACAGGTCAATTTTGGTACCGCTTATCGGCTCATTCACAAAAATTCTTCGAAAATCGGCTGCAAAATATTGACTTCAAAAATTAATTATGAAATTACATGTGATTTGCTTATACTTAATTGAGTATTTAGGTTGATATAAAAAGTAATTTAGTGCTGCTTTCATTAATTTTATAGTTCTCATAAAAAATTTCACAAAAATTAAAAAGCTGCTACAATTTTTCACAAAAATTAAAATACCATGCAAATTTTGACAAAAATGGAGGTTAAGTGTAAAATACTGGACTGGTCCCTGGCTAAACACTCAAACATATTTTACTTACTATAAACATATTTTAAAACTCTATTTTTAGAACACATTTCGAACACTTCTTCTTAAGCATATTCGGAACACTCTCACTACACAACAAAGTGTAAAAGTGTTCTACCTAAAGGAGGACAAAAAAGTATTCTTAAATGTGTTTGCAGTTTAGGAATAATGAGTAAAACAGGAAATTTATCCCTCCGGAAAAAAAACCAGTGAAATATTCCCAAATTTCATATTTTGCCAACTATTATACAAAACATTACCAGTTTTAAAATAATTCATTAACAACTTACTTAATATCTTAATCAAAATGGAAATTAAGATCTTTAGATAGATAGGATTGGAAAGATAGATTTTGGAGATGAATTGGAGAGTAATATTTTTTCTCCAATTAATCTAATACTACAATAAAAATCAATGTGTGTTTGTCTTTTATACAAATCTAGTTTTTCTTCCGTTTCGAAGTTCTAGAACGATCCCTTGGCCCTGCTTTGACCGTTTTTATGGTCATTTTGCTGAAATAGCTTTATTTCTCCTCAAGATGAGATCTGCTCACCCTATTGTTAGCACAACGGAAACACAATAAAAAATTAGTTTTAAAAGATGTACTAAGTTAAATTTATTTAAAAGTCACATTATCTAAAAATCAAGATCTATGCTAAAAATTAACTTCAACGAAAGTTAAATTTTTTAAAACTGGTGAGTATAGTTTAAAATTGTTTTATTTGAGAATTTATCTCAATTTGAAATAAAAAGTTTCATGGAATAACATTGTTGTTAAATCAAATTAAAGTATCTTACTATCTTAGCAGATGCATGTGGTTCTTCTACACATTTTCTAATCAAACACATTTTCACGAATAAAACAGCAATTTATTGGTGAGTATAGTGAGGGTTTTTTTCTCAGTAGAATGGAATAAATACCAATAAGTGTACCAAAATTAAAATTCTATGTGTAAGTTATCTAACACTTAACGTGTGAAAGTACTCGTACACTTTAAAAAATTGTTTCTTCAAATAAATTAAGCACTGTTGTGACGGATAATTTCTGTATTTTGAGGAAATATCTGTGTTTTTTTTCGACAAATGAGAGAAACTTTTTAATCATTTGAAGAAACTTCTGAGTTCTTAATGAAGAGAATAAGTTCAAAAAAGGGCAAATTGACTTTTTCTGCTAAAAAATATCTCCAAGCTTTGCTCATACAGATGAGTTTAAAGAGCAAAAAAATAACTACCCCCTATAGGCATCAGATATAGCCCCTTGATTTTGAAAAATTAATGTCCATTCTTTCATTTTTAAATTTAATTGGAAATTTAAGTTAATATGTCTTTCTTTGTGCTGTAAACCAAGCCAAAATATAAAGTTTGCTTTTAATTGAAAAGTGTTTTTTAATTTCTTTTTATACAAGCCTAAGGCATTAGGAAAGTTTTCATCACAATACAATGGGAAATTTAGACTGTAGTTATGAAATGAAATGAGGAAAATCTTTTTTCCTGATGCATTGCAAGAAATAAAGGAGTGGGGTGTTACCTCGCTCTCCCTGCTGAGCTTCTTGAAGAGGTCGTCGGATTCGAACTTGGCCCTCTGGTCCATCACCACCCGCGGCAGAGACATTTCTGATCCTCCCTCCCTCATTGGCGAGGGAGGGGCCACGAGGGGGCGGGGCGAAGGCGGGCTTATACCTGTCTCACTTCCTTCGGGTCATTATACGCATCACGAATTCATAAATGCGACGAGGACGTTCGTTCGAATGTTACGTACGCTCATCGGGCCCTCATTTACTATCAGGGCTGCCGAGAGCCAAGTCGGGCCCCGGGTAAGAAGCGGGCCCCCAATGACATGTTCTCATTTCGAAGTAGGGGGTGAAATTTTCTGAACTACCTCCACCCAACGCTTAATGTAATTTTTAGAATATTTCTAGGCCAGATCTGAATTTCACTCAACTTAAAAATATCGTTTTCTTGATAATACGATGAGTAACAAGTAATAAAGGGGGTCTTCCCCCAGAAAATTTTTGAAAATATGCCCCTAGAAAACTGGGAATTTACTCATTTTTGGACCTTTATGTGAACAAATTAATTTTCAAAATGATATCCGTCTTAGTACTCAATATGAAAAGCTTTGGGTACCGGTCCCCGGGGTATCGTACCCCCTCGCCCCCCTCTCTCGTCAGGCCTGTTTACTATTAGGCCTGCCTGACCAGGCGAGGCGCCCCGTTATTTAAGTACAGTATAGTATACCTACTCTCGAGGATTCTAGGGGGGGGGCACTCCGGAAAGTCCTTGGGCTGAAAAAGAAAGGGAAAGAAGGGAAAAAGAGAAAAAAGTTGGTAGATTCTGAAAGACCAAAAAATGCTTCAGTCATTCAAAATATTAATATTCTTCTTACCCTCCTTTCAGTGGTAGAATAGCGGGGGGATTCGGTGGTGAAGCGTGCCCCCACTTTTCGAAAAAAAAATACCCATGCGTCCCCACACTTCTATTTTTACTAAAATCCATAAAAATATACTGCATAAAATGGCTCAAAGGGGTAAAATTTAGGGTCAAATTTCAAAAATTTTCTTGGGGGAGAACCCCCAAACCCCCTCCAAAACTTTTACGTCTGTTAACAGTGTTTAATGTATTCTTTCTTTCTCTAATATTTTTGTAAATTTCACTCTGTACATTATGGAAAATAAATTATTATTATTATTATTATTAGGTTGAATTGAATAGACTGGATCAACCTTGCTGGGCTTTTAGCCTGTAGTTGATCGACTATATTTGTATTTTACCTCATATTAAAATCTTTGGGAAGCACTCAAAGGAGTCTTGAGTGTTCCCCAGGGTTACTCGCGGACACCCTAGGAAGGACCCCCCGGGGGTCCGCGGACCACAGTTTAAGAACCGCTTAAGTAACTGAAAGCCAGCTGCAGCCATCGTTAAAGAAATAAAAATATGGCTTCGTCACTTTAAAATCTCCAGACTTAGAAAGTGTTTCTATAGCTATTTTATTTCACTCAATAAATTGTACAGAAAGGTTTAGAATACAAGTCACAAAGCATTACCCACTGATATCTATCTCACTCGTACCTAAATTTTGGTTGCGTGCAGTCAAAATGCTTGACATTTTTTCCAAGTTCATTTTTTTTGTGAAATTTATTTTTTTAGTTGAATTTTGAAATTATTCATGCAAGTAAGAATATTCTCCCCTATGCTTTTTTGATGGAGCTGCTTTAGAGAGCTCTTCAAAATCATAATTAGTATTTTTCCTCACTGCGCCCTGAACATATAGGTCAGTGGTTCCCAAAGTGGGTTCCACGAAAAACTTTAGGGGTTCAGCGTGACAAATTTTAATTCCTTACAGAAAATAAGAATGGCGTTGTTTTATAAAGTTCATCAAAATGCAAATCCTACAAAAATATGTATTAAATTCTTAAAAATGTATGTCCGAAATTCGGATTAGGTGTACCAAAACAAGTTAAAACCCTCTTTTTACAGTCAAATTTCCAAAAATTTCCATTTTTTTTTCTGGGGGAGGGGGGGGGGGGTTCCGCGAGCAAAATAGTTTGGGAATTATACTGATATAGGTAGGTGAACAAGAAACAAGCTTGGAACAGAATCTAATTCGTCCTCCCCCGGCTCCGAAAGAAAAAAGCCAGAAGAGCGCTTTGGGAGGAGGAAAAAACAAAGAATCAACAACTGCAGATGTTATAAAATAGAGTCGTTAAAACACCGAGAGCGCATCGGATGGGAGACCGGCATGGCCCGTCTTAAAAATGTTTAGAATTCAATGCCGTACAATAGAAATTTATTTCGGCCCAAATATCCTAAAACAAAATCTAGTCATTATCAGGTCCGTATCTAAATTTTTGCACCGGGGGAGAAGACCAATAATTACCCAATGCATATTTATTAGGTGCAATGTAGCTGAATTAAATTCTGAAATGTAATTCAAAATTAAATCGTATTCTAAATCATGGGGAGTCCGTTCCCCTCCTAAAAACGCCTCTTATGTTTAGGTGACCAATTGTTTAATTAGAATCATCCTTTATATCAGTGGTTCTTACTGTTCGGCACTAGTTTACTAGAACTAGTTGCAACTAGTAGTTAACTACCGATCAACTTTCGAATATTGGAACAATTTTGCTCAGATCACAGACTTATGGTAAATATAAATAAGACAAAAGTAATGATATTCAGAAAGGGAGGTAAACTATCGAAACATGACAAATTCTATTACAAAAATAGCAAACTGGAAATTGTAAGCAACTACATTTATCTAGGTGTCCCTTTTTCTTCTTCGGGGTCTTTTTCTACAGCGAAGAAACATTTCAGTGCTAAAGCTCTTTCTGCCATTCATGCAATGTGGCCCATTGTAGCAGGAGCAAAGATCAATTCTCCAGGTAGCTGGTTCAGAATTTTTAATTCCCTTGTATTATCGGTTCTCAGTTATGGCAGTCCTGTCTGGTCTATTTCCTATATCAGTGAGTTAGAACATATCCAGAACTTCTTTATTAAAAAATTATTCAATCTTTCAAAATATACTCCAGGTTATATTCTCAGACTTGAACTGGGTCAAACTAATATTTCCATTATATTCATAAAATTAATTTTGAGATTCTGGATTAGAATATTAGAGATGGATGACCGTAGGTTTACCAAAATTGCATACAAACATTGTTTTTATGGCCGTTCGAGCCCAATAAAATTTAATTGGACTTTAAAAATTAAATCTATAATCGAAAGCTCCGGCTTTTCTTATGTTTGGCTATCACAAGATCCCGAAGTTGCAATGAAGTTTCTGCCCCAAATCCTTCTAAGCTACATTGATCAATACAAACCAGTTAGATATGATAAGTATGGAAAAAAGTCAACATTACCCTCACTATAAATTTATAAAACTAACCCCTTTCATAGAAGACTATATTACCTCAAGAATTGATGTTTCAATGAAGAGAATTCTTTTCCAACTGAGATTAAATCAGGAGACCATTTTTTTCGAGGGAAAACTCTTTAAAATAAACCCCAAAGACAAATGCAAATATTGTAATATGGATGAACCAGAATCATGGGAACACGTATTTTTATATTGTCCTATGTATTGTTTTTACAGATTAAAGTATCTTTCCCCTTTTATTGGGTATCAAAATAACTTTAATGGTTTCCTCACTTACAATCATAAGAATTTTTTTGCAATAGTAAATTTTATTAAATCAGCTCAAAAGTTGAACCAGTTCCTGTTGGCAAATTGTTCTTTAGACTCCTGAGGTTTTTTTTTTCTCTTTTTTTGTTAATTGTATTTGGTTCTATTTATTCTATTTATATGCTTTGTTTTTGTCTTGCATTTATTTGTATGCTCTGATATTTTTGTATTTTGGTGTATGGGCCAGCTGGCCTTTTTTGCCAATAAACTATTATTATTATTATATTATTATTATTATTATATTACCGATCAACTACTAGTTAACTAGTAGTTTAACTACTTTTAGTTTTAAGTAGTTCAACTATTAGTTTAACTACTTTTTTAATTAACTACTAGTTAAAACTACTTTCAAATTTTCAACTACTTCAAAAAAAAAATATTTAAAATTTAAAATGATATTTAAAATTTTTATCAAAGGTAGAGTACTCAAATACCATAACCAGAAATAAAGACAATTTTTGCGCGAAATATAAACGTTTTTTGTGACATAGATAAGAAAGATGTATTAGAATTTTGCCAAAAAGTAGGTTATGAAATTAAATAGACTAGTTAACTACTTTGGGAAACAGTTAACTACTAGTTACAACTAGATTTTCCCAGACTAGTTAGTAGTTGGTAGTTAACTATTTTTTGACCACTAGTTGCCAAACACTAGTGGTTCTTAAACTTTCAATCGCCCCCTTTTATCTATCAACCAGTAAACATAATTAGTCTAATTTCGTTTGAATTGATAAAATGTTTCATTTTTTTACGTTGTGCTTGTTTTTTAAAATTTTTTGCCCACATTTTCATTTAAAAAAAAAACTGGTCACCTTACAAAGCGGTTTTAATCCCCACACTTTTTTCACCAGTCAAATAATCAAGAACAACGGCACTACAGAATATAGCAACTGATATACCTACCTCTCTGTGATCGGTTACTGGCCGAACTTCATATACTAGTAATTAATGCTCCTTCCTTTCGGTGGATGTAAATCAGTGGTTCCGAACTCAGAGAAGTTCGCGGACCACTAAGTCTAAAATTGGAATCTTCACAAAATTGCAAGAAGAAAGTTTATTATCCCTAATTAAGCATGGAAATTTTTATAATGCTCTAAAATTCCCAAAGATTCTCAAATTGAGCTGAGGCGAATTTTAAAAAATTTTCTGGAGGAGGTCCCCCAGACCCCCCATTTTTAAGCTCACTCACATTCATTACCCATGTTTTTATGTTTGTGCAAAAGTTCAAATCCTTTGTATAAATACCCTAAAATTTAGCGTATAAAAGTACTCGCCATAGGGGGCCTGGGAAATAATGTTGAGTCAAACCCTAGTCACTAGTATTCGCATCAACATCAAGAGCTCAAGTAAGTATCCTTGCCCCCCTAACATGAAACCTGGCTACGTCCATGCGCGTGTCCCCTCAGAAATAATTATGAACCAACCCCCCTTTAAAAAAAAGAAACTTAAGCAGGCTTGACTGGCTAACTTGCAAAAATTTTTCTTGGCCCCCTCCTGAATTCAAACATTATGGGTCGAGTTGTTTGAGTATTCCATTCCTCGTGCATAATACTCTTTCATTTCCCTTCCGTAAGTGGAATCCAAGTCCAAGGGGCCGTCCATAAATGGTGTCACACTTTATTTCCCCATTTTTGACCCCCTTCCCCCCTATGTCACATGTCACGCTTTCAATCGATCAATATGTCTAATACATAGAGTTGTAAAATTTCAATTTTAAGGTTTGAATTGGTTTGTTTAAACAAATATCTTAGAAAAAATTTTTGGTTTTGGGGGGAGGATGTGATGTCACAACTTTTGAACCCCCCCTCCCCCTTGTCACAAACTGATTAACCCCCTCCCCCCTCTGAGCGTGACGTCATTTATGGACGGCCCCCAAGCAGTGCTGAAATTGGAGAGAAATATTTGGGGGGACTCACCTTTTTACAGAGTAGATGATTGATGGAGGGTAAAATATGACTAATTTTTGGTACCTACTCGAATTAATAATCAAGTCATAGATTGCTTAAAATTGCATAGTAGGGGAAAGTGAGGACTAATGGGACATTTTTAAATGCTGGAATAAAAGCACAACTGCAGTTATAATTTTTATAACCTTAAAACTATGTAACAAATACATCTTTACACATATCAATGGAAAGTTAAAAAAAAAATTAAAAAACATTATTCATCTTGGTGTTACCATGCAGTAGCGGATCCAGGATTTGGTTTGGGGGGCTAAAAATTTGTTAATCGAATTGAATCCTCTTGCTCAACCTAATGTTAAAAAAGTTGTGAATAATCGAATTCCAAGTATGAAATGGGAGGTCTGGGGGGTTCTCCCCCAGAAAATTTTCGGAAATTATACTCTAAAAATCGGGTTTTAACTCATTTTTTGTGCAGCAAATCGTGAGTAATAGAGATTAATATGCTTAAAGGGGGTCTGGGGGTCCTCCCCAGAAAGTTTTTAGAAATTTGCTCCTAATAATCCGAATACAAATGTATTTGCGAATCGGAATAATGGAAGACTGCACGCTGATAGACGATTCCGAACTTTATTGATATACTCCCGTCCCGCCTGCCTAAGCAGGCACTCGGGCTTTGATGGTACATTATTCACAAAAATAAAACAATAACAATACAAAAGGATCAAATCCTGAGGTCATAGTCCAAGTTTAAAATAAAGAAGAATAAAAGCAGGTAAAATAATTATATAATTTAAATTACATCAGAATTGCACATTATTATGTTTTTGCTTAAACTATGTTAAGAATTAATATTTTTATTAATAAAATCATGGTACTATGCCTTAAGATATTAATTTAGATTTACTGATTATTATGATTAACATGCATTCTCAAAAATCCACCAGTATCCCTAAAAATGAATTATTTATCTAAAAACTTATTTTTATTTTTATATTAGCTCATTAATATATTTAAAAACCTCAAACATTTTTTAAAGTGTAGCATCAATTGGTGTTCAAGATTTCGAAAT
The DNA here is from genome assembly GCA_963680715.1 of Tetragnatha montana. Taxonomy (NCBI): domain Eukaryota; kingdom Metazoa; phylum Arthropoda; class Arachnida; order Araneae; family Tetragnathidae; genus Tetragnatha; species Tetragnatha montana. The sequence continues at coordinate 60,661,331 of OY796680.1, read as the reverse complement.
CCTTAAGTAAGCAGGATCAGGTGGTTTCGAAGATCAGTTCCTCCTGCCTTTGCCTGACCATGTCCCTAAGGGTGTCTCTAGCTCCCTTGTGCCTCAGCAGCTGTCCGATGCTTTTTTCTCTATAATTTTTTGGAAAACCACAGTTCCTTTTGCGATCAAATCTCCCGCAATGGTAGACAAGATGGTCTATGTCCTCCTCACATCCACATTCACCGCAGAGCGGATTTCTAGCGTGGAACCTTTGCTGGTATACCCCAAATGACCCGTGTCCCGTCAATATTTGATTAATGTAATGATCACCTTCTATTATTTTTGTTGATGGTTTCTCTATAAACTTGTATGTTGTACGACCTTTGGTTGAGCCTCTCCACCTCTCTCTCCACTCTTCCTCCGCCTCTTTTCGGAGTTTTCCCTTTATGTGGCTTACAGGGACCCCGAGGTCCACGTCAACATTCCTGCGCCTCGTTGCCTCCTTCGCTAACTGGTCCGCCAACTCGTTGCCGGAGTATCCCACGTGCGCCTTGATCCAAAATATCCTGACATCCTTTCCGTTTTCCTTATTTTTTAGTATCTTTTCTTTAATGTCGGCTGCTTCTCTAGTTTTTACGAAACCAGTAATGGCCTGCAGGGCAGCCGAGAGCCACAGCGGGCCCCGGGGCAACGACAGTCCCGGGCCCTCTTTACTTTTACGTACTACCTTAAAATTAATTAGACATAATATTTTTACATATATCTATCACTTTTGACATAATTAAAACGAAACTGTACACATATCTGACCACTATACATTAATTTATTATACTAAGAGTTGTTCAAAGTATTCAATCTTTGTGGAAATCTAAATAATTGTTCGAGTATTTCTTTTCTTCCTAGGTAGGTTTTCTTCATGGAACTAGTACAATAGGTAGTAGTTTCTTGAACAATACAATAACTAACTATTTCAAACTACATTTGTTTTGAAAGAATCACTTTGCACCATAGAGTTATTGCACACACACATATTAAGTAATTGAGGCACTTGGAGGAACATCGAGCTAACTCCAATGTTGGACTTAGCTCATTGTAAGCGCCTCAATGGTTTTCTCTAAAAAATTTCAATATCTTACCTGAAACCTTTGGAAGTCAGGAACGCCAGCACCAACAGCACCAACCTATATTCAAACTAGAGGAACATTCGAACAGTTTAAAAATCCATTCTAATTCTTTTTTTTTTTTAATTTCGAACGCATTTTCAGACTTTACATATAGTATTTTAAGGTACTTTAAGCTTAATTAGTTAAAATAATTTTAGTATTAAACTTAAAATTCAAAGCTTTTAGAATTTTTCCAGTTTTAACTGATATGATAGAAATTTGATAAGTTTTAAAAATTATTGTTTTCCGTCTAAAATGTGTTTTTATTTAATATTCTTTAATATTAGTCTTGTTTTTATGCATTTATTTATGAAAGTTCTTTTAAAACCAGCTGTAGAATATTTTGTTTAATGCTTTTAGAAAACTTTTACGCTAAGTTTTTATCTGATTTAAGAAATACTATATTAAATTTCAGGAATGCTGTAAACTTATGAATAAATCAGTTTTTGTTTCAATATTTTATAAATATATGGAGAAGTAGTCAAAAATGTTATTTTTGTGGGAATGTGTCCCGTTCTTCCCTATGAATTCACTTTTAAGATGTGACATTTAAAATGTATTTTAAGTATGTAATGGATGTATTTTAGGATGTTAACAACACTTTTAAAACCATTTCATGACATTAAATACTCTCATATTAGGAGACGCGTATCGCAAATGAGGGACATTTTGAATTTTAATTAAAATACAAATTTTTAGGGGTTTTTTTCATATAAAAGTATTATGAATTTCGAATCTCTCTCTCAAGGAGGTAAATAATATACAAAATCCCACTTTTAAGTTTTACTGAATCATTTATCACATAACAATAAATTGATATAATTAAAGTGCCATCTCTCACTTGGGAAGCTTTCCTCTAGATATATTGAATGGAGATAATCATACCTAGCTCTGTTGTAATTTTATAAACAATTTTTTAACTAATTCCAAATTTTCCAATATAGTTTTCCAAAATAGTTTTACAGAAACAATTATTAAATAATTACCTTAGCTTTATATTAACAGGATCTAGTCTAGAATAAGTACTATTCAGCTTCCTTCTATCCTTGACCTTTAAACTTACACCATAACAGCTATAGTTCACTATAGTTTATTTTAATTCACACCTCCTTTTTCTAGAAAATTAAAATAACTTTAAAGCTTAGAAAAATCACTTTTTTCGCACTGTATACATGAAACAAACAAATTAATTATTACACCTTTAATCCAATTTAAAAATGCACACTTAAACTTTTCTGTATCAAACTTTTTGTAAAATATCTTAATTTTTATTCATTAAAAAAACAGTTCATTCATGATTAATATAAAAGGTATTTTTAGACCAAGAACATTTATTGTTCTATTCAGATTAGAACGCATTAAATAACAGTTCTAATGGAAGAATCCAAATTTAATCAAATTCATAAAAAAAATTGTTTTAATCAGCCGTTTTTAGAAAAATATGAACTCAATGGAAAAACAATAGCCCAAATTACTATTTCTAATACAAGTTTATTAAATACAAGTTTACAATACAATTTGTATTGTAAACTTGTACAATACAATTTGTATTGTGACATTTAGTAATAGAGTAAAAATACAAGTTTATTAAAATCTGAAATAATTAATAATTCAAGAATCGAATAAAAATTATATTGAACCCTTCTTTCTAGTTAAAATTGTGTTAAAAAATTGTTTTTAAGCAATTTATTAAGCATAATATGGATTTTTGAATAAGAAACATTCCTAAACCCTTAATTTTTTAAGTCTCTGTGGAGTATGAAATTTCGTATAAAAAACTCCCAGGCTAAAAGAGTAGTTAGCAACAAACCGTATGTTTTTATCTCCTTTAGTTTATTTTTTATTAATTTTGTAAAGGTATTAATTAATTTTGGGACAGCCTTAATAACAGACATCATATAATATAATTTTTTAATACAATTTAAAAATCATTGATTCTTAAATTTTATTTTTATTTAATAGTGTAATAAATTCTCTTTTAATGATTTATAAAACTTTTCACTGTCAAAAATTTTCCTTTTTTAAAAAAAAATTAAGCAAACAGCAATGCCTTTAAACCTCTCCCCCCAAAACCAATATATACAAAACATGAGACAAAAACAACCTAGTAAAATGCAAAATACGTATACTATTTTCAACCGATTCTTCAATTTTATTTTCATTTAATAATGGAATAAATTTTCTTGTTCTCTAAGTAAATTTTTTTATGGTTTATAAAACTTTTCATTATCGAAAATTTCCATTTTTTAAAAGAAAATTAAACAAACAGCAATGCCTTTAAAACCCTCTAGCATATGTAAAACAAGAGACAGAAACAACTAGAAAAATACAAATACGTATAATATTTTCAACTGTATTTGATAGCTGAAATGTGTATTATGCTTAAAAAATGAATACAACTCACCTAGACGTACGGTCTATCTCAGAAGACTATCGTTAAAAACTTTTTCAAACGATAACTTTGAAACAATCGGGAAAAAATTTTATTAATTTAAAAAAAATTATAGACGATTTTTAAAAACAGATGATACACGTTTAACGGAACCTACGCTTTCTACATCCACATGTCTGCATGGGGCTTGAAACTTCTCCACTGTCCTCTGTGTCTGGGGTCGGTCAAGAGGAAGGCTCATTTCCTGTTTGTTTTGGCTAACGAAAGACCTTTCCATCCAGGGTTGGGGGGTGTCAGGTCCGGTTCGGGCCCTTCCGTGCCTTATCTTGTGACAATTCTTGGAATGTATTGCAGCTTGCAGGTGGTAATTATCTTAGTTTGCTGAGTTTCGAAACGTTGGAGATTGCATATGCATTCCAGGAAGGAGGGGGGCCCGGGGCCCGTTCTCAGGAAGAAGAAGGGTAGTTGGGGAAAAAATCTATGAATGGGTATTCTTGTTTCAGAACGTTTAGTAGTGTATCTCAAGATGGAGATTCTTTACGGGCCCCTATAGGGCTGGGAAAATCCCCGGGCCCGGGGGAAAGTGCCCCCTTTGCCCCCCCCTGTCGGCGGGCCTGATGGCCTGGATGGCGGATCTGCAGTCGCTTATTATGTTCACCCTCTGGCCAGTGTCCAGTTTTGCAATCCCATCCACTGCTAGTTCTATGGCTGCTAGTTCAGCCTCATATACTGTGCTATGGTCTGGTAAGCGCTCCTGGTCAATCCCGAGGGTCTCACCATTTTTTATTGTGACAAGCGCGTACCCTGTATGGTTGTCCAATCGTGATCCGTCGGTGTATATGTTTACGTCGTTCCCCTGCTCAGTGTCTGTCACAAACACCTCCCATCTCAAAAGTTTCCTCTTCCAGGGAGGTAAATGAATTTTTTCAGGGATCTTTAGCTGTTTCTTCTCCATCTCCATTCCACCGATTTCAATTTTTTTCTCTGTTTTTGTGATTTCGTATAATTTTTTGAGATTTTTATGTCTATGGGGCCTGCAAGCACGGAGAGCGCATCTGTAGATACGGTATTATAGGCGCTGGTAATTATTTTCAGGGGGCCACGCTGTATCTGCCTTACTTTGTTGTTTATTTTTACTTTATTTTCATACTAGATCTCACAAGAGTAAGTAATCATCTTTTCTATGACTCTCAGATAAATTTCTTTTTTAACTTTGGGGCTCAGACCCCATTCAACTCTGCATTTTTGCGATAACATGTAATGTACGTTTAGTACCTTTTTTCTCAAGTGATTGAGATGTCTGATCCAGCTCAGCTTATTATCGATTATCACTCCGAGGTATTTTATGCTGTCTTCGTACTTAATTCTCTCTTGGTTTATCTTAATGGTGGGCAACCTTGTAAGCTTTGCCTTGGTAAATATTGTGTAAGTTGATTTTGCCGTGTTTATTTCTAGGTCATTCTGAGAGATCCAAGTATATAATTTTTCTAGTATTTTGCTTGCTTTTTCTGTGATATGATGTACTCTCTTCGTCTCAATGAGCACTATTAGGTCGTCGGCAAATGCTTGGACTTTTGCTCCCTCACCCAATTCCAGTTCTAGAATAGAGTTGATCATTATGAGCAGTGGCGTACGCAGAATCTTTTCAAGGGGGGGGGGGGGTTTACTCAAATAAATTTGAGTGTGGAATAAAGCACTATTATTTATATTGTTCGGAAGTCGCGGTGTCGCAATTGATGTCTGGAGAAAGGCTGGATCTAGACTTTCTTGCCGGATGGTTGTCAAGATAGAAAGATTTAAGAGCTGGAGAACATCTTTTGTCGGCTAATCGAAGGAAGGAGATACTAATCTCCTGAAGAGGTCAAGTTTCTTTACGACCCATCCATTGCGACAAGAAACACGCGTCCGATGGCTCCGATTCCTTTGTACCTTGACCGCGAAACGACCGACCCCCAAGACGCGACAACTCCATTATCAACCCACAGACCCTGCTCATAAATTTTCGGTCTTGACAAGCATCGAGAAAACGAAGTCTAGCTTCAGCCAAAGGGGTCCTCTCTACGACATCCTTATCAGTAAAAGGCTAGTGTTCTATGAGAAACAGGATAGGGTCACCGTAAAGTTTTATTACATCCAGTGCCTGGATGTAATAAAACAATTTGCGGCCGGACCACCAGCAGTTTATCTCCCTCAATCTCTTTGTATCTCTCCTCGCGTATCTCCCCTCTCCGGTCGAAAATTAACCACACCAAGACACCGGCGCCATAAACTCAGGTTTCTTCCTGGAGATAAGTGTTTTATTACATCCAGAAAGTCTACGGTGGCCCATATTCGGACAGATTTCCAACTAAAATTCTTGTTTGTTTGCTCAGGAAAGCCATTAAGGGGCAACAATGTCAGGGGGATTTATGGTTTTACAACACTGCAGCGGTAATCCAGAAGAGTTCAGTATTTTTATTTTTTCACGGTAGTTAGAAGAAAGAAATATATCTTCAATTCAACTTTGGAGTGTACCAATTCCACCAAAATTTTTATTTTTTGACATTTTGTCTGAGCTCTTGCGTACGCCACTGATTATGAGCCACAATACCGGTCCGACACTTGAACCCTGTGGGATTCCTTTATTGTATTTTAGTTTAACTCCAGATGACTCCGCTGTTCGGTCCTTTAAGAAATCCTTTCGCATGTTTTTCAGGTAAACTGGTATGTTTAGGGCACCTATTTTGTCCTTGAGGATGTGCCAGTTAGCCGAATTAAAAGCGTTCTTTAAATCGATAGAAATGCATGTCACTATCCCGTCTCCATTAACATCTGTTATTAACTTTTCTAGGGCTTCCACTGTTCCCATATATTTTCTAAAGCCAAATTGGTTGTTGCTTATTTGATTAGTCGTTTCGAGAATAAAAGTTAGCCTATTTGTTATTAACTTGTCCACAAGTTTTCCCATAGTTGGTAGCAGGCATATAGGCCTGTATGCTGATGGTTCGTTCAAATCTTTATTGGGCTTGGGGATTATCTCTGCCCTTTTCCATGGTCGTGGGAAGCAGCGCTCAAACAGACATCTGTTGAAGAGGGCCAGTAGGATTTGTCTTCCACCACCCATCACCATTCTCTTTATGATCTCTCCCGGGATTCCATCCGGCCCTGAACTCTTCCCCTTTTTAATATCTCTTGTAGCAAACATTAGTTCGTCGTTTGTGGTACAATGTCATCCAGATTGCGAGATGCAGGCAACCGACTCCCATCTGGTTCCAAAGGAAAGTGATACCTGAGTAGTGCGAGTGTGGTCTCCCTGATTCCCTCCGTAAGTTCACCGTTTTCTTTCTTGACTGGACCCACTTCGACTCTTCTCTTCTTTTTTAAGAAAATAGTATCAAACCTGTCTCCAAATAAATTATTTGTTGTCGTAAAACTCTGTCTCTTGGTCCTCAGAATCATTCTCTTATAAAGTGCTTCCTCTCTTCTATATTTTTCCCGCCAGTACCTCCTTTCCTCTCCAGACGATTTTTGAAATCGCCTTCTCAATGCTCTCACCTTCGATCTCCTTTCCGTGAGGCCTGGGTTCCACCATCTATTTGTCCGTCTCTCTCCCTGGTGTTTTCCATAGCCGCAGCAAATATGCTCCTCTGAAGCTCCACCCATCTATTCCTTCATGGTATTCTCATCATTTCCTCTCTCCCATAAAGTGTCTCGCAGGATCTGTCCAACTCCATCCTATCCACGTCAATTTTTCTTGGAAATTTATGTGCCTCTCTCTCTCCCATTATAACCAAGACGATTCCGAACACTTACTTATTCGATTGAGAATTTAGGTCAGAAAAATTTGTTTTTTCTTCTTTTTGCTTTCGTATTTAAATCTTACTTTTTTTTCGCGGAAACAAATATTTTAGGGAGAGGCGACGGTAAAAATATTTCGGGGGACAGTCCAATCATTTCGGGGGACGGCGTCCCCCTCCAATTTCAGCACTGCCCCCAAGACTACTCTCTTGAAAATTTTATTTGATCAGACGCTCAGAATCATCGAACGCCATTCACTTGCCCCCCCCCCCCCTTAACACGGTCCTGTGTACAACCGAGTTTTTTTTTGTTGATGTCAAACAGAATGGACGGATGCATAAACAGCAAACAATGGGGTTTCATTTTTTAAAATAAAGTTTAGGTAGATCCACTAACTGCATTTTTCCCAACCTGCTTCAAAACACCTGCATTTGAAACATCCGTGATCACAGAGTGAAGGAAAATTTTGTGAACCACTGGCTTACAGTATCATTATAAAAGGGGGTAAAAAATAAACATAAACAAACATGCTCATGTAATTTTGAACGTCAAATTCCATTTCTCTATATCGTGTCACCTTTATTTCCAGTCTCTTAATTCATTGTCCTTTAATGAAATTTTAATTTCAATTTTGTGGGTTTTCCCCCCTCTCATTTTGTATTTAATATATTGTGTGCAAATAAATTATTTTTATTATTTCCCCCCTGTAGGTCAGCTTATCTATCACCTGGAGTATCTCTCTCTTGTTGATTTTATTTTCATCAGCTTTTTTTAGATTCTACTCACCCTTTTTTGTTTTTACCTCCACATCTTTTTCTAATACAGTCTTACAGCTAAATTACACGTGCAAAATCCAGACAATAATTAACCTAACATAGTATGATATTCTTCATTATAATCTAGCAAAGAAAAAAAAAATATCAGAACAGTTAGGAAAAAAATATAAAACATGAAGCGATTTGAACGTTGTTGGTATTATGAACCTCCAGAAAAAAATTGCATGCACATGCCTTTAAATTAGGATTAGGAACAAAATACTATGCTTTTCAGAAATGCAATGATCCCATGGTTGGTAAGTCTATGGCTTTATGAATATTTGTTTGGGCTTCATTTTTTAAAATAATTTTTTGCTTTTTTTTTGGTAGATTATAATGAAGAATAGCATACTATGTTAGGATAATATTTGTTTGGATTTTGCCCATGTAATTTAGCCGTAATAGGAGGTATACTAGTACAAATTTGTTGGGTGTACGAATACTTTCTGGAGAAACTGATCAGTGTAGGTCCTATATCCTCAACAGGAAGAAAAGAAAGAGCCTTTGAGTACAAAACATTGTTTTTTTTTATTCAATAACAACAAAGATCCGACTAGAAAACCTTTGAAATGAAACGATAAGTACAGCCATCAAACAGAAAAAAGGTCTTTCCAAAAATATATTCATAAAAACACACATCCAAGCACACGACGGAAATGTCTCTTAAACAGCCCAAGATTCATCACTAAAAAGATGGGGTAACCAGGGGATAGCAATTACATTAGTAATTAGGCGAACGTACTGAAAAATGATTAACTTTATAATTTAAAATTAAAATGAGTCTCTCCTGCAACTGGTTATTAAAATGACAGTGAGATTATAAGAAGTTGTAAAAATGTGGGGGAAATTTAAATAAATCTATTTCAAGGAGTATAATATGAAAATTTCTGCAAAGGCTGTTACATTTGATGCAGCAAGAACAAACATCTTGAAGAAATAAATATCCACTTCAATCACACAATGAAATTATATGACAGCATTTTTCATCTTACTGTGTTCTTGTACGTGCTTTGGAAAGCCTTCTGTTTGTTTTGCACATGATTTGGTTACTTTGAAAATGCATGTTTAACCCAAGAGTAAAACAATTGTGCTTTCTTCGCATCAAATGATTTTTCAAACAGTCAAAAATGCACAATTCGAACAGTCAAAAGGAATGCAACTATTTAGATACAAAAATAAATGCAAATTTTAAGCACCTTTTTTAGAAATTGTGTATTTATTTAATTGATTTTTGCAATTGGTTAGTATAATAGCAATAAAAAACCATGTGGAGTGCATCGTTTGCAATTAGCCTTTTTTTTCATGCAAGACTGACTGATTGAAAACGGGGTTTCCGCTCAGGTAATAAAACAACCCCCGCTTTTCCAGCTAAACAGTCACATGTAGTCGGATGACATTGAAAATAGATTATATCTTTCAATAAGATGACGTCAATTGGAAAAAAAATCCCTTCAACTGGGACGCCTTTTTTGAGTCGCAAAAAAGGACATCAATTTAACACAGCATTTAGATGTCACTATTACGTCACCTAGAATGACCTAATTTTAATGAATGGTGATAGTTTGGTCATTTTTACGTCACTTGTAAAGACATAATTATTAAGACAATACATAATAATGAATTTGAAAGGCGAAAATGTTTGATTATTAAAAAACAAAAATAGGTAAGGAACCAGACTATCATCGGGGGGTCTGGTACTGGTTCCTTACCTATTTTTGTTTTTTAATAATCAAACATTTTCGCCTTTCAAGTTCATTATTATGTATTGTCTATTACAGGTAAATATACATTTATGCTGCTTTATGCGCTTATGTTTTTTGCTGGTTTAACGATAATTTAAATTTCTAATTATTAAGACATCATTTTCACATCAATCATGTCAAATTCAAGTAATTTATGTCTTCAAAGTGTACACACAATGTAAAAAAATGATGTCAATCTTTCTACTTGGGGTGAGTGACACCAGCTTTAAGATATTTCCAGTTCTTTACACACATTTTCATCAATTGGATAAAAATCACTTTAAGTGGGACAATTTAACATGACATTTAGTAATTTTAATGAATGGAGATAGTTTGGGCATTTGTACGTCACTTGAAAAGACACACATTTTCATACACAAATTTTTCTCAGAGAAAGCGGCAAATGTTTCGACAAATCACAAACTGAAAACAAAGAGGGTTTTCAAAACCACCACCCCTTTTACTTTTGGTGGCATTTTTTTTTTGTCATTAGCAATAAGAATTTGAATTAAATAAAAACAACAGTAAAATTTTGATTTTTCATTTTCTCAATCAATGAACTTAGTGAGAAAATAGTCAGATGCAGTTGATCTAAACTAAATACTTGACAAAGACATAAGAATATGTTCAGAATTTTACACAATAGGAAAATTAAAATATTTTAAATACACTTTATTTATTATTTTGTGTAATCTGTAAGACATTTCCAAAAAAAAAAAAAAAAATCTGAGCGCTCAGTTCCAAAACCTACCAACTGCACTTTTGAGAAAACAGCAAAGATGTTTTATAAGAGCACTAAATTAGATAAATAGCTTTTTTCCAAAATGTATTTTTCACTCAGGTATTACCTGGTGGAAGTTAGAAAAACTTGTGGTACTAAATTTTACGAATTTCTGTCATTTAGTCGGTTTTGGAACTCAATGACTCAAGTACAAAATTGAGATGTTGACATCAATATTAAAGTCATTACTGGGGCTGGGATTTCCATGCAATTAAAAACATAAAATATGTACTTAAAATATGCATTTATTCTCAAGTAAGTATGTATCAAAAGGCTTAAAAATATGATTAAAATAACATGAAAAATAGGAAAATATCAAGCAACAGCCATATTCATCAATAACCTAACCTAAGGTTAACCTGCAATCAATACTTCTAAATAAAAACAAGTGTTAAGCCAATTAGAGTTGTCGAAAAAGCTTGATTCCAAGTTAACCTACATCAGGTGAATACCATAGCTGGATAAAACAGAAAACTTTCTGCACCCAAAAATTTCTGCAAACTAATTAAGTGGCCCCAGTCGTTTGAATTTTGACTTAAAACATAACGACAGTCCCAATGTTCACCTAAATATTATAATAATGCTTCATAAGCAACAACAGTAAGAAAATAATCGATTTATCGAAAATTTAAATTATTAAAAAAGATTCTCTTCTAAATTCTAAAACCATGCGCTCGACGTGCGCTTTTATATTATCCAAGTCTGGTGAATACAGCCGGGTCATTCCATTTCAAGTGGTCCAGCACTGGTTGCTCGACCATTTCTAAAAAATCTGAAATTTTTTGTACATCAACCCTAACCTAAAAGAAGATGAAAACAACCATTATTTTTAATTTAACCTATTTTGCTTGTCCGCAGCAGCCATGCAAATTTCGACGTTTTAGCGGTTTTTGCTAATTTAAGCGTTTACGGGATTGGAAATATCTCCCCTTTAAAATCTCCAAATCAAATGGGGTTTGAAGCAAAATTGTTTAGAATAAAACGTTCTAAAAGACTAGAGCAAGTATGTTTTTCTAAAATAAACCCTTAGTGGTGAAATTTTATTTTAAAGTTGAAATATTTTTAAAAATATCTGCCCACTTTAAGAAGATTTTTTTTATAAGAAGGAAACCTGTCAAGGCACCAATATTTTTTTTATTAATAGTCCAAATACATTTTAGGTCATATGCAAAGTTTTGGATCTGAGCCTCGATTTGTCTTTATTTAAAAAAATCTCAAAGTCGAAGATTTGTCAAAATTTGCAATTTTGAGGGTTAAATATCTCTGGTGGGGGACCAGTTAAAAATTTTAAAATGGTTCATTCTAGAGTACTATATATTAGTGTTAAGCTCAAGAAGTTCATAGGAGGAGATTTGACTACAAGCCGAGGTATGATTTTTACAAGATGCCCCCAAATGTCGCAAAATTTGGATGTTAAGGATTTCTACAAAATTTGTCTGTTTTCAAGAGAACTTTTTTACAGGAAGGAAACCATTCAACACAACACATATTTTTATACAAATAGTCCAAATGTAATTCAAGTTACACGCAAAATTTGAAACCTGAAACTTGGTTTTTCTTTGCTTAAAAAAATCCCAAAATCAACGATTTGTCAAGAATTTCACTTTTTTAGAGTGATATCTCTCTGAAGGAGCAGGAGATAAAAATTTGAAACTTTGTCATCTTAGAGTATATTATGGTAGTGTTATGTCCTAAAAGTTTCAAGATGGAGGATATCTTTATCCGGGTATCTTTTCTCTTTTTAAATGCTCTATTTTAATTTCATTAAGTCCTATGGTAATAACTTTTTTTATGAATTTTTAGTGGATCCGAACAAGTATTGCCAAAGAGATTATGATATTTTAACAAATACTTTTTCTCATGATATTTGCATGTATTTTTGACAGATTTATTGATCCTTAGAACAATCAAATTTTGATGATCTTCCCTTAGTTCACTAAACCGATTAACCTCAAGAGTTACTGGGCCATAAGGGGACATCCATAAATTACGTGAGGTGTTTTTTCCAAAATCTGAATCCCCCCCTCCCCCCTTGGTGAGATTTTGCTTTTGCTGGACCCCCCCTCCCCCCCCGCGTGAGATTTACCTACAACTTTTTAAAAATTATTTTCCTTTCTCATACTTAAAAAACAAAGAAATCGAATAATTTATAACTTAAAAAGTTGACGTGAGATACCCCCCTCCCCCCTTGGTGAGATTTTTCCAAACCCCTCCCCCCCTTTTTGACTTCATGTAATTTATGGATGTCCCCTAAACAGACTTGTGACAATTTTCTCTGATAAGTTGACCCACATCAGAATCCATTTTTTAACATGAACTTGCGACTAATAAAAAAAACATGGGTACAACAACAAAACACCTTGGTGAATCAAAATGTTCTTCCGATCTTGGTGCAGGTTTGCAGTATGCAATAAAACAATTATCATCGCGGTTTTCTTCTTCCCTCTCCGTCTCTCAGGTTGTAAAGATTGTCAATGGCTGAATGCTAAGGTTAAGTAGTTAATATAATTACTTATATCAAGCCCAACTTTAACATATGTTTGGTAAAAAATAGAGATAAATATTTTAATTCATAAAGTTCATTGCTAAGCTTTTCTATGTATTTTGTATAATTAAAATTAAAAAGTAATGAAACATTAATAAAATTTACAAAATAATTGTAAAGTAAAAAAAATCACTTCAACAAAAAAAAAGTTTAATATCATCCTTGCCATTTCTATGTTTGTAGCCAAATAATCCTCCATCTTGAAACTTTTAGGGCATAACACTACCATAATATACTCTAAGATGACAAAGTTTCAAATTTTTATCTCCTGCTCCTTCAGAGAGATATCACTCTAAAAAAGTGAAATTCTTGACAAATCGTTGATTTTGGGATTTTTTTAAGCAAAGAAAAACCAAATTTCAGGTTTCAAATTTTGCGTGTAACTTGAATTACATTTGGACTACTTGTATAAAAATATGTGTTGTGTTGAATGGTTTCCTTCCTATAAAAAAGTTCTCTTGAAAACAGACAAATTTTATAGAAATCCTTAACTTCCAAATTTTGCGACATTTCGAGGCACCTTGTAAAAATCATACCTCGGCTTGTAGTCAAATCTCCTCCTATGAACTTCTTGAGCTTAACACTAATATATAGTACTCTAGAATGAACCATTTTAAAATTTTTAACTGGTCCCCCACCAGAGATATTTAACCCTCAAAATTGCAAATTTTGACAAATCTTCGACTTTGAGATTTTTTTAAATAAAGACAAATTGAGGCTCAGATCCAAAACTTTGCATATGACCTAAAATGTATTTGGACTATTAATAAAAAAAATATTGGTGCCTTGACAGGTTTCCTTCTTATAAAACAATCTTCTTAAAGTGGGCAGATATTTTTAAAAAAAATTCAACTTTAAAATAAAATTTCACCCCTAAGGGTTTATTTTAGAAAAACATACTTGCTCTAGTCTTTTAGAACGTTTTATTCTAAACAATTTTGCTTCAAACCCCATTTGATTTGGAGATTTTAAAGGGGAGATATTTCCAATCCCGTAAACGCTTAAATTAGCAAAAACCGCTAAAACGTCGAAATTTGCATGGCTGCTGCGGACAAGCAAAATAGGTTAAATTAAAAATAATGGTTGTTTTGATCTTCTTTTAGGTTAGGGTTGATGTACAAAAAATTTCAGATTTTTTAAAAATGGTCGAGCAACCAATTTTACTTTTTTTGGATCACTTGAAATGGAATGACCCAGCCATCAATTTTTTTCCAATGAACTTGAAAGCAAATACAGTTGAATGATTTAATTAGAAAAGAGACTATTTCTGACTTTAATGGAGATTACTGATTATAAGAATTAACTTTAATACAGCCTATTCCTGTAATTAAATTAGTAATATCTTTTTGCTCCGATGGGTTGGTCGATATTGGTATCACTGATAAATGTGGAGCAAAATATGTGTTTGAACATGTGAGCAAACCAAAATAACGTTACATAATTTAAAAAGTACAGTATTTTCAAGCACACTTATTGAGTATCTCAAAATACGTGGAAATGCCAGCCCTTTCATTGATTGGCAGAATCCTCAGTTGGTGAAATTCCACCCCTCGCGGGATCCAATTTTCAATCCTCCTGCAGTTGGGAGTAATAAGTTTTTTAACATTAAAAATTGATCATTTTTCAGGTATTCTGTATGATGTCCCAGGTTTTTAGCGAAAATGAACAATTTTCTCTGACTTTTGAAATTCTGGTGGAAATTTCAGAATTTTTGTGAAATTGAAACTCTCAAACAGGTTTTCCCTGACACCTGAGAACCCTGAATTTTGAATCTGGTGGAACTATTTCAAACAGTTCAAAACTTTTTCTTTTCTTCCCTTTGGGGAGATGGTCCCCCATCACACATGGGGGGGGGGGTCAAATGGAATTTTGGACAACTTGGGATTCTGCGATTCAATCTATGAATGAGTGAATGGTTTGTGAGAGAGGCATGGAAGTAGGGGGAAGCACTCTCCCGCTACAGAGTTCACTTATATGCGAGCAGGATGCAATTCCGAAAGTTGTAAACATTCGTGGGTTTAATGTCACAAAATTCCAAAAACAGGGCCCTGGAACCCCTACTACTAAGATTCATTGAACTCCTCAGCGAGAGATCACAAGAACCTCAGCATTGGTGGTTTCGCCTTTGTCAAATGTGACGATAACCGAATCAGACACAATACTCGACACCACTAATCCCGGGGTTTTGAGTTTTACGACCCTCAGTTTTATGGCTCTTCTGGTTACTACCAGTCAATGGACAATTGCAGTCAATTTTGTTTTTAAATCTTAATGTATTCAGAATTGCTTAAAATGTCCAGAATACACCTTTCAAAGTGCTAATTTTTAATTAAAAAGAGCTTCATTTCGGTCTGAGCTGAAACAGATTGTGGCGTCACGCGTGCCTTGTTTACAATCATTCCGCTTTGAAATACATTGTACTCTACTTTTTATTTTATTTTTACAGCCTATTGTTTCCATGGAAACAGTGTTTCCCACGGCACTCTTCACGTCTGTTTTTCTGTAATGAAATAATTTTCGGATTCAGTAGAAAATTTTCAATAAGTCAAAATTGAAAACTATGAATTTTAAGAGATGCTGCAATTCTCCATTAGTGCACATAAGCAGCGTTTGAAATTGCGGTGTATTTTTTTAGTGCGTTTGATTATTGCATTTGGTGAAGCGAGCACACAGAACCCTAAATGTGGCGATATGGGATAAGGGCAAAAAAGAAAAATATTATTGAATATGTATTAATTTTTAATACTACTATTAGGCACTCACATTCAGTGCAATAGTTACTTTATCAAAGTATTTAAATCTGTCCTTTTTAATTTGTAAGGAAGATCCTCCTTGCAACCACACAAAGAACTCCCTTTGCTCCATCTACAGAGAGCCATATAACTGAGGGGGGTTGTAAAACTCCAAACCGAGAGAGACCCCCCCTACTTCCACGCTCCAACTTGTCATCATCCCGGATGGTGTGAGGTGATCAGAGCCTGCAGAGGCAGAAGAGCAGGGGGAGGAAGGCACCGAGGGCGATGAATACGGGCAGCATGGTGCCCTCCGCCTCGTAGGGGTTGGGGGAGCGGGGCCCACTTGCGTGCCTCCTCTCCCCACCCCCTCCACCCTCCCCTTCCTCTCTCTCCTCCTCTTCCTCGTCACCCCCCACCGCATCTGGCAACAGCGAGGGCAGCCGGGGAACGTCTGGAACAGAGGAGAAAGGCATGTCACACTTTTTGTAAAAAAAGGGTTCAATTCCGTTAAGAGTCCCCGCTAAATATTGCCCAGTTCTATAATAGAATAATAAGTAGAAATATTCATAAATAATTTCAAACTCCTGAATTAAAATGTTTAACTATTCAGTTTATTATAATAAGTCAGAAAAATTTGTTGATGTTTGGATATAATGTGTCCAAAAGAACCGGGCGATATTTAGCGGGGACTCTAACAGAATTGAACCAAAACAGACTAAAGATACACCCCCTTTGTCACATATGATATACATAGGACATGATTATTGCCACAGCTAAATATTTGTATGTAACTAATAAAAACTGGATTTGTAGTTTTTTTATGGCAAAACTTTCCCCAGAACTGCCTGAATTTCACCCCGAAATTGATGGGGCATTCAAACACATTCTGCCTCCAAAATATTGAATAATAATTAACAACCTAAAAAATAATAACCTTTTTGCTTTTCAGTACTCTCTTTGTAAAAAAAGTAAAGTTTTGGTAGCTTGAATTAACTTTTTCTAAAGTGTTTGAGAAACATAGTGTTCTATCGCAAGACTAGTATTTTAAGTTGTAGTATTTCACTGAGTGGCAACATGACTGAACAAAAAAAACTGAACATAATTGCTTTTGGTTGTTATTAAAAAAATAATTCTGAAAAGAGTTTAAATAAATAGAGGGGTTTGTGTATCCCTGCTCTCATATTATAAGTTATCATATTGCCACGAGGTTATTGCTCTGTGACAATATTGTTTAATAAAGTGTATCACAATAGGGTGTGTGTTCAGAGTAATCTCTTATAAGTTTCAACCCCCTCTAGAAGTTTTGGTGATTATTTTTGTACAGTTTTTTTCCCCTTCAAAATTCTGTTGTGTAGCAAAAAGTCAGTCCATCCCAATTGTCTGAAAATTAGTTGAAACACTTTTGTTAAGGAGTCAAATGTACAAAATGTTCAGGGGAAGGACCCCAGATCCCCTTATTTGACAGATTAAAGGTAGAACCTTAAGATTTTAAAACTGATTATGAAGTTTAAATAACATGATCTTAAAGGTGTGTACGAGTGTGTTTCGTGCAAAATTTATTCCCATGTGAGATCTTCCATTTCATTGAAATATTGAACAAAATTATAACCTCCCCTAGTCAGTGAAGTGTCCCGCTTTTTAGATTGAAAAACCTGGTCACATTACCTTATGTGCTGTAAAGCACAACATGATCAAGTTTTGGCCATTTTTATAATTGAGGCCTTTGGTACAAGAACCAAGTATTTCAATTCAAATTTACTTTAGATGATTTTTGGAGATATCTTAAATGCTTTAGGGTTGTTGGATAAACTTTACCTAGGTTAGGGTAAATACTTGGATCTAAAACAGCAACCCTTATATTTGTACTATGAGCCCTCTGAGCCTATATGTTTGAACTCAAGAGGGGGCCAAGGAAATTTTATTCAAGTCAAACTTGTAACTAGACTTTAGTTTTGTGGGGGGGGGTGGTTCGAAATTATTTCTAAGGGAGAGCTTCTCATTTGTTACTTTATATAGAGATTGAGGGTATAGGTTTTATAACACTTTTCAATTATACTCCTTGAATCTTTTACACTTGATGTAAAATTTTGATAATCTAATATAATCCAATGATAAGTTTCAGGCAAAAAAGGGGTCACCTCCAGTAACAGTTTTTGGAAATTTTACTCTTAAAAGTAGTGTTTTAACACATTTTGGGTTCTATCCAAATGAGATTGCTCTTTTTATGCCGTGCTGAAGAAATTTCAAGGTACTAGTACAAATAGTGGTTCACATTATTAGAAACAATTTACATTTTGCTTGTGTAATACCTTACAATCATAATAAAAAGATTAATACAGTTCAAAATTTAAAATAAAAAAATACGCTTAACAAAAACTATGCTCTGAGCATAAGAAAGTTTAAGTTTGTTATAAATTGGATTTTAAAAATTTCAAGTGGTTAAATCCACTAGGTGTGGTCTGCCCAGGTCGACCTTAGATTTTTCTTAAAAATGTGGCTGCTTATTGATTACCCTCAACCTTAAAGACCAATTGATTTTGGATTATCAAAAATTCAGATAACTGGATTCTCAATTCTGTAAATCAGGTCTGCACAACAAACGGACTGTGGGCCACATGTGGCCCACTGACCCTGTCTTAAAGTCTTGAATGATTTTAAAAGATTTAAGAATTTAATTGAAAAAATCAATTTTTGTAAGGTTTTAGAAAAGAATTCGTCAATGTAAAATGTTTATTTTACTTATGAAAAATGAAGAAACAACTTTAAAAGTTTAATAAAACCAATAATTGTCATTGTCAAATGTGTGTCGTGAAAAAGCAATGGAAATTTAAATTGTTCTCTTGGCCTGCAGATGGCTTTTTTTGGCCAGCGACAAGTTAAGACGGTAAATTTTGGCCCACAAGGCAGTTACAGTTGTGCATGCTTGGTGTAAATAAATGTGGAAAATGGTCACTATTATCACAGCACAATATTCAAATATTTTACTTATGAATGAAAAAAGGTAGTGTCTCTAATAATACAGTGAAACCCCAATTTAACATCTTTCAAGGGAGGGACCAAAGAAAAATAATGTTAAATGCGGGAAAACCTTAAATCGGGGTTTCACTGTACATATCTTGTCTAATTTAGAAACCTTGAAAAGATAACTTAAAATAGCAGGATGGAAATTCTAAAATTGCAAAAGGAAATACAAATTTAAGCAGAGTATCTATGTTACTGGCAAGGTGATAAACCGGGCAGTATTAATAATGCCCGAAGTTGAGGCGGGCAATGCTGCGATAAATTCAGTGACATTTATCGATGAGTATTAATTACTTTGCCCGAATTTATCACATTGCCTGTAACATCTATACAGATCTCAATTGTTTGAATGAGTAAGATCACTCACCAGCGAGAGTTCCTCGCATAACATAGATGGCATTCACTTTGGGATTGTCTCTGTAGCCCTGGAAATGGAAAGAAACAGACGTTAGAACGCTTTTTCACAGAATCCTTAATAACAAAATCATGCAAGAAACTAAAATGAATGGGGTTCATACAGGTTTTTCTGCCTGGGTTCTGTTTTAAGAATCTTGTGAAAATGAAGAGCTTTAAGAGTAAAACCACGTAACTTTAATTCATAACCATGGGTGCCACTATTCAAAAATTACAAGACTGAACTTTAAACTATCTTTTTTAATTATTTCCCTTCCTAGCATTTTTTATTTAAATTGAAGATAAACTTGTAAATTATCATGAACAATTAAATAGGTCCTTAAATTTTAACTTAAAGCTGTATCTGAGTAAAACAGGCTTATTTGTGGGCAAAATGTGTGATATAGGTACTGAAATTTAGTACAAATCACTGCAAATCAGTCAGCTGATTTTTGCGTTTCGTAATAATAATAATTCCGTTCGCAGAACTTTTAGAAAGACAGAATTCTGTCCCCAGGATGGAAGAGTGGCATAACTTTTAACAGACCTACCAACTCTACGGCTTTTGGCAGGAGTTTTCTGGCCTTTACTTTGCCATTTTTTCCATGTCTTTTCTCCGGCTTTTTACCCTGCACTCAATCAAAACACCCAAAAGAACAGAGGCCGGAGATTTAAAATAAAAGCAGGAAACTCAGTCCAAAAGCAGGAGAGTTGGCTGTCTTAAGAATTAGCTTAAAACTAGCAAGCCCAAAACGATAGAAACACATTCTAAAAACAATTTTCAAACTACTTGTGATCTTTGGACTTCTGTAAGAGTCCGTTTTGTGGAATTGCAATTATAAAAAGGGTCCTTTTCGAAGATTATAATTTTGTGAAGGGTCCGTTTTAGAATATCAGAATTTTCCTTAAACACACCCATTTTCATCCTATATGAACCCCTGATACAGAAAAACGCCAAGGGGAAATAAAAAAAATCCCATCCTGGCATAAAATGAGAAGAGACCCCCTGTATGCCTTTCATTCATACTAGAGAACATATTTTGATTTAAAGTAATTCTCATGAGGAGTTCATTAAAGAAAATATTTTCACACACCAATACATGTTTCTAAGTAAGCATTGAATGAATTGAAGGGCTTTAAACTTGTAAAAGGGATACATTTTAAACTTATAGGATGATATATCTAATCTGGATAGCATTTTAAAAGAGGTTAGAATGTAAAATTACTTTAATCCTTGAATATTCAAAGATATGTATAAAAAGTTTACCAATTAGAGGATCATAATGACAACTGTTATTATTTCAGTTATTTTTCAATATGGAAGTGATCATGGTTAAACTATTAAACACATATACAATTATTTTTTATAATAACAGGGGCAATATGTTTTTAAAAAATTCATTTTTTGACGATTCACTAGATAAACATATATGCTTATTTTAAATTTAAAAGTTATATGATAGATATAAGATAAGTTTTATAGGAAAACATTTGAATTAAATTATTGGTGAGCTAGGAAAGGAATATTGCAGCAAAAGTTTTATTTGGGGAGAATGATTTGAAGGATTAAACTATTTAAAAGCAAAAGGATAAGTAGTTTTGGTTTGAACATTAACTGACCAGTGAATTATTGTCTGTCTTTTTTTGCTAGGCGGTTGGTAACGGGGAAATCCAAGTTTGAGTAGGAAACCTGATACAGGTTGGTTACTTTTGAGCCAAGATTATAAGTACATAATATAAGAGGGACTAAAAGAGGGTAGTTCATTAAAATTTTAAATGTTTGATTTATGTGAAAATTATGGAATCTTAAAGAAGTTCAATAATTGAAAAAACTATATTGTGTAATGAAACCTCATTTTGGGGGAAATTTTGGAGAAAACAAATTGTGTCCTGGGGAAATTTCGGGCCCTGAAACATTTTCTGCACCCCTGCTGCTATTTACCCTAACCTCCAATATAACCGCCTAGCGAGGAAAGACAGACATAATTAAGATGAAACAAGAGAGAAGAGATCTTAAAAAAAAAGAGGGCAGGTGAGAGACCTTGATGAACTCGACTTGTATCTTGCCGTCGTGCTCCGACTCTTCTTCGGCCACGATGAGCTTGTTTCCCTTGACGGAGAAGGGAACGTACTCGTCGTGCGCCACCCCCCTTCCGACCTTCGCAAAGATGTCCAGGTCGCTCACCACAGAGTGCACCCCGTTCAGCGTCACGTCAAACACCTGAGAAGTCATTAAACATGCTTCAGAATAGTACTACAATAATACAAGACCTCTTAATCACATAGTTAAATAAAACAAAACACTTTCTGCAAACTAATTAAGTGTCCCCAGTCCTTTGAATTTTGACTTTAAGCATAATAACAGCCCCATTGTTCACTTAACCCTTTCGCGACGGGTGCCTCAGCCACTGAACTGCTCTCACAGGACGGCACTCGAGTAGAAAGAACTTTCCCCAGGGGACGGGCATTTTGCACGTCTATGTCGAACTTCGGAAAAAAATTCGCAAAAATTTAAATTGTTGTCCAAAATATCTAATTTTCTGGATATGATCAGTGGAACCCCGAACACGTTACTTCTGAAAAATTTAAAACATTATGTCATTAATTTCTTACAAAATTTTTCAAAACAAGTAATTTGTAAATAATAAACTTTTTCACAAACTTGAGATTTATATAACTGGGAAAAATATTCCAAAATGAAGAGATTTTATCTCTAGCAACTCATTTATAAAGATACATTAAACATATCCCGGGAAAAAACACTTAATTTCTTTTTTACTGAAAACGCGCAATGCCGCAGCATAGATAAACCGCTCGGAAATCGTTGAAACATTGTTAATTCGCGAAGAAATATATCAAATAATTTATCTATTTCACTCTTCATTTCCACTTGACTCTCAAACATATCAATTATTCCTGTTTAAGCAATAAATAATTCCTTGTAAACGCAATCTAAATCTAAAAGAAATAAATACCCATAACTGTCGCAATAAAAATATCAAAACTCCCATTTATCCATCACATGAAAATAAAAAGTATCTGCAAGCCTTTAGAACACGTGGTAAGGTTTATATTAGCTGAGATGGTGAAAGAAAGCAGTCTAAATTCACATTACTCATCATTTCAATGGATTATAAATAAATCTCGGCATTTTTCGGAAACAAATTATCAAAAATATAAAATACTTTATGGGAATGAATGTCAAGATGTTCGCTTTCGAATAATTTCATTGTAACAGATAAAGAGCGATTTCTAATGAGAATAAAAATTACTAATATTAAGTTTTAAGCGTGTATCACATATGAGACGCCCGTCCCCTGGTCCTTTCAAAGCAGGCGTCTCACCCGTGAGACGGTAGGCCGGTGGAAGCACTACGCTGGCGTCTCACCCGTGAGACAGTAGTCCCGAAAGGGTTAAACACTGTAATAATGCTTCATAAGCAGAAACAATAAGAAAAAATTATTTTAGTTATCAAAATTTTAGATTATTTGAAAATATTTTCTGCAAAATATCACTTGCAAAATTAAATCTTAATAGCACATAAAAAATAATTCTTTATTAAAGCCTATTTTGACTGTAAGAGAACTATATATTTTTCGTTTACTTCTGTTCATTTTCAATAATTAGTTTTTCTCTATCAATTCAAAACTAGTAACTTTTCGCTTAGAAATATGAAAGGAAATTATTTTATATACCAAAGTCTAACAAAGAAATATTTTTGGGTAGGATTTCTGTAATCTGTAGAATTAAAACACCAACCATAGAAACTAAGGAGAATCCATAGTATTTGGAGTTTCTGCAATAGTAGAACCTCCTTACAACTTCTGATATTTTGTTTAGTTTTGTTTCATATTCTTTGCTACAGGAGTAGAGAGTAGCAGATCCAGGATTTGGGGGCTAATAATGTTATAAATCGAATTAAATTATCTTGCTGAACTTAATGTTGAAAGCGTGGTAGGATTTACATTTTGATGAACTCAAAATAAAAAAAAGTATATACTTATCCGTTAGCCAGGCGCAAGCGAAAAATCGCCAAATAATGTTGAATGAATTAAGGAATTCTCTATTCTAACGGTTGCCTCTTGAAAAAGAACATCATCTTCCTCTGGCGCATTTGTTTTGTTTTCCGTTGACTGTTTTGTCATTCGCTTCGCTTGACGATTGTTTGGTTCACAATTGGCGACATTTGCACCCAGCTAACGGATAAGTACCAAAATAAGTTGTAAATAATGGAGTTCTAAGTCAAGTATTAATGCTGGGTTGTTCCCCTAGATGATTTCGGAATATTTGACCCTAAAAAACAAGTTTTTTACTCGTTTTGGTACACTTAGTCTAAATTCAAGAGGGGGGGGGGGTGTCCTTCAGTAGGTCTCTGGGACCCAGGTTGACACTAGAGGTGGGCAAATCTGTTACTTTTTGAAAACGTAGCAGTTACGTTCCTTAAGGAAAAATAGCTCAGCTAAAAACTAGCACTCTCTGTGGTTGAGGTTATAGGGGTTATTTTTTAGCTGCTACTGATAAGGGACATGATAGCGATTTCCTTTTGTTTCCTTCGTTAACTGCTACTGCTAAATTTAGACAAACTCATCGGTCAGCGCATAGCAGTATAGAGGTGATTTTTTGACCAATCGAGAGCCTACAAATGCTGCTAATTTTTAGCAGCTACAATAATTTTTTTTCTGGTAGCAGCTACTTTTTAACTGTTACTATTTTTAACTGCTACTCGTTTTTTGCCCATCACTAGTTCAGCACTGACCTTCATGCCCGGTGAGTTGAAGTAGACCTCGCAGAACTTAAGCACGAGCACGTAGTCGCCGTCCCTGTTGACCGGTATCTCGTAGCCGAACGTGGAGTGGTGGTACCGCTCCGTCTGGTACAGGATCTGGTCGCTCCTGGGCACCCGGCTGATGATCAGCTGCTTCCCGTAGTCCGAAGCGGTCCCCACTCTCCCGTGCAGGGGGTCCCTCCGATAGTGGACGCCCTCGGAGTCGACGAATGACTCGCCGCCGGCGTTGATGGCGTAAATGATCTCCCCGCGACAGAACTGCACCAACAACAGAACGAGAGATGGAAGGAAGAGCATCATGGCGGTCGAACTGCTGTTCTTCATCACACGAAAAGAATGCGGCTAATCCTAATGGTAATAATATTGACGAGAGGCGTGCAAATACTCCACCACACAGGCAATATTAAATACATAACAATCGTCAGCACAAATACAAACAACAGAACGACCGAGAAGAAGTTGTAGTGCTTGTTATCGACGAGAAAATAGTTATCGCCGATGGATAAATACTAATAATATCTTTAAAAATCATTGCAGTCCGTACAGAAAATTACCTGAGTCGTTATTTTAATATTTCAAAGTGAAGTAAAATGTTTAAATGATTAAAATCGAGAAAAAGTTTGTATTCCAATTTAAGGAAGGAGCTAAAAACAACTCACAACTGATACCTGCTTTGACAACAAAGCAAAATAAAAATTTGTTTTGTTTTTGTTTGCATCTAGATAAGAGAGTTTTGTCATTGAAAGTGCGTTTTATAGAAAAATTTAATAAAAATGATGCGTAAGAATGACATTGATCGCGTAAAATATATTACGTTTTGACTTTATAATTTATTTTGCTGCAAATACCTCTAGGTAAATAAGGTTTGTCACGTCGATACATTTTATACTGATAGGGTGGGTTAAAGGTTTAGTTTTTGTAGCTAAATAAGAAATAATTTTTTTTTAGTTTTTCATAGCCCCTCACGTTATACACCATGCACCATTTTACAGTGTCTCAAATTACCTTTGGTATACCAAACAAATCTTAATTGAACTGTGCATAAACTTTGAGCGATTACTAAAACTTAAAGTTTAATGACACCACCATTAATTGCTTTGTATGAAGTGTCGGTGATCTATTAAATTTTAAATATCTTCTTAAAGAGCATTTAACGATGAATTGAAATTTGTTGAAATAATTGATTGAGTTATTAAATTGGCACAATTTGTATCTGAAGGAGAAATGATGGTTTGACTGTTTGCCCCTCATTTGTTCCTCTTGTTGGTAGCCTGAAATTCAACTGTTTCCCTCTGCTGTCATTGCTTTGATTTTTCTCTTTGCAGGAGGATGTTTCTTGGATGAACCCTATCCTAAGTACTTTATGACAGAATATGTCTGAATGCCCAAATGAGGTTCGGGGGAAATTTAGGCTAAATTTATAAGGAAAAAAACTTAACAAGTGCAATTATTATTAGTGACAAAAAAAATTTTGGATCAGCTGGATTAAGAGTCCTCCATTTGGCGACTGTTTTCAGCCGGCGCCGGCTGAAATCCCGGCCGCCATGTTTACCCACAGCTCGACTAACGAAAACACTAAACCCGATTTTCGAAGAAAAAAAAAAACATAATGTAAGTTTAACAAGCTGAAACAATAAATATTAGGTAAAATCCTATAGAGCATTTTCAATCACATGACTCGGACCTAACAACGGCCTTTAGCAATAGAAGGTGTTACAGTTTTTTGCCCTACAGAGGTTAACAGTTACAGAAAATGACTGTCAGTGGAATTCTTCTATTGGACCATTTGCAATTAAAAATCGCCTTAGCAACAGATAAACAACGGCCTTAGCAACAGTTAAAAGCCCTACAGAAGATACACAGTTAAAAGAAAATAACCGGTTGTGACGTCACCTGAAAACACTTTATTCTATACGATACTTTAACAATTTTAAAAACTGAAATTCATACACATAAACACAGAAGAGCATAGAAAGCACGATAGCGGGGCGACATCTATATAATTTGAATCAACAAGTAAAATAGATTTGCAAACACATTAGAACAGTTTAATCACTTTTTTAAGGAAAAATAATTCTTCCCTCACCCATTATAATTCAATTTTAGAATTATATTCAGTTTTAAGAAACTTTTCTGTTGCACTCTCAAAACCGGCTTTTGAAGATCTCTTCAAAATGCCTTCTCTAGATTTATTTACTACGCTACTGTGCATGACATACTATTTCGTTCTGGGATAATTAAAACGAAAAGAAAGTCTAAAATGGGCTGAAATAAGTTTAAAAAAAGCATCTTAATTAAAAATGATGAAATGCATTTATTTTAAAGTAACTATTACGTTCTTAGTAAGTTCGTAGTTTGTCATTTACTATGCTTAAGGTAAAATAATGCTACTGCGCATGACCTGAACTATTCCGGATAATTAAAACAAAAAAGAAAGACTAAAACGGGCTGTAATCAATTTTAAAAATAGTATCTTAATTAAAAATGATGAAATGTATTAATTTTAAACTAAATATTTAAAGTAAAGTTTTTTAAAAAGCAAAACGCATGTAAATGCTGAACTATCGGTTCAGCGGTGACTAAACATGGCGGCCAGCACGAGAGACCTACGATTCCACGGCCGATCGCAAGGTTAGCAGAGGGAGAAAGGTTGGCTGCCGATCGGATTACCAACTTGGCGACCGTTACGCTGTCGCCAAATGGAGGACTCTTATTCCAGCTGATCCAAAATTTTTTTAGTGGAAATCATATCCTCTGACTTCTACGGAAATAAGGTGATAACTACAGAGTTACGAATAGTGAGTGAAAAACTACAGATCTGTGCCAAAAAAAGTTTCCTTGGTGAATACTTGGAAGTTGTGTTTTTCTTCTGTTTTGATCAATATGCAGAAAAAAAAAAACATTGTATCTTTGACAATCAGTGATATTCACTAAAAATCAAGTTCCTGTGCAATCACATCAATGTTCTAAAAATTTTGTTTAACTTGGGGGAAATTTTTGACAAAACAATTTATGTTCTGAAGAATATTGGGCCCTAAAGCATTTTCTGCACCCCGGCTTTATACTTCAATAAAAAAATAACGATTAAAGGCTAAAACCTGTGTTAATTTTGGGACACTCTGTATAACCACGGCTTACTAGATACTATTCAGGCTAGCTGAGTTACGGAAATGATTAAAAATCCAGATGGCAATAGTTGACAAAGCTAATCCACAGAGTTGAAGGCGGGACTCAAACATTCAACTCAGCCACTAATGGCCAACAATCAGCAGTTACGTCACGAAAACACGCCTTTATGTTTCCTTATTTATTTATCAGTGTGTTATCCTATTGGTATTGGTAGGACTTGTGGGGGAAAAGTTGTCAAATGGTTTTCATTGTTGAAAACTCGGCTAGCCTGTATAGTATCTAGTAAGCCGTGGATAGACAGTAACTAGTAACATAACTAAACAAATGATAATTAAGGTCTGAAATAAGTTATTTTTTAAGTTATTAGTTTCCTGATAATTTGTATATCCGAAGGAGAAATCATGGTTTTACTGTTTGCTCCTCATTTGTTGCAAAACTAAAATTGAACAGTTTCACTCTGCTGTCATCACTTTGATTTCTGTTTGCAGGACGAAAAATCACTAAGAAATTAAAAAATTTCATGCATACTCAGGGGTTGATCCAGCTGAAAATTGGGGCCCTTTTGCTGCCCCTTCACAAAATCCTACCTACTAAAAACAGTCCCTTCACAAAATTCAAGTTCATAAAAACGACCCTTTCACAAAATTGAAATTAGCTTTAATGTTAATTTGCAAGAAAACATTCACAAAATCTTGTTTGTTTCAAATCTAAAATATGTTTTTTTACCATCATTTGAAAAATTAAAATATAATTTGACTTCAGTTTCTCACAAAAACAATGGATCAGCTGGAATAAGAGTCCTCCATTTGGCGATCGCCAACTGTGCACTATATAACTAATCGTGCCGCTAACTTGACGACCGTGTCGCCAAATGGAGGACTCTTATTTCAGCTGTGCCAAAACAATTTCTTTTTCACAAAAATATTTTCTTAGTCACAAAAATGGCCCCCAGAAAATTAAACCTGGATCGACCCCTTGACACCCTATTAATGTAGATGTAATGTAGTAATGTAGAAAGATATTTGTTCAACTTTTGTCACCTTCTATTTCTCTCTTTTTCAGGATGGAGTGTGGAGGCGAGAAGGGGGAAGGGGTGGGCGGGGGCATGTGGCTGGGGGAGGAGCTGAGCGACGTGGAGGTGTGGGTGCGTGGGTGGCGCTTCCCCGCCCACTCCCTGGTGCTGAGGGCACAGAGTGAGGTGTTCGCCCGCATGCTGCAATCGCCCCTCGCGGAGAAGGAGAGCGGACGCGTCATCATCAACGACCTGCATCCCAAAGCAGTGCAGATGCTGCTGGGGTGAGTTTTTTTTTAAATATGTTATTTATATTTATTTATTTGAACATGAATACACCAAATAATAGTTAAAAGAATAAGAAACATACATGACCAATGAAATTTTATTTCATTCAACTTTGTAATGAAACAGATGCTTAAAATCAAAGTACAGTAAACTCTCGTTAGTACGCCCCCGCTTAGTGCAACATCCAATGTCCCACATATTTTGATGTTTTTCTCCGGTCCCTGGGACCTATAGGCCTTTTATCATTAATAACTCACCGCTTATAACGCCCAGGCTTATTACAACTTCCCGCATATTTCGACGCCTTTCTCTGCTCCCCTGAAGAAAAATCCCAGTTATTGTGTCATCAAGCTCCTTTCAAATAATGTGTGAGCCACAGTACCAAAGAAAAGACAAGTAGAACAATATGGTAGAATTGGTTTTTCCCACCCACTCCCCTTTTTTCCCAAATGGACCCCCCATTGCGCCCTCAAGAACAAGAAGACCAGTGTCTTGCTGGTCACGTGACTCGTTACGCTTGTCCTGTGACAAATCAGAACCTTCCCTGAATTTCTTGCAAATTTCCCCCCTTCTCCTACAGTTCAAACCTGGCATTCCATAGCTCAGTGTTCAGTCCGCTGTTGTGTAAGTTCGGATACCGTATTCAATATTCATTCTTTCTCAGCAAGTTCAAAATGGCAATTTCTTCTGGAACTAAAAGGAAAGCTTTGAGTTTCGATGATAAATTGAAGATAATCAAGCTGTATGACGAAAAGAAAGGTGGGATGAATAAGCAGCAATTTGCACAAATGAACAGGGGTTGCTTGTTTGTTCTGTTTTTAGACATTGTTCTTTTGTTTCTATTTTAGTGATAAAATCCCACTTCAAAAACTTTCTAGGTAAGATATATGTATTACACATATCGCAAACAGTGTTAGGATTTCCGCATATAGCGTCTTACCACTTATTACGACATTTTCAAACATTTCCTTGAACAGCTTACTAATGAGAGTTTACTGTAGTTTATAAAAAACATTATAACAAGCAGCATAAAGCAAAGTATCTAAGTGCCTGAACATAAAAGAAAAGCATGTGTTTATACACTTGGAAGACTACGGGATACAATCTAATTATCATATACATCACACAACCTGCAGTCGTCGTCTTCCCTTGGAAAATAAATAACAGACAAGTCTTCAGAGTACTTCTCCGGGAATACAAATGCAGCACTAAAATGAACATTATCCCACACTTTGATTAAAATTCTCAGGGGTTGCCAGATTTTATTGAATACTAGCGCTTTCAGCTCTCGACCCGACGTTGCCCGGGCTCAGTAAAACTTTATACTATATTATACCTATAGCGCAGGCGCTATCCCGGAGTTGCTCCTCAGACATTATTGACGGGATGCGCCCGTACTTAGTTCCTTTGACAGAATCTCATACACTTTGAAATAGTTGGGAAGTCTTATTTGTTAAAGCAATATAGCATTACCCAGACTGCACGACAAAGAGGCCCGCTGCTTTACCATCCATAAAAATGGATTCAAACAGTTAAAAGAATTAAACAAAAATTAGTAAGCGTATAAAAACTTTTGGTAGCTAATGATTAAGAAATTAAAACATATCTATCAATGACAACCATAAAAATTTCATACCATTTAGAAATCCAGAAACTATAATAAAAAAGTAAATCAACGAAGTATAGATTTGCTCTGTAAGAAATCTACAAACAAATGTAATTGTCAACTATACAAAAAGGTTCAACATCATCAAGAGCGAAACATAAAAAACAGACGGCGTTAAATGAATAAAAAGGAGATTTATGTATGAAAAACGGAAGAAAAGTAATAAATCAGAATAGTAAGAAGCACTCATAAAATAAACACGAAAAAAAGGCCTTTGCCCTTCAGCCACTTCGGCGCCTCCGAGAGTAGGGGAAAGATTTTTCGACCAATCACATACGTTATCGGCACAGACTCACATTTCACAAACAAACAACGGATTTCTATTTTATTAATATAGATCTTTAGCACAACTAAAAACCCACCATCCCCCAGGCACGGATTCAAGGGAGGAGGCATTCTAGAAAATTCTTCAAAGAATCAAAAGAAAAAATGAAAAAATTTTCTGTCATTTAAATAAATTCTGTCATGTACTTTCCTTCTTTTTGCCCTTTTTTTCTCTTCCCTTCTTGCCCCTTATTTTAAGCCCACTTTCCCCAGATTGTTCAAACTTTTTCGTTGCTTTTACTAATCAAAATTGAGTTATTTAGGCTCAAAATCCCTACAATTTTCTGTGGGAGATCTTTATGGAAAAGAAGAAAAAAAAATTGTCTATTTGATACAAAGGTAGAGGTGATCCTCAAAAAGTTCCCTCCCCTTGGAGCCTTAATCAGTTGTTTAAACCGAACCACAGAGGTAAGGTACTACACACACATTCGCTCACACAACCACTTGTTTCATCCCACATTCATCATGTACAGCTTCTGGTGCAAGATCTAATAAAAGCAGTCTATGCCTGCAACCATTAGCCTGATCTAGCTAGGAAGAAAGTACTTAAATACTCTTGAAATGACAACAAGAAAAAGGGCGAAAAAAGGCAGTGCTGAATTTATTAAACTTATAAAAACATAAGGTAATTAATCAAAGCATCCCGCTCATAAATCATAGTGACAAAAACCGTGAGGGAGAGGTCACAGCATAACTTCCATCCATTATACATCCACATAACTAGCAGTAACTAACACAAGCTTATATAGTCTATCAATAGGTGACGTCATCTCCCGCTGCACTCCTCTTCTTCACTTGGAAGAGGAGCGGCACAGGCTGGAATAGAACCTTAAACCCTATCAAATACCTTAAAAAAGACATATGCCTTTAAGGTACAAATCAAGACATATGGAGGACATGGGCGGATCCAGACCAGATTTTCGGGGGGGGGCCATGTCAGAGTCGGAGGGTATTACATTCGAAATTTTCAGTGCCTCAGAAAGTTTTTTGAAGAGTGCTTGCTTTTAAGCAGCTTTTTAGGGGTTTATAGTAACTTAGAGGATATCCAGGGCCCGTGCCATTGTTTTAGAAAGTGGGGGGGGGGGCGAAACCTTTTTGGTAGGGGCATAACAATACTTATGTTCCGCGAGGTGTTTGGCTCCCAATTTTCCGAGTATAACATAAATAAAATACGAAACTTTGTTAAAGTTATGAAGGTTTCATCAGATAATGCTAGCTCGAAAGCAAAAGGGGGGTTCTGGGGGTCCTCCCCTAGAAAATTTTGTGAAAATTGGCTTCCAATAGAAGTTTTTTACTCATTTTTGTACATTTGGTACCCATTGGATAACACCTACAGAGAGCAACTTCTTGTACTCTTAAAAGGAGAGGAGAGAAACAAATTCAAGTCGAAAACAGTAAATAAGTAACCATGAGAAATTAATAGGGTGTCTGGGGGGTAACCCCCAAGAAAAATTTTGAACATTTGCCTCCAAAAATAAAGTTTCAGCTCATTTTGAAAGCATGAAGCACAGAATTTTCAAGGATAAAATTATAAATAGATGCCAAATTTTGAAAAGGACTGAGGGTCCTCTCCCAGGAAATGTTTGCAAATGCGCCCTTTCAAACTATAGTATTCATCTATTTTAAAACTTCCCAAAAGAGAACAGCTTCTTTTAAGCGGAAGAATTTTCATGGGAAAAACACTCTAAAACAGATGTCACATGTCAAAATATTAAAGGGGGGTTGGGGGTTTTCCCTCAGAAAATTTTTTGAATTTTAGCATTAAGAAAGTGTTTTTTAAGCTATTTGTTAGGGTTTCTCGGGGGGGGGGCCATGGCCCCCAGGGCCCCCCCCCCTGGATCCGCCACTGATGGAGGATGAACTCTTCTGTGCCACAGGTTCGGGGTTCGATTCTCGGGCTGGGCCACTCATCCCTTCAGTGGGTCGATAAACTGAGGACCAAGCGGGCTTGGGAACTAAACACTGGGGGTCTTGTGTTAGGCTGACCACCTAACCGGGACATATGCCTAGCTCCCCACGGTCATGAAAACTAAGATGGGCATCATAGGCCTGAGAAAAGGAGTATTTTTACCATAACCACTGGTTCGGGAAAGGTTTGGAAACTCCAACTCTCAAGCGTCACCTCCAGCCATGGACCGGTTTCGTCCTTGTTAGGACTCATCAGCACGGCATAGGAAGGTAACGCAAGAGAGTGGAGGAAGGCTACCAGTCAAGCCGACTATAATGGAAAAAGTGGTGACCATGATTAGTCAACCACTATCTGCCATAATGAACTGCGCATTCCCTGAACAGATTTAATTTCCATATTATTAGGCCTGTTGGTTGGGCCAGTGAGTTCAGTTTAGTTTAAAAGCGTTACCCTAATTTGGGACTAATTTTAGACCAGATTTTTCTAACAGCTCCACAGTGTACGTCAGCAACTCACAAAACTACATGATAACACTGAAAATCTTGCAATTTCATTAGAGAGCTTTTTTTTCTTCCAAGTCTTGGAAAAGTGCTAATATTTCCTCGAGTATTTAAGATAGCTATGTGGTCCACATCACCAACCTAAGGCCATGCAGCTGATACTAAGGTGACAACCATCTCGCAACACTATCTCTACTAATCTTACTGAGCTAAAGATAGCTCACACAACATAATCACAATGCAACATAACAAAATCATTAATACAGAATTACAGCCGTTTTCGGGGGTTTGACACAAAATTTTTTCTAAAGCACTTCCTTCATTCATACGTTAAGTTTTAGATGACTTCCAGATAATATTTTAATTTTGATGCACTAAATGCCAAAATTGTGTAAAAAATGTGAATCGCTAGTAAAATTGGGGGTCCTCCCCCTGAAACATTTTGAAAATTTCCCGTCTTAAAATAGTGTTTTAGCTCATTTTGAGAATCTTTAGATTACACTCAAAGAGCACTGCTTATTGTAAGTGGCAGAATTTTCTAGGGAAAACAATATGTATTACAAAAAAAAGCAAAGTTTCTACGGGGGTTTGACACAAAATTTTTTCTAAAGCACTTCCTTACGAGTACATTCATACGTTAAGTTTTAGATGACTTCCAGATATTATTTTAATTTTGATGCACTAAATGCCAAAATTGTGTAAAAAATGTGAATCGCTAGTAAAATTGGGGGTCCTCCCCCTGAAACATTTTGAAAATTTCCCGTCTTAAAATAGTGTTTTAGCTCATTTTGAGAATCTTTAGATTACACTCAAAGAGCACTGCTTATTGTAAGTGGCAGAATTTTCTAGGGAAAACAATATTAAAAAGCAAAGTTTCTACGGGGGTTTGACACAAAATTTTTTCTAAAGCACTTCCTTACGAGTACATTCATACGTTAAGTTTTAGATGACTTCCAGATAATATTTTAATTTTGATGCACTAAATGCCAAAATTGTGTAAAAAATGTGAATCGCTAGTAAAATTGGGGGTCCTCCCCCTGAAACATTTTGAAAATTTCCCGTCTTAAAATAGTGTTTTAGCTCATTTTGAGAATCTTTAGATTACACTCAAAGAGCACTGCTTATTGTAAGTGGCAGAATTTTCTAGGGAAAACAATATGTATTACAATAAAAAGCAAAGTTTCTACGGGGGTTTGGAGGTCCTACTCCAGAAAAATTTTAGTAATGTGCCCTAAAATTTGTGTTATAAATCATTTTGAGATTCTGTAACTACACCGAAAGAGGATAAGTCACAAATTTTTCAAGGAAAAACAGTACGTAATAAATTTTAAAATTTCGATTGGGGTTTGGGGGTCATTCCTCTGAAAATTTTGGAATTTTTACCCTTCAAAAGTAGTGTTTTGACTCATTTCATGAAAGTCAGAAGTTAGGGGGGTTAAACGCCTAAGCCCCCCCTTTGGATACGGCCCTACAATACAATCAAAATGCTTTGGTTAGATTTGTTCATTATTTGTTTCATTGTTCCAAGCATTTGCAGCATTTGGTTAAAGGTGGGCAATTCTTTGGTAACAGAATTTCAAATCAGAGCAAACTTTAATACTTTTTTTACTTTAATTTGACTAAGTTATTCACGTGAATGGGCTTCACGCCTGTAGTTGGTCGTCAATATTTGTATTTGTAGTAAGCCTATACCATGAAGTTAAGCTTTTGAACAATTTTATTATTTTAAATTCAATTTTTTGAAGATTTGTTGTTTTTTAAATTAGATTATTATTTAGAAAATAATTTATTTATTATTGAATATTGTTGAAATACTAACTGTTTCGACTACTTTGAAAAATTTCTCAGATTTTCAATTTCTAGTTAGTAAAGTAATTAACTTATGATTTTCCATCAACTATGTCTTTTCTGTTATTTAGTTGCAATATCCTTGGAAAAATACCCTCGTCAAAAGTTTTAAACTCAAATTTAATAGAAAATATTGATTTTTTCCAATAAAAAAATTAAAAATCTTTAAAAATTAAAGCTTTTAACAGTTTGATTTTCAATTAATTTACTCTAGCAAAAAGTGTTGTTTAATACAGTGTTTCATAATTAATTGGAGAGATGGTAAAAAAATGTTTATAAGTTTTCAGAAGATAGATATAATTTTTCTTAAGTTACTTTATCTAGTTTTAAAATGAAAATTTTACAAAGGTTCAGTGCTAGAAATTGATATCCATAGAATAACAACAGATGCTATTGTTGAACAAAATTTGTGCGTAGTTGCTTTTCCGCACAAATAGTAAAAGTAAAGAAAAACACGTTTTACAGGTTACGTGTATTGCGGATAAAACATCACATTGAGCAAAAGTTGCCTGTAAACTTTGCTTTTCCGCATACAGAGTACGTAGTAGGAAAAACCTGTTGTACAGGCAAGTGTGTGTTGCGGAAAAGCACTATACAGGTGCAGATTTGCTTTCGAGTTTAAGAGTAAAGTAGGCTTCTCCGCATGAAGAGTACTTAGAAGGAAAAGAGCGTTTTTCAGATGCAGTGTATTGCAAAAAAGCCAATCTTCTGAATTTTTTTAGATTGCTGTAAATTCATATCATAATGGGGCATTTATTTTATTATTTTTGAATGTTCTATCTTCAGAGAAACAGTTAATTGATTTTATCGTGATATTAAGGGAGAATAGTACGTTCTTCTGATGTTGGGGAAGTATGAATATTGCATGATGGTTTCTAAAACGAAAATTTTTTAAATTAAAACTTACAAATTAATATTTAATTTCATTCTTAAATAGATGGATTTAGAGTAATCATGAGGTATTACAGTGAAATTACCTTTCCTGTATGGTTGATTTTCATAATCTCCATTAGTCAAACAAATTTATCAGACGTTAAGCACAAATGCTGCGATTTTATGAAAGATTCTGAAATTTTGCACACTTCTTGATGGAATCAACCTACGACATTTAAACAAAAAACCCTGTGAGCTAAATATTTCCTGGTCAGCGTCAACTCCAGAATTACAATAAAACAGCCCGCAAATCCCTGATTTAGTAAAATTTTAAAATAGTGCTGAATGGTGCTTTTACACAGCAGACATTAGACGTCAGAGTTAGATTAGCCATCGAGAACAATTACAATGTTATGTAACTAGATCTCCACTCCCTTTCGTAAACGCGTACGAAATGCATCCTACCCGATCGTTCTATTGAACGTTTTTTTTTTTTTCTCTTCAGGTACATGTACCGCGGCAGGGTGGACCTCGAGAACTGGCAGGACACTTTGGAACTGCTGCGCGCCGCCCACAAGTACCAGGTGGAGCCACTGGTGCAGCACTGCGCCCGCTACTTGGAGAGCGCGCTCGACCTCGGCAACGCGTGTACGCTGCTCGAGGCGGCCGCGCTCTACGCGCTCCCTCAGCTGCGCGAGCGCAGCGCCGCCCTGGCGGCGGACGCAGGGTTTGCTGTGCTGCGCAGCGCGGGCTTCGCGCGCCTGCCACGCGACTGCGCCGCCGAGCTGCTCGCGCACCCGGAGCTCAACGTGGACAACGAGCTGGCGGTGTACCGCGCGCTGCGCCGCTGGGCGCGGGCGCAGCGGTGCCGCGCAGGCCTCCCCTTGAGCGAGGAGGGCCTGATGGAGGAGATGGCGCCCTTCCTGCGCCACATCTGCTGCGATGACATGTCGGACACGGAGAAAGGGGAGGTCCCCGCGCGCGTGCTGCAAGCGGGGCCCCCCGGGGGGCGCCGGCGCCGCCCCCCGGCGCTGCTGCAGCCGCGCCACGCGGGCAGCTTTGCCTTCTGCGCCGAGGGCGCTCTGCCGCCCGAGGGCTGCGGCGACGGCGTCGCCTGCGCGCGCTTCTCGCTGGACGCGCCGCGTTTCCTGCTCGGGCTGCGCTTCGTGCTGCTGCTGCCCCCTGGCGCCGAGCCCCCCTCCTCGCTCCCCTTGAGCCTGGGGCGCGAGGGGGGCGGCGGGGCGCTGCCCCCGGTCAACCTGTCGTCTGCGCCGCGCAGCGAGGGCCCGCCGTGCGCGGGGGGCAGGCGGCGCCTGGAGGCGCAGCTGCAGCTCCGCAGCCCGTGGCGCCTGGAGCCGCGCTGCCCTTACCGACTCTCCCTCTCCGACCGCAGCCAAAGCGTTCTCCTCCCCAGGACCAGACTTCTGCAGAGCACCCTCCTCACTTACTCAGGGCGTGTCAACCTCTCCCTTCACTCTGAGTACACCCTCGGGTTGACGGCCCTCATTATCATCTGAACACTGGTGGGATAAGCTACTCTGTGTTGGTTTCATTTTATTGAACGATTTCTTCAGAAGTAAAATTGTTTACATTTTGAACTTATTTTCCCCGTGTTCAGAGTCTCTGTTTGTGAAACAGTCGATGCAATAAATGCGTAAAGCGCTTGTACATGAACGAGTATACATTTAAAAGGAACCAATCTGTGAAAGTAAGCTCATGTAAGAGAGTGGAGTGTTATATGAACACCACTTAAGTGAACAAGTGCCAGGTACTGTACTTCTGAACAGCAATACAATTGTAGATACGACTTGGACTCTACTCATAGTGTAGTCTGCAGCATCCACTGAGCTATATATAATTACCTGAAGTGCAAACTCAGCATGCCAAAATTGACACTATGTCATTACGACAAAGGTTCAAGTTCCCCCTATTGCTTGTACGTTAACAGAATCCAACTTACTGCATTTATTTATCTGATGAAATGGTGCACAAATGATATGTTTACAAAATTTCTTTGAAAAACAACGAAAGAACAACAGAGTTAAATAAATGTTAAGAGTTTTTTTAGGGAACTATTTTCAATGAACCTGTGGCATTAACTATTTTGCCCATTTGAGCAGATTGATTGAGCAGACGGCAAATAACGCATGAAGAATGCATTGATTTTCATAATGTTACAATATATATAGGAAGTTTGCCCCCCTCCAGGTTATTATATAGCTCAGTGCAGCTGCACATTTTACAGTGGGTCAAGATAACTTCTTTAAGTGCAATCTGAAGGTGGTTGTGATATACATCATATACTTAAGATGTATAACTTCATATATAATTTCAACACAAATGACTGTTAATATGTAAATTCATAAAAGCTGCTTGCCTGTGTTAATTTTTACAACATTTTTATTAAGATTATTTTTATCTATGACTTCAAATAAACTTTTGCAGTAATTTCAATGTATATCTGATAGAAATTTGAGCTGAAAAAAAAACGTTGTAATTGTTTTAGTTTTCATACATTGCAACTTGATGTTATGCTTTGTTTCAAAATATTTTATTTTTAAAAATTAAATTTAAACATAGTAAAATTTCATAATTTTAACTTACAATTACTTAAAGGTTTGAATGATCATTTTACATTAGGAAACAAACCAGTATATAGCTCTACAGATATTGCTGAGTATCTTATTTATTATTAATGTTTTATTATTAATTATTATTAATGTTATAGTTTTTTCAGGCACCTAATCAAATCCAGATACATTAGTTATAAGTATTTGGAGTAATATTATTAATGCATTGAAAAATAAAAGTTATTTTTGAATTTGAAAATTTGTTTTTAGTAGGGGGCCCCTTGGTTGCTATTGCTCACCAACCCCCACATAACTGCTTCCCAGCTGAAAATATTGTAATTTAATTTTCAGACTAATGAAATTAATTACCAATTTTGCTTTGATATTATTTTTCAAAATACTATAATATTCTTCTATACCAGACTGCAACGTTACTTGAGCCTGAAAGAAACAAAACAAACAAAGTGGTTCCCATCAGCACGGTGTCTGAATTTTGAGTGAACGTCAGTTTAGAAATAGGGTTAGTTTGTTAAACCCATTGAGTATCTTTTTATCACGATTTAAACTCCTCCTGGCAGGCTTTCCGTTTGCTACGTTTTCCCTTCCACATAGTGACATGTCATAGAGTCAACAAACTGTTGCAGTCTAATAATAGCTGCTACAACACTATATCTTTTTCTCAACAAAAAAATCGCAATACAATCTATAACAGGGCAGTAACCAGACTTTTGTTTCGGGGGGGGGGGGGTTAGACTCAAATATTTTCTGAGGTACCTCCTTACGGGTACTTTTATACGTTAAGTTTTAGATGACAACACTGGATTGAAATTTTGATGCACTAAATTTCAAAATTGTATAAACAATATGAATTCGAAGTAAAAGGGGGGTCTGGGGGTCCTCCTCCAAAAAAGTTTTGGAAATTTGCCCCTCAAAAGAGTGTTTTTAGCTCATTTCTGAGACCCTTTAGATTACACCCATAGAGCACCACTCATTGTAAGCGGCCGAATTTTCAAGGTAAAAATAAGGTATATTGTAATAAATGGTGAAATGTTAAGGGGGTTTTTAGGTTCCTACTCCAGAAAATTTTTTCCCCTAAAAGTGGTTTCCCCTTTACATTAAAGAGGACCACTCCTTGTAAATCACACAAGTTTGAAGGAAAAACCGTATACTTAATAGATTTCAAAATTTCGAGGGGGTTTGGGGGTCCTCCCCCAGAAAAATTTTAGAAATTTTACCCTTAAAAGTAGGGTTTTGAATCATTTTGAGACCCTTTGGGTTATACCCGAAGAGGATATCGCTCCTTGTGAGACATAATTTTCAAGAAAAATAGCAGTATAAAAATTGATGTCGAAATTTCGGGGGGGGGGGATACGGCCCTGATCTATAAACTCTGTTTTGTATTAGAAGTGTTCATTTTTGTGTTTACTCAGTGCTTCACCCATTGCAGGCGACTCCACTTAATGTGATCACTTTTGTCTAAGAATAGAATGATAACAATATCCGATTGGTAATAATAAGCGATTTGGATACTAGAAAGTTTCAAACAGCGTAACTAGAATTTGGCATTAAAATCACAATTATGTAGTCCTAACTGAAGTATTTAAAACGATTCCCTAGTTTACATTTTGCAAATTATACATTCTTAAAGAAAATTATGGAAGTGGAACATAAAAAAATTATAAATTAATGACTCATTTTGTATGATTATGTATTAAAATTGGCCTTCAAAAAACAAAGGTTTAGGGGTTTTTTTTGTCTCCTTAGGGAAAAAGGAGGTTTTTAGGGGATTTACCATCAGATTTGATAACATTAAGGGATGTATTGATCACATAAAACGATACATTTTGCGTTAAGTTAAATAGGAGCAGTGTCATTCCTAGGATTTTTTTGGAGGAGTAAAAATACTCCTTGAATTTTTTAGGAGGAGTGAAATTGAATTATGAGGAGTGAAATACGGAAATAGCATGAACAATACAGAAATACGAAAACCGCAATCTAACTCCCTAAGCATCAGAACAATAAATGAAAATTACTATGGCTGTATGAAAACACACTTAAAAAGTATGATAATTAGGGTGTCGTGGCTTTTGGCAATTGGCTTTGGCCAGAAGTCGGGCGAAAATGTCTCCTCTGAAATCAGTAGTTGGTGTTTTGAGTAGAAAAAAAATATTAGTTGTTGATTTCGGTGGGGCCACGCTGTGCATTTTTTAAGCTAAACCTTTGTGAAAAATTCAAAGAGTGAAAATACTCCTGTCTATTTTTTTAAAGAGTATTTCCGATTTTCAAGGAGTGAAATACTCTCTCAGAGGAGTTAAAAATATCTCTGAATAGGAGTGATCGGGACTCGGCGTCGGTCAATTTTGATCATATTAAGCGGAGTCGACTGTATTTGCAGTGTTCCACATCGCACGTAATTTATAGCCCCCCCCTTCTCTTCAAAAAGCCCATCGATTAAAAACCCTCTCCAACCCATCCGTTCTTAAAAACATCGATCCGTTGAATTATTAAACCATTTTTACTTTTATTCCCGTCTCATATTTTTGCTTTGTTTTCAGTGAAAACTTGTCCGTCCTGCTTTTTTGTTCCTTCGGTATCTCTCTGATAACTCCTTTTTTTTGTCTCCTTAGGGAATGAAATGCTTTCCAGGAAGTAGGGATTAAAAAAAAAGGTTTTTTTTTTTTTTTTTGTGGAATATTATGAGATGGGCTCTCTTTCAGGGGTGGTTTTCTGATTTGAATAATTTATTTCGCGTATTTTTAGAATATTTTCGAAAGAGTAGAAGTGTATGAAACATAATTCTTAACAAAATAATATTCAATAAGGGGCCGTTCAGATATTCAGGCCCCGATTTACCGTGAGGCCCAAATTTTAAAATTATCTAAAATTTTAAGTATAAAACAGGGATGAGATTTTTCAGACTTTTGGAGGATTTTCAAACTTTTTTGAAATGATCTTGAAAATTTCAGACTTTTTAAATCAGCTTATGAACAGAAATTTTTGAGTGGGAATTTCATTTTTCTAAATTCAAGTTGATGTTCTTGACTTATGATGAGGCTCTTTTATACAAGGTAAATATTCATATTTAAGCCAATTTAATATAATAGCTTCACATTAAAACTTTTAATTTTAAAGTGAAATAATTTATTGTTGATATTATTGTTAGCTAATTATTAGTTTTTTCGATTTATTATCAATTTAAGAGATCAAATGTCTTTCGCGCAGTTTTGACTCTGCTTTTTTTCCAATCTCATCCCCGATAAAAGTAACTTTTCATATTTTTGGAATGTAAAATAAAAATCTAAACTTTCGATTTTAAGGTGATGACATCTTTGAAAAAGTCAACAATATGAAGCTACCTAATTATGGTGTGTTATAAATTAGTTTTTTTAGGTTTAGTTTATCAGTTTTCTGAAAGTCAGTAATATCAGGTTATCTAAAATAAATTGTATACAAGATGATGGTCTTTAACTG
This sequence comes from Tetragnatha montana, assembly GCA_963680715.1. NCBI lineage: Eukaryota > Metazoa > Arthropoda > Arachnida > Araneae > Tetragnathidae > Tetragnatha > Tetragnatha montana. Next base: position 60,619,621 of record OY796680.1, on the reverse strand, counting down.
AGAAACAATCAAGATATTTGAGACACATTTCAATTACAGGAATGGGAGAAAGAGAATACTTGAGCCACTTTTTCAGTTTAATATTTTAAAACTAACATACACCAAAAATAAATATTGTGTTTGAAAGTTTAATATTTTTTCTCCAAAATTAAGAGGCATATATTTTTATTCGGACCATTTTTCAATGTCTAAAAACTATTTACATTTTCTCTGAGTCTCAAATTTCCCCCCATGAGCCTAGAACCCCTAGGAGACGTTGTTTCCAAATAAAAGCCGTGAAACACCCTGTATAGCCGCGGGAATTTCTCCTTCCCATTAATTAAGAGAAGGTCTTTTTATTGCAGCAGAAAACAAGGTAATTATTCTTCGGAACCTCTAATTACTGGCCTTAAAATATTCTCCTCTGCCAGCGAGACCCAATTAGAGCTGCTGGAGAAAAACTCGCCTCAATGAATAAATATAGCGAGTTGTTTGTTTTGCGGTAAACTTTGTTGTGTTGACTTAGTTATACAAAAATTGTTTAGCATGGGAATTTGAGATACATAAGGGGGGCAAAAAGTCGGTAGACTTTTGGAAATTCCATAAAAACTGGATTAAAAAACTGTCTTCAGTCTCAGCATACTGAGGTCAACAGGCGCGGATTCAAGAGGGGGGTGCCCCCTTATTGGGCTGAAAAAGAAAGGGAAAGAAGGGTAAAAGAAAGAAACGGCGTAAAATGGAGAACGAAGAAAGTAGATTCTGTGAGTCTATGTGAAATTATTTTTCTACCCTTTCTCTTCTTGGCCCCTTTTTTAACCACACGGGGTCGCTTTCCCCAGATTCTTCAAACTTTTTCGTGTTTGTGCTGATTAAAAAGGAGGATCAAAATCCCTACAATTTTCTAGGGGAGAAATTTCATGGGGGAATGTGGAGAGATCTTTATACAGGGTGATTCAGAATTCATCATCTATATTTGGTGGGAAGGTAGAGGGGACCTAGACAAGCATATTTCGAATAGGAATGGGGGGGGGGGCGCAGATACACCGTTAAAGAGCTAGGACCTAATGTAGTGTGAGAGCGTTACAAAAGGACATTTTGCCAACGCCCGTTTGACGAAACAAAACATTATAAAATGAAAAAAAAGTATTGCATGAGGTACAGCCTTACACCATAAATTGAAATTGGACCACTTGCTAAACCGTGGAGGGGGTTGTAGAGCGTGCAATATTAATCTTTTATGCAAAGAATGGAGTTTCCTTGGTGTTAGTGTAATGGTATTTAGAAATACGATGATCGGGGAAGGAATTTTCAATGATACAAATATAGTCGATCAACTACAGGCTAAAAGCCCAGCAAGGTTGATCCAGTCTATTCAATTCAACCCCCCCCCCCCCCCGATTTCCAGTATTCTTCTATTACTTTTCTTTTAAACTCGTCCACTCCAGAGTTAACTATCGATGATCATACAGTTTCAATTATCAATGTAGCACGACGGAATGTGTAAAGCGGAGGGTCGTGGGGGATATTTTTTTCATGATATTTCATTCTTTTTAAAGAAAAGGAAAAACGTTTTTCAATAAACAACACAGTTTTTACGAAAGTTTTATCGTATAGTAAGTGAGCACATCAAGCTGGGTTGTAAAGATCAGGAAGCGAACTGCAAAAACAGTTAATGGGGGTGGAAGGCCCCTAGTAAAGTAAAAACTACAACATGCATTATAATATCGTATCTGTTGCTTGTATTCAGTGGGGAAGGAGTGTTGAGAAGTGTCGCTCCTTCATTAGCTCCTTCCGAATCAATCCGCGGTTGCGATGGAAACGACGTTCCCCAACCCCCTCCCGCAAAAAATGGAACAGCTCCGCTAATTGGGAGGACCAAAAGCTCGACCTTCTCAAGCTTCTTATTGTGAGATAACGGATACTTCTTTTTAAATCCTACGGTGAGCTACCAATCAAGAAAACTATCAACTTAAAGTTGCATTTTTGTTTATTGCCAAAAAAAACCCCTTACATTTCTATACTCGACAGTAACGTTTCCTGAACCCAGTACGTCAATACGCGGAAGGAGAAAATGAGTTAAAACAAAACCTGTTGGGTTGCTATACTAGGTTGCAACTTAAGTTGACCCTACGCATAGGCGTAATGAGGGGGGGTTATTGGGGTTGTAACCCTCCCCCCCATTACATCGACAGTTTCTAAAACATGAAAAACTGAAAAATTTTCCCTTCACAAGGAAGGCTGTTCGAAAGCTGTTCGACCCACAGAATTTGCCCGATGAATCAACGAGAATCGTTATAATCACCATAGGACAAAAACCGGATTCGACGAGAACAAGAGCCGACAGGCGTGCGGCGGCTGCCGCACGCACATGGATCAGGATCCCACAACGCAACCGTCCCGAGGTGGGACAACAGGAACAAGTTCCTTTGCCCCTCTAGGAGGAGGAGGTGTAAAACCGGCGAGAAGCCGTAAAAGCACCAACACTCCCCCCGGCGTTCGAACCTCCAAGGAGGTATGCGTACGAGACGCAAGCTTTCAAGAGTGAACTCTGATCTGAGTTCGGTTCACAAGGAACTGTTCTTTTAGGAACTAACCAAAAAGGGCCTCAAAATGAATTTTTACACTACATTGAGAGACGAATTTTTAAAAAATTTCTGGGGGAGAACCCCCAAACCCCCCTCTAAAAGTTTTACGTCCGTTATACTGTGTGTTTTTCCCTTGAAAGTTAAGCCTCTTAGATGAAGTATTCCCTTCGGAAGGTTTGCAAAAAAAATTGTGTATATTATACCTATATTATGAGACACTTTTTAAAAGGGAGTAAGTAATATGTTGGAGGGGTTGACTAATCGGAGTAACACCCCCATAGGTCATCTCTAGTTACGCCACTGACCCTACGACGTCACTAATAAACAAAGTAGTTCCCATCGCGGTGTCTGAATTTTGAGTGAAATAAAGAACGTCAATTTAAAAATATTATTATTTTGTTAAACTTATGTATTAATAGTGGTTTTCAATCACGATTTGCCTATCAACACAACAGGCATTTGTGACGGGTTCAAGAAACGTTGCAACCAAGTATAGGAGGAGGTACGCAAATCGTGATTGAAAAGCACTACATGGGTTTAATCATATGTTTAAAGTGACGTTCACTCAAAATTCAGACACCGCGATGGGAACTACTTTGTTTATTAGTGACGTCATGTGATCAGAAAACGTTGGTGTCATAAAATCCATCATTAATAATCGTTCTAAAAATCCACAGAATCCATCTATCTCGACAATTCCCTCCTGCTAGAACCTCATTATTTTTTCTTTATTTTGGAACTCCAAATAAGAAATGAATCAATATAAAAAGTGAAAATGTATAATAATCGCCGGGTTTTTTCTTTAAAGCTTAGTTTCGAGGAGGGGTGTTCGTGTGCAAATATAACGGGGGATTCTTTTTTTGGTAGTAGGAGCGTAGGAGGAGAAAGACATCTGGAGGCGAAAAAGACAAACACGCGCGCTCGCGAAGTGTTGACTCGGAGAAATGCGCTTTTTCGTGTCTTCGAGGGGCCGTCCACAAACGACGGAAGGGCAGGGGCTACTAGTACTAGAAAAACTAGTTAAAATCCTGTTTGAAACAAATCATTACAACTAATAAAATCAGTAGATATCCAGTTGGGGAGTAAAAGGACCGACTACCTTTGATAAGTAAAAATAAAGTTTTAATCACATTACAAGCACTTCTCTTTACAAAGCCTGAAAACTCAACTACTGTTTCTAACAATTTTAAAAAACTCCTTTTTATAATCCAGATAAAAATGCAAGATGAGAGCCGTGGCCTCGAGAGCTCTACGGACTCGCGAGTCTTTCAGATTCAACTGGTGAACACTAGTTTCCGCAACACTGTTCTTTAGGGTCCAATTTCGGGGGGAGGACCCTCCTTTTTACTTGGAATCCTCTCCGTCATAATTTTTTAAAATTATAAGTTCTAATTATAGTTATAAGATGCAAATTCTTCGTATGTGTTAGAAAGCTACAACCTATTAAATACGAGGATTGTTTGTGTTTTCAACTTCCGTTTTGCTCCTGAAAAAAAGTAGTTCGAAATAATTCTGGTACTGGAAGTTAGGTAGTACATGGTCAATTTGCATTATTACTGATGGAAAAAATCGGACATTCTATCTATTATAGTTATGGAATTTACAAGGGTGCTCCTCGAGCTTATTTCATAACAACACATAAAGAATTTCGTTTTCCAATCCTGCGATTTTCACCTGCTCACCCATTGTTTATTGTTAAATGCTGGGCGAACGGAGCGAAGGAGAAAGTGAAATTTTGGGTATACTTAAGGGCTTTCAGGATAATTTTGTCTTGCATTTGAACATGGAATGAATTTCATTCTCAAGAGCAGGGATATTTTTAACTCCTCTGAGAGAGTATTTCCCTCCTAGAAATACTCTTTGAAAAACTAGCCAGGAGTATTTTCACTCTGAATTTTTCACAAACGTTTAGCTTCTTAAAAACCGAAAGCCCACCAAAATCAACAAATAATATTTTCTACTCAAAACACCAAGTGATTTCAGCCGAGACATTTTCACCGGACTTCTGGCCAAAGCCAATTGCCAAAAGCCACGGCACCCTAATTATCATACTTTTTAATTGTGTTTTCATACAGCCATAATATTTTTTCTTCATTTATTGTTCTGATGCTTAAGGAGTTTGATTGCGATTTTCGTGTCTCTGTATAAGTTCATGCTGTTTCCGTATTTCACTCCTCATAATTCAATTTCACTCCTCCTAAAAAATCCTAGGAATAAAACTGATCAAGAGACTAAAATTTGTGCCCAAAAAATAAAAACTATCCTTAAGTTTTGGACAGGAGTGTAAAACATTCCATTTCGGAGAACTTTATTGTAAAAAATGTATGGTCTCAACCACCATACTGAATTCTCAGAAATAAGGGGTTCATCTTTATTGACACGACCCCTGGGCACAATTTTTCAATGACCCCCGAAAGAGAAATTGGAACTTATTTGAAGGGAGGGGGGAGGGTTTCCAGATTTTCGCCTTTTGTAAATATTTCTTTTCGCGTGAGTGAGGGGGAACTGGTAGTTTTCGATTAGTCGAGTGATTTTTTTTTATAAGAGAGGGTTTTCTTTTTTCGAAAAAGGTTACGTGCTTAAAACAAGAAGCCGGATTGATCAGTTTCTCCCGATGCTTTATGCTTTATATGAGATAAATGCAACACCAGTCACGGCTCCTAGGGGAGGGCACTTTTTGCGGATCACTTTTAGACGCAAATAGTCAAAAAGAAATTAGTTTTTCCCCCAATCCCCCCAGTGGGATATAGGGTGAACCGCCCAGTGAATGAACACTTAGCATTTGGGTTTGCGATTTTCCCACTTCAAAAATTTTTTTCAGGGCTTTTTCTCGGTCAATTTCTAAAAATAAGGTATATTTCCATACTGGCTTTTTCTTGGCAATATGATCGAAGTATTTCCAGATCTTAGAAATCAATAGTTTTGAAGGAATGCTGATTTGAGTGAAAAAAGTGCGATAGACCCAGTGAATGAACAAAGTTTGCCCTAAGTATGAACAGTGTCTTCCAGTAAATGAACACTGAAAAATACCATGATTTTTTTCAACTGATCAGCCTGCGTTACATAAAATAGAAAATATCTCTCTATATTAAAAAAAAGTAACGGTCACCGCCGCCGCCGCTGCCGCCGCCGCCGCCGCCGCCGCCGCTGTTTCAGAAATTTTTATTTTTGAACTCTTTGACCTCTCACAACGCAAATACTACTTGACAGAAATTTATGAAATTTGAAAAATTTTGTAGAGGAATGTTTGGAGAACAATTTCAAATAAAAAGCTAATTGATGTGATTATTAGTTCTGGGGAATTTTTAAGGTCAAAGTTGAAGTTTTTGTTTTTTCGCCGCGTAATCGCGTTCAGCAAAAACTATTAGCAGCAGAGCTTTGATTTTTTGCAACCTCATACTCTGATATCTGAAGATGTGCACTACGTCGCCCTTTTTTCGAATTTCGAATTAGGTTTGGAGTAATTAATTTTTAAAATTTCGAAATTTTTGTTACTTTTTCGGTTTTTTCGATCTAAAAGAAAAACTAATCACAATAGGAGTATGATTTTTTAACCACTTATGCTCCTATTTTTTAGAAAAAGATTAGCGTTTAATTCTTTGAAAAATTCGAATTAGTTTTGGAATTATTAAGCATCAAAGTTTCATTTTTTTCATAGTTTTACTAGGTCTTCGTCAGACACGTTTAATGTTTATTGGAGATTTTTTAAGTTTATTTTTGACGGTTCACTAGATTGTCGCGAGAACGGATATTTAAAAGTTTTGTGGGTGCACGTTTTTTTCTCTTAGTTTGTTAGTGATTGTTAGTAGACTTCCTTGATAACTATGTTTTCAACTATTTTTTGCTTTTGAAATACTAGAGAAATAAATCTAATTCGGATGAAGGGTGGAGATTTTTGTTTGGAAGTTGCGTGTTTTTCTGATTAGTATTAGCTCATTGTTAGATTAGTCATTGTTTTAAGAGTTAATTAGATTGAATGCGTTTTTAAGTTCATGTGGTTATTATATAAATGTTTAAGGAAGGATAGTTTATGCATTCTGGAAAAATTAATATTTTTCAATATTTGTTGAACAGGTTGGGAAAATATTTCCAATAAATTAGTGATAAGAGAAATAAAATATTTTAGATTGGATAAGGGTTTTCATTATTAGAGTTGGTAAATTCTACAAGCGAGCTTTGCTCGCTGAGATCGCGAAGCGATCTTAAAAGAACTGCGAAGAAGTTCCGGGGGTTGGTGAGCGATAGCGAGCAGGGGGCAGGCCCCCTAGTTTTACTAAAAACTCTAAAATTTCTTCAACACACACACACACACACACACACACACACACACACACACACACACACACACACACACACACACACACACACACACACACACACACACACACACACACACACACACACACACACACACACACACACACACACACACACACACACACACACACACACACACACACACACAAAAAAAAAAAAAAAGTTACTTAGGAGGTGGGTGCAAATCTTGCCAAACATCGATTGCGACGTTATACTAATTGCATATTCCATCTTAACACAATTAATAATCAATACCTCCTAGCACGGACGTAGCTATAGCTTTTACAAGGGGGGGGGGGTTCAAGAAACTTCTTTCAGGGGTCGCAATGGGCAATGAAAGTGTATCTAAAACAGGGTTTTCCAATTGGCGGGCCACATGCGGCCCGCGAAGCTCCCTGAAAACCCATAAAAAGTAGCTATATAGAAGACTATTTAGTATACTAAAATTTAAACATTTTTGGAGGAGGACCCCTGAACCCTATTTACCAACTTTTTCATTAAGTAGTAACTTTGGTTGGTCGTTTTCTATGGGGAAAAATTTTAAAGTTTGAGGTTTCGAAAGAGGGGTTGTATACCTTGAAATTCCCTCTGAGCGTAGCAAGGGGTTATAAAAGCTTTTCTTAACCTTTATCACGAGGGGGGACAAAATGGAGTACCATAGGCGTAAGTTCAACTTTTTGATTGGGGGGGGCAAAACCTATAAGACCTCAGGACCAAAGGAGCCGTTACTAAACTGTTTTGAAGGGATTCTGTAACCCAAAATGTTTCTAATAGTTTTCCCTTTCCGAGTAAAATGTAGGGCAAATGTGAAATTTTGTGAACTTAATCACAAATTTGTGTGGTTAATACATGCCCTCAAGCAAAAGAGGGGTGTCTGGGTCTTCTCCCAGAAAATTTGATCCAAAAAGTTGTATTTTCACTCATTTTTTGAATATTTGGGACAGGAACCTTTTTGTTTGGCTGACATAAGGTTTAGGCTATTGGGTGGGGGGTCTGGACCCTCTAACCCCCCTTATATACGTCCATGCCTGTCGTTTGGGACCATGGGTTCCTATGCAATTCTGAACCCTTATAATGTCTACCTCCCATAGAAGTTTTCCCATTCATAATGATACACCCTGTATAAACCTAGACTTTTAAATCAAAAACTTATTCTATCTAAAGACAATACTGATCTTTATCATAACCTATTCCTAGTTTAAGCCGTCAAATAAGCCTATAGGTCTTTTGGTTCACGAGATAAGCAGTTTCCCATAGTATGAAGGTTGTTCATTTACTGGTAAATCTTAGTTTAATTACTCTTTCCAGTATGTGAACACTTGTACTTTCTAATCAACATACCCCGTTCATTTACTGGAAGGACACAATTTTGATCATCGCGCATTTTTACATAGTTTAGCTTACATCATTATGAATCAAATAAAACTATAATCATGAGGTTTTACGAAATATGCATTTTCCCCAGTAAATGAACACCTTCACTGGGAAATCTCAGTTTGCACTTCCAGTAAGTGAACACCCCCTTATCTATCGCAATTTCAAAAGTACAGCTTTCTGAATTATGCCATATCAAAGATTATGTCTTTAACAATTGATAAAAAACAACAAAAATCATCATAAGCGCAATTATAAGTCAGAAAAATATGAATGAATCAAGTCAAATCTTAACTTACCGGAGACTTTTTCATGGGTCTGAAGCTCGAGTATGAGTAAAAAAAAAATTTCCACAGACTGAAATCGGAATATACGGTTAAATCAACGATTGAGGAGGTCTCATTGCAACTACTGAATTTTAGTAAGAGTCTTTACAGAGTTCAAATAGCTTAATAATTGAGATTATACGACCAGGTGTTCATTCACTGGGCAACCCACCCTAGTATTTATTTATGATCCCAAACAGCAGTTATATGGGTACAATGAAATACATGCAATGAAATATAAAAGGAGAACACAATTTAAAGACATTTTTACAACAGACATAGCTATACAAACAGAGTTCAAATAGCTTAATAATTGAGATTATACGACCAGGTGTTCATTCACTGGGCAACCCACCCTAGTATTTATTTATGATCCCAAACAGCAGTTATATGGGTACAATGAAATACATGCAATGAAATATAAAAGGAGAACACAATTTAAAGACATTTTTACAACAGACATAGCTATACAAACAGAGTTCAAATAGCTTAATAATTGAGATTATACGACCAGGTGTTCATTCACTGGGCAACCCACCCTAGTATTTATTTATGATCCCAAACAGCAGTTATATGGGTACAATGAAATACATGCAATGAAATATAAAAGGAGAACACAATTTAAAGACATTTTTACAACAGACATAGCTATACAAACAGAGTTCAAATAGCTTAATAATTGAGATTATACGACCAGGTGTTCATTCACTGGGCAACCCACCCTAGTATTTATTTATGATCCCAAACAGACAGTATGTCCAGTTATATGGGTACAATGAAATACATGCAATGAAATATAAAAGGAGAACACAATTTAAAGACATTTTTACAACAGACATAGCTATACAAACAGAGTTCAAATAGCTTAATAATTGAGATTATACGACCAGGTGTTCATTCACTGGGCAACCCACCCTAGTATTTATTTATGATCCCAAACAGACAGTATGTCCAGTTATATGGGTACAATGAAATACATGCAATGAAATATAAAAGGAGAACACAATTTAAAGACATTTTTACAACAGACATAGCTATACAAACAGAGTTCAAATAGCTTAATAATTGAGATTATACGACCAGGTGTTCATTCACTGGGCAACCCACCCTAGTATTTATTTATGATCCCAAACAGCAGTTATATGGGTACAATGAAATACATGCAATGAAATATAAAAGGAGAACACAATTTAAAGACATTTTTACAACAGACATAGCTATACAAACAGAGTTCAAATAGCTTAATAATTGAGATTATACGACCAGGTGTTCATTCACTGGGCAACCCACCCTAGTATTTATTTATGATCCCAAACAGACAGTATGTCCAGTTATATGGGTACAATGAAATACATGCAATGAAATATAAAAGGAGAACACAATTTAAAGACATTTTTACAACAGACATAGCTATACAAACAGAGTTCAAATAGCTTAATAATTGAGATTATACGACCAGGTGTTCATTCACTGGGCAACCCACCCTAGTATTTATTTATGATCCCAAACAGCAGTTATATGGGTACAATGAAATACATGCAATGAAATATAAAAGGAGAACACAATTTAAAGACATTTTTACAACAGACATAGCTATACAAACAGAGTTCAAATAGCTTAATAATTGAGATTATACGACCAGGTGTTCATTCACTGGGCAACCCACCCTAGTATTTATTTATGATCCCAAACAGACAGTATGTCCAGTTATATGGGTACAATGAAATACATGCAATGAAATATAAAAGGAGAACACAATTTAAAGACATTTTTACAACAGACATAGCTATACAAACAGAGTTCAAATAGCTTAATAATTGAGATTATACGACCAGGTGTTCATTCACTGGGCAACCCACCCTAGTATTTATTTATGATCCCAAACAGCAGTTATATGGGTACAATGAAATACATGCAATGAAATATAAAAGGAGAACACAATTTAAAGACATTTTTACAACAGACATAGCTATACAAACAGAGTTCAAATAGCTTAATAATTGAGATTATACGACCAGGTGTTCATTCACTGGGCAACCCACCCTAGTATTTATTTATGATCCCAAACAGCAGTTATATGGGTACAATGAAATACATGCAATGAAATATAAAAGGAGAACACAATTTAAAGACATTTTTACAACAGACATAGCTATACAAACAGAGTTCAAATAGCTTAATAATTGAGATTATACGACCAGGTGTTCATTCACTGGGCAACCCACCCTAGTATTTATTTATGATCCCAAACAGCAGTTATATGGGTACAATGAAATACATGCAATGAAATATAAAAGGAGAACACAATTTAAAGACATTTTTACAACAGACATAGCTATACAAACAGAGTTCAAATAGCTTAATAATTGAGATTATACGACCAGGTGTTCATTCACTGGGCAACCCACCCTAGTATTTATTTATGATCCCAAACAGACAGTATGTCCAGTTATATGGGTACAATGAAATACATGCAATGAAATATAAAAGGAGAACACAATTTAAAGACATTTTTACAACAGACATAGCTATACAAACAGAGTTCAAATAGCTTAATAATTGAGATTATACGACCAGGTGTTCATTCACTGGGCAACCCACCCTAGTATTTATTTATGATCCCAAACAGCAGTTATATGGGTACAATGAAATACATGCAATGAAATATAAAAGGAGAACACAATTTAAAGACATTTTTACAACAGACATAGCTATACAAACAGAGTTCAAATAGCTTAATAATTGAGATTATACGACCAGGTGTTCATTCACTGGGCAACCCACCCTAGTATTTATTTATGATCCCAAACAGCAGTTATATGGGTACAATGAAATACATGCAATGAAATATAAAAGGAGAACACAATTTAAAGACATTTTTACAACAGACATAGCTATACAAACAGAGTTCAAATAGCTTAATAATTGAGATTATACGACCAGGTGTTCATTCACTGGGCAACCCACCCTAGTATTTATTTATGATCCCAAACAGCAGTTATATGGGTACAATGAAATACATGCAATGAAATATAAAAGGAGAACACAATTTAAAGACATTTTTACAACAGACATAGCTATACAAACAGAGTTCAAATAGCTTAATAATTGAGATTATACGACCAGGTGTTCATTCACTGGGCAACCCACCCTAGTATTTATTTATGATCCCAAACAGACAGTATGTCCAGTTATATGGGTACAATGAAATACATGCAATGAAATATAAAAGGAGAACACAATTTAAAGACATTTTTACAACAGACATAGCTATACAAACAGAGTTCAAATAGCTTAATAATTGAGATTATACGACCAGGTGTTCATTCACTGGGCAACCCACCCTAGTATTTATTTATGATCCCAAACAGCAGTTATATGGGTACAATGAAATACATGCAATGAAATATAAAAGGAGAACACAATTTAAAGACATTTTTACAACAGACATAGCTATACAAACAGAGTTCAAATAGCTTAATAATTGAGATTATACGACCAGGTGTTCATTCACTGGGCAACCCACCCTAGTATTTATTTATGATCCCAAACAGCAGTTATATGGGTACAATGAAATACATGCAATGAAATATAAAAGGAGAACACAATTTAAAGACATTTTTACAACAGACATAGCTATACAAACAGAGTTCAAATAGCTTAATAATTGAGATTATACGACCAGGTGTTCATTCACTGGGCAACCCACCCTAGTATTTATTTATGATCCCAAACAGACAGTATGTCCAGTTATATGGGTACAATGAAATACATGCAATGAAATATAAAAGGAGAACACAATTTAAAGACATTTTTACAACAGACATAGCTATACAAACAGAGTTCAAATAGCTTAATAATTGAGATTATACGACCAGGTGTTCATTCACTGGGCAACCCACCCTAGTATTTATTTATGATCCCAAACAGCAGTTATATGGGTACAATGAAATACATGCAATGAAATATAAAAGGAGAACACAATTTAAAGACATTTTTACAACAGACATAGCTATACAAACAGAGTTCAAATAGCTTAATAATTGAGATTATACGACCAGGTGTTCATTCACTGGGCAACCCACCCTAGTATTTATTTATGATCCCAAACAGACAGTATGTCCAGTTATATGGGTACAATGAAATACATGCAATGAAATATAAAAGGAGAACACAATTTAAAGACATTTTTACAACAGACATAGCTATACAAACAGAGTTCAAATAGCTTAATAATTGAGATTATACGACCAGGTGTTCATTCACTGGGCAACCCACCCTAGTATTTATTTATGATCCCAAACAGCAGTTATATGGGTACAATGAAATACATGCAATGAAATATAAAAGGAGAACACAATTTAAAGACATTTTTACAACAGACATAGCTATACAAACAGAGTTCAAATAGCTTAATAATTGAGATTATACGACCAGGTGTTCATTCACTGGGCAACCCACCCTAGTATTTATTTATGATCCCAAACAGCAGTTATATGGGTACAATGAAATACATGCAATGAAATATAAAAGGAGAACACAATTTAAAGACATTTTTACAACAGACATAGCTATACAAACAGAGTTCAAATAGCTTAATAATTGAGATTATACGACCAGGTGTTCATTCACTGGGCAACCCACCCTAGTATTTATTTATGATCCCAAACAGACAGTATGTCCAGTTATATGGGTACAATGAAATACATGCAATGAAATATAAAAGGAGAACACAATTTAAAGACATTTTTACAACAGACATAGCTATACAAACAGAGTTCAAATAGCTTAATAATTGAGATTATACGACCAGGTGTTCATTCACTGGGCAACCCACCCTAGTATTTATTTATGATCCCAAACAGCAGTTATATGGGTACAATGAAATACATGCAATGAAATATAAAAGGAGAACACAATTTAAAGACATTTTTACAACAGACATAGCTATACAAACAGAGTTCAAATAGCTTAATAATTGAGATTATACGACCAGGTGTTCATTCACTGGGCAACCCACCCTAGTATTTATTTATGATCCCAAACAGACAGTATGTCCAGTTATATGGGTACAATGAAATACATGCAATGAAATATAAAAGGAGAACACAATTTAAAGACATTTTTACAACAGACATAGCTATACAAACAGAGTTCAAATAGCTTAATAATTGAGATTATACGACCAGGTGTTCATTCACTGGGCAACCCACCCTAGTATTTATTTATGATCCCAAACAGCAGTTATATGGGTACAATGAAATACATGCAATGAAATATAAAAGGAGAACACAATTTAAAGACATTTTTACAACAGACATAGCTATACAAACAGAGTTCAAATAGCTTAATAATTGAGATTATACGACCAGGTGTTCATTCACTGGGCAACCCACCCTAGTATTTATTTATGATCCCAAACAGCAGTTATATGGGTACAATGAAATACATGCAATGAAATATAAAAGGAGAACACAATTTAAAGACATTTTTACAACAGACATAGCTATACAAACAGAGTTCAAATAGCTTAATAATTGAGATTATACGACCAGGTGTTCATTCACTGGGCAACCCACCCTAGTATTTATTTATGATCCCAAACAGCAGTTATATGGGTACAATGAAATACATGCAATGAAATATAAAAGGAGAACACAATTTAAAGACATTTTTACAACAGACATAGCTATACAAACAGACAATGCTGATAACAAATTAAAGTGAACTATTAATTATATCTCTCCTGAACTAACAAGACTATCAAAAAAACTATCATTATGGGGTAAATTATTGATTATTTTTATAAATTGTACTAATGGTTGGTCTTTCAAGTAATTTTTAGTAAAGAAAGGTTCAAAGTAAGATGCTTGATTTCGTATTAAATATTGTGGAACAATTAAATTGAATCCCATCACACAAAATATTTTAGGGAGCCAATCAATCAATGGCGGCTCGTCCATAGGAGCACGTGAACCCCCAATAAAAATGAAATGAGTTGAAATAATAAAGTAAAGAATCAATAATAAAGTAAATTAAACATTAATAAAAGTCTATTCCAACTTGTAACCTTATTCAGAATGAGTCCCCCCCCTTCCTTTTTTCTGTTCTAATTGTGAGATTTTTACTTAATTGTATTTTCAAAATTTATCTGTTAACCCCCATTTGAAGAGGTCTGGGGGCCTCTCCAAGAAATTTTTTTTGGAATTTCATCCTTAAAAACTCACTTTTGTTTAACTCAAGCGCTAGATTAACACAACCAAAGGCAAATGTTAGTTGAAATTTAATTTCACTTATCTAAAATGAAAAAAAAAAACTCTAAGGGTACGGTCACCCTGTAAATTAGCAGACCCCCGAGTGACTCCTCCCCGAGGCCTCTCTTTTGTTGGAGGGGGTTGTTTGCGGTTTTCCTACTGTCCGATAACGAGAAACAGCAGAGTTTTTGAACAGATACCATCCTGAAAAACTGGGTGACCGTACCCTAAGGGCACGGTCAGCCAAAAAACCTATGGTATCTCTTCAAAAAATCTGCGGTATCTGTTCAAAAAATCTGCCCTATCTCCCCATTCATGACCCCTCCAACAATAGCGAAGGAGTCCCAGTCAATTAGCAGACACCCGATAGTGACTTCTCGCTCCTCCCCGAGGGCTGTCTTTTGTTGGAGGGACCATTGAAGGGGTTGATTGCGGTTTTCCTATTGTCCGATAACCAGATACTGCAGATTTTTTGAACAGATACCATACTGATTTTCTTGCTGACCGCAGAAAAAGTTTGAACAACCACCGGGGGAGGAAAGTGGCCACCAGTCCCTTCTTGTGAGTGCATCGCCCCTCAACTCCCGTTTGATAAGGATCTCCGGCGTTTCGAAGTGCCCTTGAAGGAAAAGGGGAGAAACTCATTAGTATGGAAATGACTTTTCAGTTTAATGGCCTTTCCCCCGTTTTTATGCTCCGTTTTTGAGAACTTCTCCAATATCGAACTGGAGCCCGGATTCACCGGTAAACAGTTTCTTAGAACATAGGAATTAGGGGGAACTTCAGTAGCATTCGAGATAGGGCGTTTTATGCAACATAATTTGGTACTGGATCACTCCTATTTAAATTAACGCAAAATATATCGTTTTATGTGATCAATATATCACTTAATGTTATCAAAATCTGGTGAAATCCCTTAAAAACCGTCTTTTTTTACTCCTTTGAAGACCAATTTTAAATAATCATATTAAATTAATCATGTGTTATATGCTCCACTCTCATATTTTTCTATAAGAATGTATAGTGCTGTCCTTTAAAAACAACCCACTCCAAATTGTACCCTAAAAACAACCCATTGAGATTTTTTAATTAAAATAATTTTACCATCTCATATACCCTGTCTTTCTATGCCCTTTAGAGTGTCAGGGGTGTAAAAACTGGTCAAAGAACGGTTTATTTACTTATTTTTTAAGCAAGCTGAGATAATGTAGATTTTTGGCAAAAAATATGCTTCAGATTTACAGATTTTGTAAAAATGCATGTTACAAAGACTTTAGAGCATTTTTCGCGCGTTTTTATGTTATCCCATTACTATGAGAATAAAATATTAAAGTTTTAGCTCAGTCCGCCAATTAGAGTCCTTCTTGGAAAAAGTGGGTTCTTACTTAATTGGCTGCCAATTTGTAATGGATGGTTGGAATTAAGCACTAAAATGTTAGGGAGGATGAGCCGCTAGCACAGTTTTTTGTTCGATTTAATTATCCTTTTTATTAAGCTTTTAATGAAGAAAATATGAAACAGTGGGTTGTTTTTAAAGGACAGCACTATAAAAGTTGAAAAATACAAACTAGGGAATCGTTTTCAATACTTCCATTAAGACTCCATAGTTGCACTCTAGTTACACTGTTTGAAACTTTCTAATATCAAACCGCTTATTATTATCAATCGGATATTGTTATCATTCTACTCTTGGATAAAAGGGATCACATTAAGCAGAGTCGACTGTATATAAGTTGTTGAAAAGGCTGAAGAAAAATTCCAACAAGAAAAAAAAAAAAAAGCGTGATGGCACAAACCCTTCTCTCTGTACCGATACGTCAGCAGATGTAGGAAAATATTCTCCCCAATAAGAATGAAGCAGCTGTCACAGAGTGTGTCGAACATCCACGACAGATTCGATGACGACATTTTTCGACTTTTCATCACTCCAGTGGCGTATATTGAAATGTATTTCGGGAGGGGCCAAGAAAAGTAACTCTGATGCAGAATGTAAAACACTAAGGAAAAAATAAGACAGAAAAAAATAACTGTCACTGCTGTTTCTCGATTTACATATAGTGCTGTCCTTTAAAAACAACCCACTGTTTCATACTTTCTTCATTAAAAGCTTAATAAAAAGGATAATTAAATCGAACAAAAAACTACTAGCGGCTCATCCTCCCTAACATTTTAGTGCTTAATTCCAACTATCCATTACAAATTTGCAGCCAATTAAGTAAGAACCCACTTTTTCCTAGAAGGACTCTAATTGGCGGACTGAGCTAAAACTTTAATATTTTATTCTCATAGTAATGGGATAACATAAAAACGCGCGAAAAATGCTCTAAAGTCTTTATAACGTACATTTTTACAAATTCTGTAAATCTGAAGCACATTTTTTGCCAAAAATCTACAATTTCTCAGCTTGTTTAAAAAATAAGTAAATAAACCGTTCTTTTACCAGTTTTTACACCTCTGACACTCTAAAGGGCATAGAAAGACAGGGTATATGAGATGGTAAAATTATTTTAATTATTTTATTAAAAAATCTCAATGGGTTGTTTTTAGGATAAAATTTGGAGTGGGTTGTTTTTAAAGGACAGCACACACACACACACACACACACTATACTTACTTCTTACTACGAGCAGCCGAGGCTGTCTGCCTGGATAGCTTACATTGTTCCTATATTATTTTCGTGTACTGTTCACTTAAGCTTATAACTTCAACACGTTTAGGTTTTTTTTTTGTTGTACCTAATTCTTTTTGTATACCAATTTGTAAATTATTTCTATGCATGTTCGTTCACCTGCATGGATCTTTGTGCGATCCCAGGTGGTGTAATTTTTTTTCTCATTCTAATTCCTGATTGTAAATACGTAAATGAAAATTAAATTAAATAAATAAATAAGATAGAAAGCAGGAGAACAATTTAAAAAGGAATAAAAGTTCGTCCTTTTCTTGCTTTCTTTCATAGCCACATACGCTATATGCCGCATTGGATCCTAGGCTATTTTTTATTAACCAATAAAATTTTTAATAATCAGATATCTCCCTGATACGGATTAGATGTGGAGCAAACTTTAAGCTGTAGAATAAATTACCAGAATACAGATAACAGGTATTATTAAGAAAGAAAACTGCATAATCTCACAAATCCTTTATGGTAGGAAAAATTTTAAATCTCTCTTTTATTGAATGAGATTAAGGTTCGTGAAGCAGACGTTCACCAGACAACGAATGAAACAATAATATCGCTTCTAAGTAAGAGAAAAACCCTTCGGGAACACGTATTTCAAATTCCGTATAGTATTCCATTGGGGGGGGGGGGGCATTCTATTGGATTTCGAAACGTCTTAACGAAGAATTTTGAAGACTTTATTTGAGAGAAATGGAATATCTCACTCGGATTCGTTCTTATTGCATTTAACGGAATTCCTGGACTACTTCTGCAAACGTGTAAAACACTTTTAGTATAAACAGAATAATGAATTGAACACTTCTTATCAAAAACGATCCTATTCTGTTGCGAATGCCGTGCCAAGAGGGTATCAAAGAAATATATTTAATAAAAAGTTATAGATAAAATCTCACGTGAGGTGAGGGGGGGTCCAGTAAAATCTCACCAAAGGGGAGAGGGGGGGGGGGTCCAAAATTTGGAAAAAAAAACACCTCACGTAATTTATGGACGTCCCCTTACAGCGTCAGAAAGTGTTTTTTTAAGAGCGTTTCAATCCAAATTTAAAAACACTTTCGGATTCTAAATTCTAATACGTAAGTACCAGAGACGCTATATTATTCTTGGGTAACAAAATAATCATATTTCTAAATTGATGTTCACTCAAAATTCAGACACCGCGCTGGGAACTACTTTGTTTATTAGTGACGTCATAGGGTCGAGTACAGTAGTAGATTGATGATTTAACAGCTTAAAAATTTATTTTGGATTTATATTGAGAAATCAGATTTGTGTATTCGCCTCCCTAAACTACCTTAATTCCATAATTTATTAAATGAAAGATAATGATGAAATGAATTAAATGAAAGATACAAAATGAGATGGATACACAAATGATTTTAAAATGAGCTCATTTCAATTAGCTAATTTGAGCCTTTGTTCTATTCCATTTCTTGATGAAAACTAAATGGATTTACCTTATTATTGGACGCCTTTTTCGCTATGAGATCTAATTAGTTAGTTGCGCAATTAAATTCTAAAACTAATCCGTAAAACTTCACCGAGAGAAGTGATTTATTGGGAAACAAAAAAAAATCTTCTTCTTTTCGCGAAAGTTCCGAGACGTTATTGATTAAGGCCGGGTTTAAACACATGCAGCGATTCGCGCGACTCGGCCGGTCAAAACTTCCCTATAAATTCCCTCAGGGCCAACGTTTTGATTTTTAGGGCCATGCCCAGACTTTTGTTTCGGAAGGTGTTTTGGCCCCAAATTTTTCTAAGGTCTTTTTTGAGTATATCATAAAGGAAACGTGAAACTTTGTGCGAGTATAAAAAGATTTTTTAGGATAATGCCTGCATAATAAAAGGTCCTCACCCAAAAATATTTTTGAAATTTGGCTTTAAATTGAAAGTTTTTTACTCATTTTTGGACATTCGGTACCCTTTGAGTACTTTTTTTTAATCTTCATAATTTTCAAGGGGAGAACCAGGACCGTAACAAGACTAACTATAAGAAAAGTTAGTGGTTAGAAAATTACTACTGACCACCAATGGGGGGTCTGGGGTTCCTTCCTCAGGAAATTTTTGGAAATATGACCCTAAAAACAGCTTTTTAACTTTTTTTTTGGTACAACTAGTCCAAAATATGGGCATACATAAAAGGCTAACCATAAAGGCAGGGGAAGAACGATCTAAAAAGATGAGGAAAGCGATAGGGAATTTTGGACAGTTTTCCCCCATGGTCGCTCGAATCTCTCTCTGCTTGTGAACCCGTCCCAACAGCGCAACAACCCTCTGGAAATTGCCTTCGTTATACGACGGGAAAAACTCTCTCGCTCCCTTTTAATTCATTTCTGAGGGATAAATGACAAAATTCCTTTTCCGGAGAATGGCAACGTTTCCGTCAACTGAGACATTCCGAAAGAACCTTCGATTTATTTTCTTCTGCTGGATTTGATAAATCATCGCAATCTTATTTTGAGAGAAATTTTATTTACTGAATAGTTAAGTACTCTTCCCTTCTGTGTCTTTCTCTCGTTTTATAGTTGTTGTTAGCATTTCATATCGAGCGTTTTTCCTCATAAAGTAATTTGTATTAACGTACAACTTGTTTTTAATGTAATTTATTCCCAGATTAACTGATTTTTGAGTGTTTCAAGACTGTCGAAATATTAATTTGAAAACAGCAGTACATTTATTCATATTTTTATTATTAGAATTTTGGATATGTACACAAATATGCGAAGTGTGACGGCTACTAACGTCCCGTTGTTGGGCCCAAAACCATTTTGTAAGCTGCATGGGACTCTCAAGATTATAAATCATCAGCAGAGTTTGAAATAAATGAGATTTATTAAATAAAAATTAATACATGGCATAACTTAGCCATCTAAACAAAACATAGAAATATCACATTACGAATCCGAATAATCCAGAAACAAAATGCTCAAGCTTTTAACCTCTATAGCCAGGTGACGTAACACCACATTTAGAGCGCCACCTGGCTATCGAAACTGGCAGAAATACCAACATAACGGCCCCTATTTTGGCCAATTTCTACACAAAATACAAAATTACAAAAAGAAAGAATTACAGTATATTTTAAATTTTTCAAATGACAACGATTTTGTAAGAAGATCAGCAACATTTCGTTTTCCTGAAACATGTAACAGTTCAAATTTGCTTTCAGACAACAATAGACGACATTAGTCATTACGTCACTTGCTTGTTTGGAAACGTTGATTCTATCCGTGATTGGTTCCGTACGGATCCGTACGGATTTACTTCCAATCACGGAACCAATCACGGATAGAATCAACGTTTCCAAACAAGCAAGTGACGTCACACTAATGTCGTCTATTGTTTAACAAAGAAAAATCTGGTATCGATATGTTTAGATCTTTGGGTTTCATTAAAGTTTTTGGAAAAATGCATGGCACTCTGATTGTCACAATAAACATTAGGAAGTAAAAATTTCAGTTTTAATTTTTGACAACTGCTCAAAATCCTAAACAGCCAAATGACTTCCTTCACCGTTTCCGACAAGGCTACAAACTCAGCCTCCATTGACGAGAGAGCCACGCATTTTTGCTTTAAAGTTTTCCATGAAACAGGAACACCACCCAAATAAATAATGAATCCACTCATGGATTTTCTACTATCTCTATCGGATGCCCAACTTGCATCTGAGTAAGCATTCAGTTGACTAATCTTACAAGAATTTAAATTTATACAATAGTCCATAGTCTGAATTACATAATTGAAAACTTGACACAGCATTTTCCAGTGACTTTCAGAAAGATTAGAGCTAAATTGTGATAGTACAATAATAGAAAACATTATATCAGGCCTACTCCGATTGGCAAGAAATAGTAATGAACCAATCAAATTCCTATAAGGTACATTTTTAGCCGGAATCTCATGTTCCTTCAGATTTTGAATCACAATACCTGGATTCATTGGAATTTTAACCTTATACATAGGAATATTACAATACATTTCTCGCATCTTTCTTATATAGTTTTTCTGATGCATTACCAAATTACCATTTACATTTTCAAATTGTACACCAAGAAAATTTGATATTGGACCAAGATCTTTAAATTCAAATTTACTAGAGATCTTATTTAATACACAGTCCATATAACATCTATCTTTAGCAAAAATAGCAAAGTCATCTACATAGACCAAAATGACAACTTTCCACTTAAATGTATAAATACAACTACAATTTGAAACCTTTTGAAACCCCAATGCAAGTAAAGTTTTATCCAGTTCAAAATACCATTCCCTCCCAGATTGGTGCAAACCATAGAGGGACTTTTTGAGTTTAAATACAAAATTAGATCCTAACTTTTCAAAACCACTAGGTTGTTCCATGTGAATGGTTTCACTCAATTGCCCATACAGATAAGCATTTTTAATGTCAAGATGACAATATATCCAACACTTCAAAATTACCAATACACACATAAACTATCTTACTACCGTAAAGTTCACAACAGGTGAAAATACCTCATTATAGTCCACACCCTCAGTCTGTCTAAACCCCTTAGCTACCAGTCTTGCTTTGAATCGCTGAATTTTACCTAAAGAATCCTTCTTTACAGTGAACACCCATTTACTTCCCAACACTTTTGTTTCTGTTGGTCTTGGGACCAAAACATAAACATCCCTTTCATCTAAAGTGTTCGTTTCTTCCTGCATTGCATCAAACCACTTGGATTTTTCAGGAAGATTTTGGGATTCCTTAAAAGAACTAGGGATTTTTATCTCAGTTAAGTGAACCTCAGGTAGACTTTTAAAGGATTGCGCTTTAAAATTGAAGTTTTCAGCACAAAAATCAACATTATTATCTGCACAGTATTGCTCAACTTCATTCAAAGTTTTTAATCTAACACTCTTATCAGGGTATTTAGGGTAGTAATGCACATTTACCTTACCAGTTAGCTTTGATTTCCTAGCTACACGCTTCCAATGATCAGGTTTCGTCTCAGGTTCTGAACTTTCACTTAAAGAACTCTCGTCTTCAGTTTCAGATTCCCTCCTAGATCTACCATTTTTAGGAGTTATGAATTCCCCTCCATCAGAATCTGATTCGCTATCCTCACTGCTACTGAGAATTTTAAACCTCTGGGTTTTACTTCTAGTAATCATTGGGTTCCCTTTTACTTTTACTTCACCCTTCTTAATCACGTCCATAGCAATTTTGCCCTCATCAAATTTCACATGTACCGTTTCTACAGTTTTCCTCATCTCGGGAATATAAACTCTATACCATCACTCCTTGATTTGACCTGGGCGAAAGTTTGTCACGTTTTTGCCATGGAACATGTGCATAAACTAAGCATCCAAACTTCCGCAAGTGCTTTACCGTTGGTTTAGAACCATACCACAACTCAAGCGGACATTTATCCTTTTTCCTTACAGCACACCTATTCCTGGTATGAACAAACGTGAACAAGGCCTCTAGCCAAAAGTTTTTACTTAGCTTTGACTCAATCAATAATGCTCTAACCGCATCTAATGCGTACCCATTAAATCGTTCAGCAAAACCTCCCATTTCTGGAGTGTAAATTACTGTCCGTTCATGCTTAATCCCATTCACTTCTAGAAATTCATTAAATTTCTTGTTACAGAACTCAAGCCCATTATCCGATCGAATACACTTAAGCTTTCTCTCGGTTTGTTTTTCAACAGAAGCCAAAAATTTCTTAAACTTTTCAAACACTTCACTTTTATCCTTAAGAGGATAGATCCAAACCCTTCCCGAGTATTCGTCGATCATGGATACAAAATATTTGAACCCACTAGGCGAGGCAACAGCTGCAGGCCCCCACACATCAGTGTGTACCCTTTCCAGTGGACTTTTAAGTCTACTTTGTCCCAACTCTGGAAATGATGCCCTTTTTGATTTTGCCTTCTGGCATACATCACAGATATCTTTGCAATCAGAGATTTTAGGCATGTCCCGAACGGCCCCATTTTCAGACATTCTAGACAGGGTTTTAAAGTTACAATGAGAAAACCTTTGATGCCACAGCTGAACTTCCTCTTTAGATATATGATTAACTGTAACGTTATCGGTTCCCGATTGATCACCCTTTTTAAACCAAATTGGATCAACCTCATAAAGTTGATTTCTAAGATTAAATATTATCCACTTAGTACCATTCGGAAAATAGACTGTAGCTTTACCATTACCACAAACAGTCTTATACCCAAACATATCTAATCTAATACCAGAAATCATGTTTCGCCTTAAATTAGGCGCATAGTACACATTTTTCAGTATAACCTCATTAAAGTTACTTTCACATTTCACTTTAAATGTTAAAGATCCTATACCTTTAATAGAGGCAGTACCATCTTTAGTAGCAACTGAAAGATTTTGATTATCTAAAGTCTTATAATCAGTCATGTGAGATTTATCATTAACAAAATGATTAGTGGCCCCTGTGTCTAAAATAAATGTGAATTTTGCATCAGAATTTTCACTAGCATTACTTTCTATGTAACCACACATACCAGATTGTAACTCAAATTTTGGTTTACGTAATTTACTTTTCCTTAAAGTACAATCTTTCTTTAAATGACCAAATTCGTGACACAAAAAACACGGACCAACTTTTTCAGAATTAAATCTTATCTCAGAAGTTCGGCTCTTAGAATTTTGCCTTTTCTTCGAAATCAACAAAGCATTAGAATCAAAATTAGCCGCTTGTTTACTTTGATCATATTGATTTAGACTTAAACGGCTGTTTTCTAAGAGCAAAGCCTCTTGAGATTTTCTCAACAGTAAAATCATCATCAGACACAGTATACAACCTTTGAACAGCATTATTGAACACTTCAGGTAAGTTTCTAATCAACTGGAAACTAATATACAAATCATCAAGTTTGTGCGTACTCTCATTGCACCTTGAGGCAGCTTGCTTAACTCGATTTATGAACATTCCGATAGTCTCATCTGGAGGTTCAAATTTAATGCTGAAAAATTCGTCTAACAGTCTTACCAATTTCGCTGCTTTGCATGAAGTCACATCGTCCAAAAGAATTTGATACCTTTCCTCCAGAGAATGGTAAATAAGAGAATAGATTTTCTCATCAAGTCTCTTGAAATTCTGTATCTCTTTCGACGATGCACTTTCAGCGGGGACACCGATTTCTCCCGTGATAATCCGCCATGATCCGAGTCCCATCAAAGCCGCTCTCATTTTGGCTGACCAGCGCCGGTAGTCTGATCCGTCAAATTTTCCCGCCGAAGCGATCGACATACCGCTGTCAAAACCAGTCTTCCATCATGAAATTCGGCATCAAACTATTGCAGATAGCCGCGTGACTGGGCTACATAACCATCTTGTTGGGCCCAAAACCATTTTGTAAGCTGCATGGGACTCTCAAGATTATAAATCATCAGCAGAGTTTGAAATAAATGAGATTTATTAAATCAAAATTAATACATGGCATAACTTAGCCATCTAAGCAAAACATAGAAATATCACATTACGAATCCGAATAATCCAGAAACAAAATGCTCAAGCTTTTAACCTCTATAGCCAGGTGACGTAACACCTCATTTAGAGCGCCACCTGGCTATCGAAACTGGCAGAAATACCAACACCCGTGACCATAACTTAACGTTACAATATGGCTTCTCACATTGAGGCCCTAGTAAATGAAGTATTAGTAAAAAAGGTTCAAATTTTCGAACATACAATAAAAAAAAATGTTATTTGAGTGGTGACTATGAATTCCTTGAAACTGAGTAGTTTTTAGTATTTCGAAACTGACAGCATTGGGTCGGTCATATTTTTTGAAACAAGAATAAACAAGTATGAAGCCCTGGAAATACTATTAGAAGTTTAATTGCTTTTTATATAGAAAAACATTTAAACTTTTAACTCTACTCACAATATCTTTGAAATTTCTATGAAACGTGTTTTATAGGGATTTATTTTTTGCAAAAGTATTTCTACACGTATCACAACCACAGTAAAAACATTTAGAAGCGTGTTAAAGCCAGATAAAGTACAAACACAAAAATACGTTTATTACAAACGAATTAAAAGCAAGCTTCGCTTGCTGATGGATTCAAGAACCTATGAAATTAGAACACAAAAATATGCGAAGGTTTTTTACATATTGAAATGTAAATGAATTTTGATAACTGTTTTTAATGAAAGTATGAAATAAAAGTTTAAAAATGTGTTTTTACTCTTAGTACCCAAACAATTTACAATACTCATTGGATAAGTAACACACTTTAGTTTGCTATTTTTGTATTGGTGAAATTTATTAGAGGGGAAAAAGAGATTATTACTGAAAATTTCAGCCTAATTTTAAAACGCATAATAAGTATTAAATCATTTAAAAAATAGAAGCAACTTTTATATCGAAGCCCTAAAACGCTTTTCTACAAAGAATGTTTGTAAAGCACTTCTGGATTAAAAATTTCTTCATTTCAAAAGTATCCCCCTTAAGTCTTAAATATGTATAGATGTATTAAAAGGGTTCCGTTCAAAACCCCGACAGTCAGAATCCCGACAGATCAGGTTCCCGACGACAAAATCCCGACTGGGTCAAAATCCCGACAGGTCAAAATCCCGACAGATCAAAATCCCGACTGGGTCAAAATACCGACAGGGTCAGAATCCCGACAGGTCAAAATCCCGACAGGTCAAAATCCCGACATGTCGAAATCCCGACAGGGTCAGAATCCCGACAGGTCAAAATCCCGACAGGGTCAGAATCCCGACAGGTCAAAATCCCGACAGGGTCAGAATCCCGACAGGGTCAGATTCCCGACAGGGTCAAAATCCCGACAGGTCAAAATCCCGACAGGTCAAAATCCCGACAGTGTAATGTCACTCTTGAGCCGTGAGAGCATGAATTATTGAATTTTTTTGAAATTTTAAATTAAAAAACGGTTTAATACTACACTCCTGCGCGAGCAAGACTTTTTTCTGGGCTTTTTTTCAGTGTTGATTACAGATATTTCATCAAAACTGACGTTTGAAAGATTTTTAAACTTAAAATTTTTTAAAATTGATTAAAAAACGGTTTAATACTACACTCCTGCGCGTGCAAGACTTTTTTCTGGGCTGTTTTTCAGTGCTGATTACAGATATTTCATCAAAACTGACGATTGAAAGATTTTAAAATTTTAAACCAATTTTTAATCAATTTTAAAAAATTTAAAATTTTAAAATCTTTTAAACGTCAGTTTTGATGAAATATCTGTAATCAGCACTGAAAAACAGACCAGAAAAAAGTCTTGCACGCGCAGGAGTGTAGTATTAAACCAGTTTTTAATCAATTTTAAAAAATTTAAAATTTCAAAAAAAATTCAATAATTCATGCTCTCACGACTCGAGAGTGACATTACACTGTCGGGATTCTGACCTGTCGGGATTCTGACCTGTCGGGATTCTGACCTGTCGGGATTCTGACCCTGTCGGGATTTCGACCTGTCGGGATTCTGACCTTGTCGGGATTTTGACCCTGTCGGGATTCTGACCTGTCGGGATTCTGACCCTGTCGGGATTTCGACCTGTCGGGATTCTGACCCTGTCGGGATTTCGACCGTCGGGAACCTGATTTGTCGGGATTCTGAGTGTCGGGATTTTGACCCACACCCGTATTAAAATATCACAGATAATTCTTTACATGTATTAAAATAAGAGCTGTGTATTGCTTTTCTTTTTCTTTTCATTTGATGATGAAGTCGATGGAAAAACACAAAAACTTTCTTTAGTCCAGTTTTATTCCAAAGAACATTATTGAATAACATTTTACAGTAAATTTTCGCTCTGAGAGGACCTTCAATCGTTACTTGTTAAAAAAGAGCAAAGATTAAATACTCTAGTTAGTTTTTGCTTCTTAAAAAACTAGTTTTCCTAACTATCTCAAATTAATGCAGTTTTTGCTAATGGTCCCATCACTAAACTTCTATTAAGAGCGTTCTTCGGCGAATGTTGGTTTTTAAGTTTAAGAGGGAGGCAATTTTTAAGGTTCGGCGAATAGTTAATTTTTGATTAGTTTACAGTGAATTCAAAACTGTGCGTAATTCGAAATTTTCCGTGACGCCATTTTTTATCAGGGTAATAGTACCATGCAGTGGCGGATCTATGGGGGGGGGGCTATAGGGGCTATAGCCCCCCCCTTGGGACTTAAGTTTACACTACATAAAATCGAACCTTTTCGAAAAAAAAATTAAGTTTTTAAAAAATTTTGTTTAAATTTTCAAAATTTTAAACTTTTTTTCAGATTTTTGTAGCCTTTTTCACAATTCAAAGGGTCTACAAAGCATTAAGCCCCTTCCAAGATCTTTAGCCCCCTGCATTTTTATAAACTCCATTCACTATTTAAGGATTTCTAGAGGTTTTAGCCTTTACAAATTATTAGCCCCCTGCATGTTTGAAGGTTTGATTCGTAATTTAAAGGGTCTATCCAATGAGCTTAGCCCCTAAAAGCATTAGCCTCCTTGCGTTTTTATGTTTGTTACACAAATTAATGAGCTTTAACCCTGTGAAACATTAGCCCCCTCCATGCTCTTTAATAGCCTTTACAAAGCTTTTAGCCCTCTTGCGTTTTTAAATATATTTAGTTCACTATTTAATGTGCTTTAACCCTTATGAATCCTTCCATGATCTTTAGCTCCTACAAGGCTTTTAGCCCTGAGTTTTTGTAGATTCAATTCACAATTTAAAGGGGCCAATGAGTTTTAGCCCCCATAAAGAATTAGCCTCCTTGCGATGTTTTATAGTATTTAGTTCGCAATTTAATGAGCTTTAGCCTAAAAGCGTTAGCCCCCTCCAAGATCTTTAGCTTTCAGCACTTTAATATAAATGCGATTCAGAACTTGTAGATTCCAATGAGGTTTCTAAGCCTTACAAAGCATAACCTCCAAAATACTTAGCCCCTTACATTTTTATAGATTTGTTTCACATCTTAAAGGTTATGAGCTTGAGCCCCTCTGCAAGATCTTTAACTCCCTGGTTTTAATAAGATTCACTTTTTAAAAGGGTCTAATGCGCTAAGTCTCTTACAAAACATTTACTGTGTTAAAATAGAGACGGGGTTAGTTAGGGGGTTCAAACCACCCCCAAGAAATTCTTATAATCTTAGTTTTTTCCTTTGAAAACGAGTACAAGAAATCATCTTTTTCTTGTGACACTCAAAGAGTCCCAAATGACCAAAAATGAGTCAAAACACAACTTTTTAGGGTCAAATTTTCAAAAATTTTCTTGGGGGAGGTTCCCCCAAACCCCCCCCTTATGCCTCGGGATGGATGTATTATTCACTACACATTGAAATTTAGTGCAAGAAAATTCACATTTGATCTATATTCTTGTAAAAAATTATTTGACTCAAATCATCGTAAAAAACCCCTCCCGGTTGACACTAACTAATTTAATTACTAATTAATTAGTTATATTTAACAATACTAGTCATTTACAATCAACACTGCCCTCAATATTTAAGACATTAATGAATATTGTAAAAAGCACGGCTTGTTACTTCATTATCATCCTCAATCAGATTAAGTTAGCCCCCCCCTTGCTCATGTTCTAGATCCGCCACTGGTACCATGGACGTATATAAGGGGGGGTTTAGGGGGTCCAGACACCCCCCTTCGCCTAAACCTGTCAGCCAAACAGAAAGGTTCCTGTCCCAAATATCCAAAAAATGAGTGAAAATACAACTTTTTCGGGTCAAATTTCAAAACATTTTCTGGGGGAGGACCCCCAGACCCCCCTTTATTGTTTGAGGGCATGTATTAACCACAAAACTTTCTGATTAAGTTCACAAAAATTCACATTTACCCTACATTTTACTCGAAAAGGGAAAACTATTAGAAACATTTGAGGGGCTACTAGAACTATCCTTCGAAACAGTGTAGTACCGGCTCCCTTGGTCATGAGGTCTTATAGGTTTTGCCCCCCCCCCCAGTCAAAAAGTTGAACTCCAATGATACTCCATTTTGTCTCTCCTTGTGATAGGTTAACCTGAGAAAATTTCAGGGTATACAATCTCAATTTCGAAACCTCAAACTTTTAATTTTTCTACATAGAAAACGATAAAAGCAAAACTATTCCGTAATGTAATAGGGGTAAATAGGGGGGTTCGGGGATCCTCCCCCAAAAATGTTTAAATTTTAGTATGCTAAAAAGTCTTTGAAAGCTACTTTTTAGGGGGTTTTCAGGGAGCTTCGGGCCACACAAAATGACCCGGTGGGCCGCTAGTTGGAAAACCCTGTTTCAGCTAAACTTTAAAGAAAGATTTTCTTGAACACCCCCCTTATAAAAACTATAGCTACGTCCGTGAATAGTACTACGTCATCCTTTAATGGTGGCGCAATGGAATTCTATGAAATAAAAATAAAATAGAACCTTTGACCCTTAATCTATACCAGGCATGGGAGGGCACTTTTTTGAACCACCTCTATCTTTGGACGCAAATAGACAAAATTTTCCGTTTTTCTATAAATATATCTCCAAGAAATTCATTTTTCCCACTCCCCATGTTTGATAAACAGTATAAACGAAACAATGTTTCTGAACATTGTCTTTCGAGAGTGCAAATTTTCTTTAGATGATGATAGGGGGTCCACTCCCCAAAAATTTGTAGGGACCCTAAATAACTCCCTAACTAATAACTTTTGACCCTAATAACTCATCATCTTTGATCAACACAAGCGCCCGATGAACGAAAAAATTTGAGCAATCTGAGAAAGTAAAAAAAAAGAAAGAAAAATTACATTTTTTTAAAATGACTGAAAAATTTTTTAGAATCCATTTCTTTTCTCCTTTTTACGGCATTTCTCTCTTCTTTCAGAGAGACAGAGATAGTAAAGAGATAGAGAGATAGAACGAGAGATGGAGAGAGAGAGAAAAAAATAGAGAGAGAACGAGGAGAGATAGTAAAAGAAAAAGAGAGAGAAAGATTGAGGGAGGGATAGATAGAGAGAGAGAAGGGCGAAGAAAAGCGCCGGAGCGAACGACAAACCCCTCCACCGTGCGAATACTTTCCATTTCACCCAATTATTCAGCGTCAAGGATACATTTTTAACACTGGTATTCCGGGCGTCGGCATGAGAAGGATTCGCTCACGTGGGACCAGACACAAACACGCGATGAAAACAGCAAGGATGCGCTCCTCGTTTCAGTGGAACGGTTTTTCTTTAATGCACGGTCCCTAAATGTTTTCCTACCGTTATGTCTGCTCGCACACTCGAAAAAGCATTGAGATTCTTCAACCGCATTGTGTGCCAGGGTGGGACGAGCGTATATAAAGTGACCGTTCACTTCCCCAAACCATCACTCTTCATCCACAGCTCAAACTGTTCTCTGAGACCTCAACAGTTCTTTTGGGATTTGATCAACTTAAAGTTGGAGAACTTTTGTATTTGATCATCACGTTTGGACTAATTAACTATCAGTTGATTGTGCAGTTGGAGAACTTTCGCCAAGTTGGAAAACTCTTAATATCGACCTGCAGTCGGAGAACTTTCGTCTTGTTGTTGCCAGAGCATATCCATTCTTTCGCATTTGATCAACTTGCACAGTTGGAGAACTTACTGATTTGATCAACTTTCAGCAGCAGCAGCAGGAGAACTCACTGATTTGATCATCACATTTGGAGAACTCTTAGGATTGATCAACAGTCAGTTGGAGAACTTTCACGACCATCTCATAGTTGGAGAACTCTCATTCTGTTGCCATATAGCATAATCCATCACAAGATGATCGCAAAACTGTGTCTTTTCCTGACCTTCTGTGTGGCAGTGGCCGAGCCGAGAGACAACCTGGACAACCGTCTTCCGTACGATCCTCCATCCCACCATCAGACCCGCAAGTCGGACGGTGGGGCCCTGGTTCCCCCAGGGGAGTATCTGCCAGGACCAGGGGGCTTCTACCTGCCCTCATCGGCCAAGTCGGAAGACTTTGCCGTCCAAGAGATCGAATACCTGGACGAGGAGGAGAACAAGGTCAAGACGCAGAAGGTGCTAACTGGAACCACCACCAACACAGTAGGAGCGCAGGTAAATCACTCAAAAGTATTGAATTTAATCAACAAAGGTATTAAAACCTAGCTGACTTATCCGTAGAGTCAAGCCCCTCTATATATAGATGGCCTCACAACTCGAAAGTGTGAAAACTAACTTCAATGACTCAACCAGCGCAACAACTTCCTAAGCAAACAAACAAACTTCTATGTAGATATTTTTGCCATTTTAAAAATTATGCTCTAAAGATATCGTTAAGATAAAATTTTCCTTTATTTTTCCTACTTAATATCAATATATTTTTTGTTTCAAGTCCGTTATCAGTCTCGTTGAATATCGCCAAACTATTTTAAACGCCGAAAATCAGAAATATCGCCGAAAATTGCAAACAAAACTATTGAAATTTTAAATCAATGGCAAAAATAAAATAATTTGGCGATTTTTGAAGATTTGATGCCTAAAACAGTTAGGTAGGAAGGAGAATTGTCGGGCAAATGAGCGGATCCCCAAATAAGAATTTTGATCCGAGCTCTGAGTTTTTCTCCATAATTATCAATTTCAAACCCTTCCCATGACACTCTTATCTCCTTTTAGCTGGAGGCCCCCAGACCCCCCTCCTTCCTGTCAGTGGTGAGGTCAGTCCTGAGCCGTCCAGTGGTCCTGCTGTCCTTCGCTTTCGTCCCCCTGTCCCTTCTGGCCGCTTTCTTCTTGCCAGACCTCTTCTCTGGGCTTATGATGGTCAGCAGCAAGCCCCAAGAAGTGACCACCACCGTGGCCAGCCGCTTCTCGCGCCGCCTGGCGGAGGACGGAGAAGGCTGGTTGGATTCTATCAACGAGGTGCTCTCCAGAGGGATGGAAGACCCCCGATGCTTCAAGAAGAGGGCTTGCGAAGCCGCACGGTCGCAGTTAGAGAGTAGCCACAGGTAAAGGGAATATTCCATATGGTGCTTTTAATAGAATGTAACAATAAGCTATTTTTTGTGTATGTAGTCAAAGGTGGGTTCAATAAGACAGGATACAATTGACTGCCCAGGATGAAAGTGGTATAAGTCCAAAAATGACAAAAGTGGAGTTAAGAGTGGATTTGGATAGAGTTTTAGGTCCTTTATTTAGTGTAGTTGTTTGCGAAGGAAAAAGTTGATTTGTTGGCCCGTGAGAGCGACTCAAAAAATGACTACTAACGCGAACGGCCGTTTTCGTCAGGATGAAAGTGGAATAAGTCCACTGCTCCGCTTCGTTCAGTGAATTTGTTTTGATAAGAGAAACCCCAAGGACACTCGCACAACTGCAAAGGCGGGGCCCGTGCGATTATGAAAAAGCGTCTTACTGGAGAAAATTTTATTTTTGTTAACTTTAATTACAAATTTATGGATGACCCCTTTTTGTAAATAAATATCCGAAAATAAAATCCGCGCTTTATTAGATTAGGCGGGAAAGCTTTAATCCTTTAATCGTCATGGCTAATACAGACGCCCCCTATGCAGTCAATATCTTGTATGTATTTTAACAACCATTCTATATAAATTACAGTTTGCTAGTAACTTAGGGTATTGATATTGGTTTTGGAATAAAACTTAGTAAAATGTTTTAAGTTTATTTTTAAAAATTAAAATTTTAAAAATAAAAATTAATGGTTATTTTTTATTGTTGTAAAATATAATTTAATTTTATTGAAATTTTCATTTCCTAACTTTAAATCAATCAATTTGATTTATTGCTCAACTATCTATCATAAAAACTGCAAAAGTTTATAAACGGCGGCAATCTTGGACGCCATCGTGAAAATCACCCTAATAACAAGTTAAAATAAATTTAATAACCTAGTATAATTCAAACAGTGGCGTACTTTATATCAAATGTCATAAATAAAATTTAGTAAAATATTTTAAATTTATTTTTTCAATTAAAAATTTTTAAAATTAATGGTTAAAAAAGCGTTTATTGTTGTTAAAAATAATTTCATTTTAATTAAATTTCCATTTCCTTACTCAAAATCAATCAATTTAATATATTGCTCAACTATCTATCATAAAAACTGTAAAACTTTATAATCGGCGGCCATCTTGGACGCCATCTTAAAAATCACATCTATAACAAGTTTTGTAAAAAAAACGAAAACCTATTTTAATTTAAACATTAGCTTTAGTTAAAGCAAATAGAAAATATAAACTAGAGACATATCAAGCGAAGAACGTTTCTCGGTCGCCATCTTGAATATGACCCCCCAAAATGGGTTATATAAAATTTTACACCAAAATATTCGTATTCTATGCATCAAAATCTGTGGAACAGAACATTAAAATCTAACTTTGTACTAACCAGTCGCTCAGAAAACTATATTTACTACATCCCAATACCCATCTCCCTTCCCGAAACCCATCAATCTGTCAGGATGAAAGTGGTATAAGTCCATTAAAGCTAATTTAAAGCACTTTGTGTTAAAATTTGATAAAAGTTGATCCGCAGCAAAAATTGTGTCCCTGCCTAAAGACAAATCCACCCCACAAAGTAAAAATATAAGCAATCCTGAATTTTTAGCACAGGTTTTTAGAAAACCTTCAATTACACAAAACGAAGTTCAGTGGACTTATACCACTTTCATCCTAACCAGCTCAATTATACTGGACTTTATTACGTAGCTGACGGTTTCTTAGCATAGGTCTAGATATCGAATGATCACACATACCCATAAGACATTCTATTTATACCCGTTGAATTCGGTTACAGATACAGTGGGTATCAAAGTCCAAGCACAACGGTTAACCACAAAGGAACCTTAACTTTAGTTTTCGAGTCCCACTACAGGCCTAAAATATTTTCCCTAGACCAGACGCGGATTCAAGGAGGGTTCTCTGAAATGTCCTTGGGCTGAAAAAGGAAGGGAAAAAAGAGAGGAAAGTAGAAACACAGTTTAAAAATACATCAGTTTTAGGGAGGGGAAAATATATATATTGGGGGGGGGCTTATCCCCGCTTCTGCCAACATAGGGGGTTGGGGCTCAAGCCCCCTCAAACGCTATGAAGTCGCCGCCTATGGAGATATAGTAGTGTTTAAAATTAAGGGAATTCCAAAAGCCCCCATCTCGCCATGCCGGTCTGTTGTCCAATGCGCTCTCTGTGTTTGTAATGCCTCTACTATTTGGAGCGGTGCTCGCATATACCACCTGTCCATCTGTTTTGTTTTCTCCTCTCAATACGGCGCTGTGGAAAAAAAAATGCGAATTTGGGAGAGCAGCTCCAAAATAGTAAGGGGATGTGCATAAATTGCGTGAGAGCAAAAAAGGATTTTAAATTAAGCAATTAAATTTAATCTCACGTCAGCTTTTAGTTTTAGTTAGTCAGTGTTTAGTTAAGCGGTTCCCAACTCAGAGCAGTCTGCGACCACCAAGTTTAAAATTGGAACCATCACGGACCACCCCTGTACTATAGCTTAAAATCCTTCACCCTCACAAAATTGCAAGATGAAAGTTTATATTCCCTAACTAAGCGTGCAAATTTATATGATGTTCTGAATTATAATTCTGTTTTAAGAACATTTTAATTACATCTTTTGTTAAGATATAAATAAATCTTTGGTCGAGTTTTATTCAGAGCTCTTAATTTCACTTTAAATATTTATATAGTACACAAAAGTATTGTTGATAATTAAGTGGTGACTATTATCCCCACAAATTACTCAGCCGAAAGTCATCTTCACGGATATACTAATTCCATCTTTACTCGTTCAATTCGCACAAATTTGTGTTTATTGGAATTTTTATGCGGACCCTTCACGGACCACTTCTAAGACTCTCACGGACCACCTATGGTCCGCAGACCACCGGTTGGGAACCACTGGTTTAGTTTAATACAAATACAAATACTATAGTCCAGTGGTTCCCAAACTATTTTGCAACCCCCCAATTTGTTGCCAATGATCGCGGAACCCTGAATATTTTTTAATCAACGACTTTTCCAAATTTTATATCCTATATTAAATGAAACAAGCCAACTTAATGTTAAAAAAAGTTTTGAGGAAGCGAGTTCCAAGAACCATCAGGGGGTCTGGGGTTCCCCCCAGAAAATTTTTGGAAATTTGGCTTTAAAAAGAGGGGTTTAACTTGTTTGGGTACACCTAATCCGAATTTCGGACATACAGTTTGAAGAATTTAACATATTTTTCTAGGATTTGCATTTTGATGAACTTAATATAAAAAAACACCATTTTTATTTTCTTTAAGGAAATAAAATTCGTCACACGGAACCCCTAAATTTTTTCGTGGAACCCACTTTGGGAACTTCTGCTATAGTCGATCAACTACAGGCTAAAAGCCCAGCAAAGTTGATCCAGTCTATTCAATTCAACCTCCCCCCGATTTCCAGTATTCGTCTACTTTTCTTTTAAACTCGTCCACCCCACTTGAGTTAACTATCGATTCAGGTAATGCATTCCATTTATCCACTACTCTATTAAAAAAATAATGCTTCCTACAATCCCGTTTAAAACTTGCCTTATTCAATTTTAAACTGTGACCCCTCGTTCTATTACCCGTACAGAAATCTAGTCCCTCTGTGTCCCCTTGTTTTAACATTTTAAAAAGTTGAATCAAATCCCCTCTAGCCCTTTTTTTCTCTAAAGGGAACATATTTAAGGGCCAGTTGACTACCTCCGCCCATCGACCGGTCTGTTTCTATTTATCTGTGAACTCAACTTCATCCTGAATTAAATTAAGTATTAAAATTTAAAATTTGTATTAAGTATTGTCTATATTTGTCTCTTGTTAATCGGACTGAATATCCTCAGGTGGTCTTCAGCAGTCAAGCAGCTGTCGGAAGCGGTGGATAGGCGGGTGTGGGAGTCTCTGGGGGTGAGCGTGCTCCTGAGCGCCCTCCAGCGGGGAGACTGCGCCCCCCTCGAGTGCTCCGGGACCCCTGCCTACACGAGGGACGTCCCCGTAGCAGACAAAGTGAGGCTGCTCGGCTCCAAGCTGCTCGGACTCACCCAAGTGTCGCATTGAAGGATCTGTGCCAATCAACTGGTATCGGTCGTTTTTAAAATTCAGTCCTGAAGATGTTGACAAGGATAAATCCTTTTTTTTCTCCCATTTCCTCTTCTCATATATTCCAGTCACTCCTGTGTTTAAAAATGTGTCCTGAAGATAGAGACAGGGATCAAAATTTCCTTTCCTCCCTATTGGAAAAATTTTCATGATGTTTCATAAACCAGTATCAAATCATACTGGATCCAGTATAAATGATACTGGAAGCAGTATAAATGATTTTGGATCCAGTATGATTTGATACTGGTTTATGAAACATCATGAAAATTTTTCCAATAGGGATTTTCTCTCTTCTGCTTAATATCAATCTCTTTTATACTCTATTCTATTTCTTTTTCTTTCCATTTATTCCTATTTTCATATTCCCATATATTCCTATTCCAGTGATGTCTGTGACAAAGTGTCTTGAAACATGTAACACAAAACAAACAACTGCTATCTGCAGTTTTTAAAATTCAGTCCTGAAGATGTTGTTAAAGACAGGGTTCAAGTTTTCCTCTCATTCTCTCTAGAACCTTTTTTGGTCCATGCCCCACCAAAGTCTTTCTAAATTTTCCATGCCCCCCATGTCCTTTATTTTTTTTGAAAATCCTTTTTGAAAAGTGAATAAAACCTGGTGGTCCATGCCTCACCTGGGGGGAAAAATTGCCCCAAATAAATATTGCCCCCCCGGTGGGAAACACTGCTCTAGAACTTAATATCTATCTCTTTCATACTCTATTCTCATTTTTTACTCTTTCTTTCCTATACATTCCCATTTATTCCAGTGATGTATGTGCCAATGTGTAACCAAATGTAAACAAAACAAACTTCTACGTAGGTTATGTATTTCTGTCGTTTTTAAAATTATGTCCTCAAGATATTGTTTGAGACAGTAGGGATCAAATTTTCCTTTCTTTTCCCCCTCTTCTATTTAACGTAAATATCTTTCTTACTCTCCTTCCCATTTCTTTCTTTCCATATTCTTATTCACTCTGTTCTTTTTATGGCACCTTATTTCTTGCTGTGTGAATACTCCTAAAACATTCCAGACAATACAATAGACAGTGTTTTACTTTGGAGTACATAAAAATTTATTTCTGCCCAAATATCCTCTAAAACATTTTGTCATCTTCAGGCCCAAATTATAGATTTTTGCACCAGGGGGGAGGACCCAAAGTTATTCCAAAGCCCCCTGCCATGCATACTTAATAGGTTCAATGTAGCTTCTTCAAATATTTTTAGCTGGGACTTTCATCTCGATTAACATAATATAAAAAAAATGTGAGTGTTAAAGTTCAAAACACAAAAGGGGGATCTGGAGACCATAATATTTTTGTAAATTTGATCCTTAAAAACAGGGTTTTAACTTGTTTTTGTACACCTAGTCCAAATTTCAGGTAGGGCTCCCTAACCCCTATATACATACGCCCCTGGTGTTTAAGCGAAACGCATCCTCTTTAACTCCTTATTCTCCCTTTTCTCTCATTCTCTCCCACTTTACAATCTCTCTCTCTCTCTCTCTCATTTCCTCATTTTCTCCTTCCCACTCTCTCTTCCACTCTATCTCCACTTTCACTCACATTCCAGAAGCTTTTTCTCTTCACATTCTCTCTCTCTCTCATTCTCTCTCTTGTTCTCACTTTCGTTCTCTCTCTCTTTTTCTCCCTCTCTCATTCTCTCTCTCTCTCTCCAGGTCTTTCTTTACTTCCATGATTCCTTATTCTTTTCTTTGCCGTACGAATATTCCTGATATTACCCTTAGCACAATGTTTTAAAGTTCTAATCTTTACAACTTTTTTCCACTTGCAGGGACGCACTTGTATATAGACATTCAAAACATCACCCCTTGAAACTTTTAAGGTTACACTTAGTTACCGTCTATAATTTCAAGAATGTGGTCATCTTACTTTCCATGATTTTGCCTCTGAATTTGAACTTAAAAAACTGGGTGCATAAAGCCGTTTGGCTACTTTTTTTACCTTGCCTAGGACATGAATTAGGTTTGACCTCTTAAATATTTATGCTATTACTCAAACCCCATAATAAAATTAACTGAAAAGTTTTACTTTCGTGTATTTTATGCTTTTTAGTAATTTTCAAAAATAGCAGTACTATAATATTTGCTCGTCTACATTGTGTCAAACAAATGATCTCCCCCTGTCTTTATGCATACTACTCCTTCTTTGTGCCCTTAGCTGCCATTTCCTAAAACCCTTCATATTTCTAATAGTTATATTAAGAAGTACTTTTAAATGTCTCTAGAAGTGAAAAAAGTTCTTTTAAAAAGGTATCTGATGCCTCCACCTAATAATCTAACATTTAGTTAAACTGCTAATTTATGACACTGCTATGTTTTTTGATAAACAAACCAATTCATTTGGAAGGCTTTAGAGGACAATTTATAGTTACAGGAAATATTTTGCTTTGTCTAAATTGTTGTCAAACAAATTTTATCTCCTTGTCTGTATGCATACTCTTCATATTTCTTAAAACCAGTGTTTTAAGAGGATTACGTATCGTATATTACCAAGAACTTGGCGCGCGTTATAAGATTAATCGGTCCTCTCCCAGATAGGATTTTCTGCCTCAACATAAATTAAAACCCTTATGTAAATAAAAGAGCTTAATCTTTTAGAAGATTAAGGTCTATCAGTATTTCTAAGCCTCGAGTACACTTAATTTCTTTGAAGTTATTCTTCTGTTAAATAAACTACTTTCCTCATGTTAGTAGTGTTGTTTTAGTTGTAGAGAAATATTAAAAGATTTAAGGATGACAGTTTATACGGTTTTGTAATTTATAAGCATTAAATATTTTAAATTTGGTTGGAAAAGCTATTTTAAGGAATAAAATATCAGTAACCACAGTGTGATGGATTAAAATATGTGATTCAGTAACCACTTAAGATTTGGTTACACTTATGTTAGTAGTTCTGGAAGATAGGAAGATTTTCTTCACATCTGCTGTGTTTTTATAAATGTCCTGTGTAATGTAAAAAAACAATTCAGTGTGATTCCAATTTCCTAAATTTGTGATACTACAATCTGTTTGAACTACTGTGTAAAATGGTTTGAAAATTATCATTATAAAAATTATATAAAAATGTCCACTCTCTGTAGAAATTTCGATTTGACAAAAAAAATAATTCAGAAACCTATTGTAGTAATAAAAAGAAGTTATTTATGTTATTCTATTTTTATTACTTGAAAAAGTTTTTACTCAAAATATCTTCACATCAATATCAATATATTTTGAAAGTCTTGTTCATTTCGTCATGTCAGGAACAAACTAATATTAACATTCAAGTCCGTAATTTTATTTAAAAAAAAAAGCAAGTAAAACTATTTTAAGCGAAATTTACTTTTACTAAAATTCAAATACTATTTTCTAATCTTCAGGGATATTACCAGGATGTTATCACACTGTTTTTGACCTTTTTATTCTTAAGTGATGTTAACAAATTCAGATTATTTTTATCAATCTTTTTTTTTAAATGAGGAAAAAATAATACGAATTTAACTACCTCATAATTAAGCTACCTTTTTATTGATCCTTAAGGTATCATATCACTTAAGGAAAAAACTATTTCGTACACAGTTTTAGCTAAAAATTAATTCCAGTTAATTCTAGGTAAAACAAATTCGCAAACGGTAGGACGATTTAATTAACGAGGGGATACTTTTTCGCGCCGTCTCTCCTCAACCCAGTTTCGAACGACAGTGGCCCAACTCAAGGGATCGAAAGTTTTTCTGTCACTTCCCTCGCTTTGAGTTCCTACACTGTCAAATCTTTCAGAAATTATCCATATTTTTATAGGAAAAACTCGTTCTTAAGAGATAACGCAGTTTTTTTCCCCGTTTTCCTTTGTTTGTGATGTATAGCTGATTTTAGTCCACAAAGAAAGCGCGACGAACCCGGTGTCTTCACTCACCAGTAAAAAAATCAAAAAGGGATGCTTAGTCAAGCAACTAACTGATGTACTGTACTGATTCCTACACTGGCGGACCCCATAGCACTAAAGCTCGTTCCTACCGCTGAAGGTAAATATTATAATAGTACTAGCTGACTTACCCGGCCTTGCACGGGTTGAGTTAATTCTTAAATATTTTAAAAAGTTATGTCTTTTCTTTTTCTGGAACTTGTCATCCCGTCGTCTTTTTCATCCCAGTTCTTAACTGTAAAAATATGCCCTAACTCATCCCGTCCCGCATTTAAATTTGGCTGTTACCTTCGCTGTAAAGAACAATCAAATTGAAATCATCAGGTTTATCAAGTTATATGTCTGTTCTTTTTCTGGATTAGCAGTCACTTATCATCCCGTCACCCCCGTCGTGTTTTTCTTCCCGGTTCCTTACTTTGAAAATATACCCAAACTCATACCGCCCCGCTTTTAACTTTGGCTGTTAAAGAACAATCCAATTTAAATCATCAGGTTTATTGAGTTACATGGTTTTTCTTTTCCTGGTTAGCAATCACTTATCATCCCGTCGTCCCCGTCGTCTTTTTCATCCCGGTTTCTTACTGTGAAAATATACCCTAACGTATCCCGTCCCGCATTTTACTGTGGCTGTAAAAGAACAATCCAATTGAAATCATCAGTCTACTATGAAATTCAATCAAAATTTCTATGAAGAATTTCCGATGTCCTTTTCAAAAATTACGCTTCGGTTTTTATAAATCACTTGATAAAAACTTAGGAAGAAAAAATCACAACCCTCTTTGAGCCCCTTGGGAATAATTTCCTACAGGATGTTACAAACCGTATATGTGAAGTTTCTATCGTTTTCCAAAAATGATATTAATTTAATCAAAAAATAATCCCTATGTGTAATTCAGTCAACAACCTCCGCCGGCAAAGCAAAATATTTAACTATACCTAATTTAATTTATATTCAAAAATGATAAAGAATCCAT
Source organism: Tetragnatha montana (assembly GCA_963680715.1). Taxonomy (NCBI): domain Eukaryota; kingdom Metazoa; phylum Arthropoda; class Arachnida; order Araneae; family Tetragnathidae; genus Tetragnatha; species Tetragnatha montana. Next base: position 60,578,187 of record OY796680.1, on the reverse strand, counting down.
TTTTATTTGCATGATCCTACATCTCCAAAAATAAAAACATTTTTATCAAAACAATAAAATGCTTGATAAATCTCATTTTCCTTTTATCATGATAGCCAATTTCTTAGTAAAAACGGTTTTCTAGTACTTAACAATAAAAATTTAGTGAATGGATAAGTCTAGTAAACCATGCCCCATGAAACAATGAAATAATTTCAGCTCTGTTTCCATGGAAACCATTTATTTTTGCCTTTCCATAAATATATTTATTTTAGAAAAAAATTAAAATTACAAATAAAGGAAAATGTTGTTTCAAAATTAATTATTTGACTTTATATGTTTCCTGAAAATTGTTATAATTTTGAAAATAGAAATTTACACTGTGTTTTTCGTCTTAATTTGTTATAAATTATGAAATTACATTTTATCACATGAGGCCTGACGAAACTTCAAGAGAGAAATAAACCTACTGCAATTTACGCATTTCAACAATGCATAATGCTATTTCAATGGGAAAAACGGAGTAGAAAAAGCGCCGAAAAACAGGGAAGGAGTCATTCGATTTTTAAATCCGTTCTTAGTGCGCGTCGCATAGCTGAGAGGAACGTCTCTGTCAAATTTCAAGCCTCTGGGTCCAGTAGTTTCGGAGATTCCGTGTTGAGTGTTTGTCACTTACCAGTGAGTCTGTCACAGCCGTATCGACCAAACCGACGCGATCCGAAGGAAATCCTCGGATAGGATAATCCTCGGCTGAAGGAAATCCTCGGCTTAAATTGCGAGCGTTATCGACCAACAATGAATTTTTCAACACACGGGGTTTCCCCTTGACGGGAGGTTTATGTGAGAGAACCTGGGAGCGAGATTAATTAAGCCCGTCTCTGATTCGTCAGAGGTATCACATGATGTAAATAAATGTGTTTACAATTTCAATCTTTGCATCAAAAACGCGGGAACTCCTTGCACTGGTTGTATTTTCTCTCTGGCCAGTGAAAATTCTGTTTGTTTTGGAGAATATATGTGACCAAATCATAGAATATACAATCAGTATTTTTCTTTTTATTTAGACTTCATTAAGTATAATTTACGATAAATAATTGTTGGTTTTTATACAATAAATAAGAATGAGAATTAATTTCTTTGTCTTTTTTTTGAAAACTAATTATAAATTTTAATTTTGACATTTTTCTTTTTACTTTGGTTTATAAACCTAAGTTTTAATAACTATCATGTAGTTTATATTTTTTGAATATGTTAAAACGCTTCAAAATGTTATTCTGATAATTTCGAATTGGTAGCAATTAGTCCAAGAACTCCCAATAAAAATATTTTTTGGTGGAAGTTAAGAACAAGAATTCTCAATAAAAAAAAACAATCACCTGGCATCTCAGTTCTGATTTGGATTTTTTTCTCAGCTTTTTCTTCTTGTCCTTTTTAAAACTTTGTACCCAACTATAGGGGAGAATGGTTCACTTTTTATTAAATTATTGTTTTCATACAATAACTCCAATGTTTTCTACAATCACTATTGCTCATCAAATGAAAATTTTTTCGATTGATTATCCTGCTAATGTTAAAATGGATAGTTTAACTATTTAAATGCTTTTGGAAGTAAAATAATTAAGGGTAATATTCTATTTGTGTGTACTAATTTTTGTTTAATGATTTATAATTTTTTTTTACATTTAGCAATTTAATTTCTTTTTATGACTTAAGATATTTAAAATCAAGCCATGTCCCAAGATGCTCCACTCTCCTCTTATTCTTTATTAAATTATGATGTGGGAAATATAGACCTAATATTCTACAGTGATTTCAATCCAAAAATTATTTATGAGCTAAAGCCAACTAAATTTATTAGTTCTAAATTTTAAATAGTATACTGTTTTAAATAATTGTAAGTACATAAGAACTTTTTGTTTGGTTTTGTGTAACATCAAAATAAGGTTTCAAGAATATTCTGTATTCCAAGAATTAAAAGAGTTATTGGAGACCATATGCGTGTCCTTCCATTTATTTAAAGGGAATCAGCAAGATTTCGAATTAAAATTAAAACAGACAATCACCTGCTGAAAATAATGGTAATTAAAATTACCCTTCAAATTATCTTACTCCTGATAGCAGTATCATTTGATAAATTGAGACCTCTTAATTTATTTTATCAAACCAAACTATTTTTTAAAATCAAATAAATAATTTTACTTTTATTTTATTTTGTTAGCTATTATTATAATGATCCATATTATCATTATAACTTTAATTAAAATGGAAAATCTTTTCAATAAATTTATTTTAAATTGGAATTTATTCTATTTCTCTAGAAATATTTCTAAAATTCTAAGAATAATTTTCTACTACACACAAAAAAAAAATTTAATGCTCTCAAAGAATTTAAAAAAAAATTCTATTGCTGGACTCGATCGCGCAACCTTTGGATCTGATTGCCAATGTCTTGACCACCATGCTAGATATCTCAACGAAATTTTGAAAGTTTTAATATAAAAACTTTTTCAAACAATTAAATGGAAAATAGTGCCAACAGTTTAGATTACTTTTAAGGTTTTAAGAATATCTAAAACTGTTTTCTTAGTTGTTTATATGGATTTACAAAATATTTAAATATATTGTTTTGGAGAATGTATTTTTTAATGATCTTAGTTAAGAAATAGATTTTTATCTCGGCGGACGTACACGTTAGAAGACAGCTGTTTTGAGTATTTTAATTGATGTGATTTAAGAAAATTTTAAATGTTAATTCACTTTTATACAGTTGGAAAATTATTTTTTCTCTAATTATAACACTTTAACAATGAAAAAATACTTCTACGGTCTCATTATAAAAAGTTTGCGTTTAGTGTTAAGCATGGGCCTTTATAGCGAGAAAAGATGGCGCTCAAAATCCGTAATCAATCCCACAATGCATCAAATCCCCGGCTTAAGCCTCCAAAGTTGGGGGCTTCACTAGCACGGAGATTTCCTTTGGATTAGGGACTGGTCGATAACGTTTTGGCGATAAACCGAGGGACTCCTCTAGCCGCGGTTTAAGCGGAAGGAAACCCGTGGTGGTCGATACGGCTGTCAGTCAGTCAGTCAGTGGTATTTGGCTTTTACAGCCGTATCGACCAAACCGACACGATCCGAAGGAAATCCTCGGATAGGATAATCCTCGGCTGAAGGAAATCCTCGGCTTAAATTGCAAGCGTTATCGACCAACAATGAATTTTTCAACACACGGGGTTTCCCTTGACGAGAGGTTTATGTGAGAGAACCTGGGAGCGAGATTATTTAAGCCCGTCTCTGATTCGTCATAGGAATCACATGATGTAAATAAATGTGTTTACAATTTCAATCTTTGCATCAAAAACGCGCGAACTCCTTTCACTGGTTGTATTTTCTCTCTGGCCAGTGAAAATTCTGTTTGTTTTGGAGAATATATGTCAGTGTTTTTCAACCGGGGGTACGCAGAGAGCTATTAAGGGGTACGCCACGAATTATTTATTTTCCATTTTCAATGATTTTTAAGTTTTTCAACTTTATATTTTACTTTTGAGGAAGACCGAAAATTCGCTAAATGTGTTTCTCCAACCTTTAATATCAAAGGATGGTGCCAATTTACCAATGGCAGCTAACATTAGAGGCGTATATAAGAGGGAGAGGGATATATAATTTGATTTAGAACAATATTTCATTTAGAATAGGTTGAGGCCAGTGCTGAAAATAGGAGGACATCATACCAAAAAAATATTGTGTTTCTAACAAAACAAAAAAAAAAAAAAAAAATGGCCAAGGCCCCCCCAAAAACAAAATTCCAGCTACATCACTGGTTAAAGCATAGAAAATTTGATTTTGAAATTGTCTAATAATATAACATTGAAAATGAGTTTGACCGTGTTTTAAAAGGTCAAATTTCAAAAATTTTCTGGGAGAGGACCCCCAGACCCCCCTGTTTAGTGAAAAGTTACAAACAAATCACAAAAACTTGGTACAAAGGTTAATTTATTGATTTAAAACCACTGAACTGGGACTTTTAAGAAAAATATTATTTTTGGGGTAAATAATAAATCATGATTTTGTACTATCCTTCATAGGAGGAATCTTAAATCCTTAGGTCAACGTCCCCCCAATTTTCAGGAGCCGACGACGCCAATTGCATACTAGTGGTACGCAGGGAAATATATTTTTCCATTGGGGGTGCAATCGTGAAAAAGGTTGAGAACCACTGATATATGTGACCAATCCCAATTCCAAAACGCGAGCTCATTTTCCGTCACCTGTGAACATTACCTAAAAATGTTTGATAAGAAGAAATTTTCCCTGTTTGAGATATAGCTGATCCTTGAGATCAGGCACACAAGCCGGAGAAATCATAGAATATACAATCAATATTTTTTTCTTTTTATTTAGACTTCATTAAGTATTAAGTATAATTTACGATAAATATAACTGTTGTTTTTTACAATAAATAAGAATGTGAATTAACTTTGTCTTTTTTTCACCATATTTTTGAAAACTAACTATAAATTTTAATTTTGACATTTTTCTTGTACTTTGGTTTATAAACCTTAAGTTTTAATAACTATCATTATTTTTTTGAGTATGTTAAAACGTTTCAAAATGTTATTCTGAATGCTTCAAATTGGTGCCAATAGTCCAAGAACTACCACTCTAGAAATATTTTTTGGTGGAAGTTTAGAACAAGAATTATCAATAAAAAGAGAACAATCACCTGGGTTCTCAGTTCTGGGCTTTCATGGAGGCCCAACTGAAACGTTTTTTTTTTTCTTTTTACATTTAGCAATTTAATTTATTTTTTATGACTTAAGATATTTAAAATCAAGCCCAGAAAAGGGGTCTGTCCCAAGATGCTCCACTCTCCCCTTATTCTTTATTAAATTATGATGTGGGAAATATAGACCTAATGATTTCAATACAAACAATTATTTATGAGCTAGAGTCAAATAAATTTATTTGTTCTAAATTTTAAATAGTAAAATTTAATAGTTTAAACATAGTTTTAAGTACATAACTTTTTTTTTATTTTGTGGAACATCAAAATAAGGTTTCAAGAATATTCTGAAAAGTTATGATTGTTTTTGAAGTGTGAATTTTTGTTTTCTTTAGTATCAGCAGCTGTTTTTATTATAATCACAGTTGGTTGTTAAAAGCAATAATAATATGTAGAAGCACATGGTTCTTACTTTTGACCGTTTATTTTATTTTGATAAATTATTATTCTAACTTAATAAACCACTTATGACCTATTATGAACTTTTAATTGTTTCCAGTGTAGACTGTTTTTAAAATATTTTATGCCTTCTATTTCAAGAGAAATAACCTAAAATAAGCATTTTTCCATGTTATGAAGACGGATTTTATTAGATTAAAAAAGATAACTTCCCACGACCCCCAAACAAGCGATAACAAAATACGGTAACCTACCAAATTCTTACCAGAAATGTGTGAACATTTTACTTCCGATAGAATTCATCTGTACTGTTTTCAGAAGAAAAATTATTACTACTATTGCCTACACAGGATTTTCAAATTTTTCCTTGGCTGAAATAATTGTTTTCCTATGCTTTGTACATTTTTGTTTTAATATAATTACTTAAACTGAAATAAAAATAAACTAATATTTTATGCATAAAGCAGATTAATGATAAATTTGACAAGACAATTTTAAATGGGGAAACTTATATAATTAAAAAATTTTAGCATACCAATCTTGTTATCTTTGACAGAATGAGAAATTGGATACATTAGATTCTAATGTATTAACTTCACTACACAACTACAAAAAAAACCATGAAAACATTAATTTAAGAAAATATTTTTAAGACATCCAATTTCTCATTCTGTCAAAGATCATTAGAACTTTGATAAGCCAGTACTTGTGTAACTAGGGGTGGTTAGAATGCTAAAAAGGTTAGATAATCATAAATTAAGCAAAATAATTGAATAGTACTAGAGATATAAAAGAGGATGAATTATTTTCAACTTAATTAGTTTTGGGGGAAAATTTTACAATCATTACACATTTCTGGACTACATGCAGTTTACATTTTATTTTCTAGTAAACTACCCATAGGTAGTTTATTAAATTATTCCAAATCAAAGTTATAGCAATTTCTCAATAAATCCATACAAGCAAAGTCATATGGAAATAACTTTATTAATAATGATCAATAATTTTATTAAAACCATACTAATAGAAATGTGGCAAGAAATATATTTCTTTCAACAAATTGTGAGTAGACTGAACATTGTAAATTAAAGAAAATTATTTTGATGATTTGGACTGGATTATTTAGACTTTAAAAAACAATTCAGCTATGATAAAAACTTTATTGAAGCTAGGGTGGAAGAAATTAAACAGATCTACTATCTAGAACTGATAGAAACAATGCAATATCACTGCTGAAAATATAGATTTTATTAAAATGCAATCAAGAGTACCCAGAACAGATGGAAACACGAATTCAGTATAAAACTTTCTGCTTCTGAAATGAACAAAATGTTTCGGAGCTCATCAAGTAATCAGAACACTCTCGAACACAATAATACAAATAAATTTTTAATAACTTACGTGTTATGAATCTAGACTTACTGAATGACATATTATAAGATAATGATTTCTAATTCCGGCTAATTTCCACGATGTCACTGTCATTATTAAGCTGTTTGATTTCTGAATGAAAAAAATCGGATGGCAGTCAAAACCTTCATGAGCTGTTTCGACTAGTTTTGGATTGTAGATCTGCTTCTATTTCTACCGCCTCATCTTCAATAGTATTTTTATCAAATCTGCATCGTTTTAGAAAGTAAAAATAATTACTATTCTGTCACAGAAATCCATATCCATGTTAGCGAGAAAAGATGGCGCTCAAAATCCGTAAACAATCCCACAATGCATCAAATCCCCGGCTTAAGCCTCCAAAGTTGGGGGCTTCACTAGCCGGGAGATTTCCTCCGGATTAGGGACTGGTCGATAACGTTTTGGCGATAAACCGAGGGACTCCTCTAGCCGCGGTTTAAGCGGAAGGAAACCCGTGGTGGTCGATACGGCTGTTATAGATATAGATTTTATTACTAATGTAAATTAAATTATTATTGTATAGAAGAACTCAAATTATCCGAATCAATTGGGACCGGACCCCATTCGGATAATCAGATTTTATTCTGAAAAGGGTCCATTTTAATTAATTACTGCATGTATGTTGAAAATAGGAGAAAAAAATATTTTAAAGGAAGAGAGTTTTGAATTAATTAAATGAAAAGGCAACATTCGGATCCATTCGGATAATCGGAGTTCTGCTACTGTACATCGAAAAGTCTTCGAATACTGTAATTGGTTTATTCGTTACATGAAAATATCCATTGGGCGCATCATGCACTGTGTAGTCAAATTTTTATCGGATACGAGGCCACAATTTCCCCCCAAAAAATATGCGTCACATAAAACGTTGATGACTTCTCCTAAATTGCGCTTTTTCCTGCGTCTTCTATCTTTTTTAAGTTGTCAAAATAAGCTTTAATTACACGTATCTGGCGTCTCATGTTTCATTTTTAGAGGTATAGTTCTATGAGCAAATTTTACGTGCACGAACTTTCTCCTGTATAAAACGGCATTTGCGCGACTTGGGCCAGTGTCGGGGTCAATTAGGGGCGCGGTTCTAATTACGGACGCTTCTTTCGCTTCCGGCGGAAATAATCAATTTCTTCATGATTGCTCCCTGAGGTTGGTCGCGACACTTGCGGTACATATGTGTCACGGCAGAAGCGGTTTTAAGGTAGAGATGGGCAAAACACGAGTAGCAGTTAAATAAATAGCTGCTACAGGAAAAAAAAAATTGATGTAGCTGCTAAACGTGTTAAGAAATAGCTGCTAAAAATTAGCCGCATTTGTAGGCTTTCGATTGGTCACAAAATCGCATCTATAGTGCTACGCGCTGACCAATGAGAATCGTCTAAATTTTGCAGTAGCAGTTAACGAAAGAAACGAAAGGAAAACGCGATCATGTCCCTTATCAGTAGCAGCTCGCCTGTAACTTCAACCTCAAAGAGTGCTAATCTGCTAATTTTCAGCAGCTATTCTTCCTTAACGAACGTAACTGCTACGTTTTCAAAAAGTAGCAGATTTGCACACCTCTGTTTTAGGCCAACTTCACATGCAGCTATACATGAACTTGAAGTGCTAACTTCCTATAATTTAACCACGGCTTACTAGATACTATACAGGCTAGCCGAGTTTTCAACAATGAAAACCATTTGACAACTTTCCCCCCCCCAAGTCCTACCTATATCCGCCTTCAACACTGTGGATATGCTTTGCCAGTTTGTCCAGTATTGCCATCTGGATTTGCAATGATTTCCGTACTCGGCTAGCCTGTATAAGTACGTATCTAGTAAGCCGTGATTTAATAATAGAGCATTCGCACATGACGTCACTTGGAGGACAAAATCAACGTTGCTAAGGCTGTTGTTAGGGGCGGGACATAGAAGTATCCAATAGCAGCATTCGCACATGATGTCACTGGAGGAATAAAACAACGTTGCTAAGGCCGTTGTTAGGCAGAGTCATGTGATTGAAAATGCTCTATAAGAAAGCCGTGCCGTTTTATGTGAGTAATTTGCCTTCGCGTAGGGATACAAATCTGCTCAAGGGGGCAAAACATTAATGCTAAAAGCAGGTAAGCTGTAACATTTATTTAACTCTGTTTTTTTTTTTATCTTTTTTTCAAAAGAAATTTTGTATCTTTGCTTTTGCTCTCTATTTGATCAAATAAATAAACGTGTTGAGTTGGATCAGGCGCGGATTCGGGGGGGGGGGGCACAGAAAAAGGGAAAAAGGGAAAAAGAGGGATAAGGAGAAAAAAGAAAGTAGATTCTGGAAGACCAAAAATTCATTCAGGCCCCTTTTTTTAAGAAGCCCAGGGGGTCACTTTCCCCTGATTGTTTGAACTTTTTCGTTCATTAGGCGCTTGTGCTGATCAAGAATGAGTTATAAAGGGCCGAAATTCCTACTATTTTCTGGGGGAGAAATTTCATGGGGGATCTGGAGTGATCTTTATAGAAATAAAAGTAAAATTTGTCTATTTGCGTCCAAAAGTAGAGGCGATCCTCAAAACTTGTCCCTTTTTTGGAGCCCTGCTGGATCCGCGACTAGTATATGATTAAGGGTCAAAGGTACTATTTTCCTCTTATTTCATAGAATTCCACAGTATTCTTTGGAGCCTCTCTGGATCCACTTCTTGAACCCTTGCCCCTTTGGCGTAATGAAACATTTTCACTTTGGGCTAATTTTGCACTGTATAGGTTATTACATTTATATTAGCTAAGTGGGCAATCCAACTAATTTATACTTTTCATGATCCAATGAGGGAATTTGTGAAATAAACATTTTCAACGATCTTTTCAAAATTTTTCCGGAAAATAAGAACCTTAAGGTGGTTTAAAAATGACCTATAAAGCTAGATTTTCTTTCTTCTATCCGAAGAGTAATTCGAATGATTTAATTCAATTCTCTCGCAAACGAACAATTTGACAAACGATTAAAATAACCACAACCGTAACCATTAAAAGAAATAACCACCACCAGCAGCAAAAAAAAAACCCTCTCTAGAGACTCACTACAGAACGAGTTACCCGATAAAAAATATAAATTTACTCCTTCTTTGGCAACAATGATGGGGCAGCTCTAATGATTTCCTGCCAGATCTGTGGGGGGGGAGAGTGGAATCTCCGAATGCGGTGGTTTTGAGGACGAAATACTTCCGCTGCCAGATCCGTTCATCAAAAGCGAGAAATTGATTTGCGGAACAACTTTTTGTTCTTCTCTGCTCCCCCCCTTCTCGAATCTGGTATCGGATAAAATGGGTTGTGGAGGGTTTTTTTTTTCTTCTGCGGAGTTGTTGTGAGGCAAAAGTCTTTCTGCGTCGCCCTTGCTTTATTGTCGCATATTGAAATAGTCCATTGAAAGATAAAAGTATAAAGTGTGGACTAAAACTCATATTATCCCATATTACTTACCCCAGACCCTCTTTTTGTTGTTGAGCTCTGTGTTGCTCCCACACAGTTAAACAATTTAATACACTCAGGTTCAAATCCTTCCGTTTAATTTTCTAAAAATTTAATGACCTCTAATTACATAGATGTAATTTATTATTGTAACAAAAAAAGTTGGTGACCAAACCGCACAGCCACGAAGCTTCAGTCTTATTGTAGGGGGGGGGCATGAGAAAATAAACTGAAGATGAGGTGGGTCGGGCTAGATTAGGCGCGGATCCAGCACGGCTCCAATGGGGGGGGGGGCACTTTTCCAGACCATCACCTTTACCTTTTGAGAAATGTGTCAAAATTTTGAAATTTGACCTGTAAAAGTACTGTTTTAACTCATTTTGAGTATTTTTGGGGACTTTCTTTCGTACTTTTGAGTGATTTTTTGGGTCCAAGGGAGGCACTGTTCAGAGTCCACCACCGGGTTAGATTTTGAATTTAAAAAGTGGGTCGCGATGCTCAAAAGTCTGAGAACCCCTGACCTATGAATTAAACGCCATTTAATATAAAGTGACGGCCACTGGGGAGTACAACCCTAGCGCTTAATGACGATAAAATCGAACATTTGTAAGGCATTCTGTTGGAGGAGCATTCTAATATGGTCCCACTGGGGCTCATTAACACAAAGAGAGAAATAAGTGAAAGCAGCAGCAGAGCTCCATGTTTTTGTTGTTTTTCCCCCATCAGCTGAAGCTAACGAGAGGGAAATGGAGATAAAAACTTTCACCTGCGCTTAAATAAAAACTCTCCTTCGTATGAGGGGTGAGGCATAGAGAGTACGTTGGTATGGTGACCCTGCGTGACAGCACGGTGAGTGGCCAGTAGGCTGGGATTCAAAATAACCGGTTTATATTCCCTCCCGGTTAAACCGTCTTCTAAAATAACCGGTTATTTGAAAAACCGAAAATCCCGTTTTTCTATACTTGAAATGTATTAAGGTTAGTTATGTATCAAGTAGATTTTCAAAAAAGCAAAATTTATCCACAGGAAATTCCGTTTTTATCCGGTTTTAAAAGATTAATTGTTTTCCGCCAGTAGTTGAATTTCCGTCCGAACCGTATCCACACTCTTCATTTCCCTCAAACTTTAAGTCTGTGTAGTTCGTTGCTTTTCCAACGTTGCGGGGCGTTGTTTTTTTGCGGTTTTTTCCGTCGGTTGTTGAATTTAAAAAAAAAACCCGAACCGCTTAAACCAAAAAAGAAAAATAACCGGTTAAAACCAAAACCAAATTAACCGGTTATTTTTCTTTTTTACATCTCTAGTGCCCAGGACCGTTATCCAATTGCACGAGCTTTAGGGGTTCAACCCCAACCCCCGAAATTTTTACATCAATTTTTATACTCTCCTTTTTCTTCGAAAATAATGTGACTCTCTAGGAGCGATTCTCTTCGGGTGTAACATCTCTCTTTCTCTCTATCGCCGAGATCTTTTAGCTTGATAAATAACTAATAGACCGGGAGCCAGCAACATATTTTGTCAGTCATTTCCTCTCAAGCGATATTTGGTGGAAAATTTCAGGGAGTTGTATCATAAAGCCTGGTGAGCGTCAGCTGCTTGTCCGTGGGTGGGTTGAGCGGTGGGAGCCCCCCAAACACTCCCCCCACACAAAAAAAAAAATAAAATTTTCAGTCATTTCCTCCCGGCTAAAACTTTGATACATTATAGTAGACCCAATATCTAGAAGAAAAAAATTCGTCAGCTGGCTGTAGGGCGGTGGAATAGACGTCAGCTGGTCGTTTTAACATTTGGAGCATCTTCCTCAAAGATTCCTATCTATGAATGAATTGTTTGGGTTTCCACAATCCTTCAAGTTAACGCTAGTTTCATAGATAGGAATCTTTGAGGAAGATGCTCCAAATGTTAAAACGACCAGCTGACGTCTATTCCACCGCCCTACAGCCAGCTGACGAATTTTTTTCTTCTAGATATTGGGTCTACTATAATGTATCAAAGTTTTAGCCGGGAGGAAATGACTGAAAATTTTAATTTTTTTTTGTGTGGGGGGAGTGTTTGGGGGGCTCCCACCGCTCAACCCACCCACGGACAAGCAGCTGACGCTCACCAGGCTTTATGATACAACTCCCTGAAATTTTCCACCAAATATCGCTTGAGAGGAAATGACTGACAAAATATGTTGCTGTCTCCCGGTCTACCTCTAAAGAAATAAACACCTGCTTGTAAATGAAGTTGGAAGTTGTTTTGGGGGGGGCTTTTTTTAGTCACCACTAAAAGTTGTAGGAAAAAGGATTTAAGTTTTGCATTCTACACTGCGTGCTAAAAGAGGTCTTTTTTTTGTAAACCAGCGGTGTGAGGACTGTTAGGACGCTCGTAGGGTCTGCCAGGCCCAAGACTTTAAGTCTGTGTGCTTCGGCGCTTAAACAATTAATGAAAATATTATAAGTGGAGCAAATTTCGATTTGATCTAACGGTTCTCTTTCAGCCCTCGTTACCGCTTAATAAATTAATGAAAAATGTGATACCACTAGTTCATACTAGGGCCATGGACGCTCTGTTCTAGTAATAACGTCAGTGTCCTTGTATGCTCGACAGCAACGTTTCTTGAACCCAGTATGTCACAAATGTGGAAGGAGAAATCAGTAAACACAAAGCCTGTTGGGCAGCTGCCCCCCCCTAAATTCTCAGTTTGTTTAATTTTTTTGAAAAACTTTATTAAAGCAATAGTACATTAATTTTCCCTGAAAACTGTGGCTTACAAGAAGCGGTTCTGCTCGGCCCAAAAAGTCTCAAATTGAGATAAAACACTACTTTGAAGGGCGAATTTTAAAAAAAATTCCGGAGGAAGGTCCCCCAAACCCCCATTTTTCAGTTACATTCATTGCCCATATTTTTAAGTTAGGTGTGAAAAAGTTCAAATCCTTTATTTTAGTACTCTAAAATTTCGCGTGTAAAAGAACTTCGCCATGGGGGGCATGGGAAATAATATTGAGTCAACCCCTAGTCACTAGTATTCGCAACATCAAGAGCACAGGTAAGTATCCTTGCCCCCCTAACATGAAACCTGGCTACGCCCATGACCACAAGCAATATCTGACTCTTTTATTGGTGAGTATGCTCGCCAAACAACTGAACAATATTGGTGGTTCTCGCTTGTTTGATAACCTGGGGGAACAACTGAGAAGATAAATCCATGGGCTCATGATGCGTTTGGAATTATTTTATGTTCCTAGATGTTTTTCAGTATCAGGGGTTGTATCAGCCGTAATTTCAAAACTTTTCCAGCCTGGGACATCATATGTGCCGCCTGATGTGAAAGGGATAAGAGCTAATACTTTATTATGTATTGCATTGCAGGTTAAGAAAGTTCGAAAGAAATGAGCAACAAACATGAATAAAATATTTGTCTTACTGTAGTGTGTGATTCATTTTTAAAGCTACACATTAATTTCTTTAAGAAAAATTAACAAGTCTTTAATTACCAAGAAACAAGAAATTAATCTAATTCTATACATAATTAAATTATAAACAAAAAAAAATTATGTGGGTTTATAATTAAATTATGTATAGAATTTCATTAAAATGAGTTTAATAAATCAAACCAGCTCTTTAAGTAAAAATAAATCACCACTTTTTTATTTGAATTTTTCTATAGGTAGATTTATATACATTTAGATGATAGGTATTTGTGAAGCCTTCTTGTCTGGGTGGTAGAGCGTGAGATTCCCAACCTAAAGGTCCTCAGATCGAATCCAGGCAACAGCCGAATCATTTTTAATTAAATCTCCAAAAAGAAAATTCAAAAACACTTTGATAAATAGGAATAGCTTGAACATCCTATATTAATCCCTTACTCATAAACTGAAATTAATAATAAACTAAAATTAATTATTATTTCGAAAGTACTATATTCTGTAACAACCAATTGGAAGTTAAATAACCAGGAAACGTGGGCGGTTGGCTCAGTAGGTAGAGTATTATCCCCAATAATAGGTACTGTGGTTGGACTGAATGTAGACCGGGTTCGATTCCCGCTTTTGAGGTTGAGTTTTGCTCAAAACTTTAATTATTAACTTATTTCAAAAATATGTTATCTAACCACCAATTGGAAATTAAATAACCAGGAAACGTGGGCGGATGGCTCAGTTGGTAGAGTATAATCCCCAATAATAGGTACTCTGGTTGGACTGAATGTAGACCGGGTTCAATTCCCGCTTTTGAGGTTGAGTTTTGCTCAAAACTTTAATTATTAACTTATTTCAAAAATATGTTATCTAACCACCAATTGGAAATTAAATAACCAGGAAACGTGGGCGGATGGCTCAGTTGGTAGAGTATTATCCCCAATAATAGGTACTCTGGTTGGACTGAATGTAGACCGGGTTCGATTCCCGCTTTTGAGGTTGAGTTTTGCTCAAACCTTTAATTATTAACTTATTTCAAAAATATGTTATCCAACCACCAATAGAAAATTAAATAACCAGGAAATAAGTTCGGATGGCTCAGTTGGTAGAGCATTCTCCCCAGTAATAGGTATTCCGGTTGGACTGAACGTAAACCTGGGTTCGATTCCCGCTCTTGAGGTTGAATTTTGCCAAAAACTTAAATTATTAACTTATTTCAAAAATATGTTATCTAACCACCAATAGAATATTAAATAACCAGAAAATAAGTTGGTATGGCTCAGTTGGTAGAGCATTCTCCCAAGTAATAGGTACTCTGGTTAGACTGGACGTGAACCAGGGTTCGATTCCCGCTCTTTAGGTTGAATTTTGCCAAAAACTTAAATTATTAACTTATTTCAAAAATATGTTATCTAACCACCAATAGAATATTAAATAACCAGAAAATATGTTCGTATGGCTCAGTTGGTAGAGCATTCTCCCAAGTAATAGGTACTCTGGTTGGACTGGACGTGAACAAGGGTTCGAATCCCGCTCTTGAGGTTGAATTTTGCCAAAAACTTAAATTATTAACTTATTTCAAAGATATGTTATCTAACCACCAATAGAATATTAAATAACCAGAAAATAAGTTCGTATGGCTCAGTTGGTAGAGCATTCTCCCAAGTAATAGGTACTCTGTTTGGACTGGACGTGAACCAGGGTTCGATTCCCGCTCTTGAGGTTGAATTTTGCCAAAAACTTAAATTATTAACTTATTTCAAAAATATGTTATCTAACCACCCATAGAAAATTTAATAACCAGGAAATAAGTTCGGATGGCTCAGTTGGTAGAGCATTCTCCCAAGTAATAGGTACTCTGGTTGGACTGGACGTGAACCAGGGTTCGACTCCCGCTCTTGAGGTTGAATTTTGCCAAAAACTTAAATTATTAACTTATTTCAAAGATATGTTATCTAACCACCAATAGAATATTAAATAACCAGAAAATAAGTTCGTATGGCTCAGTTGGTAGAGCATTCTCCCAAGTAATAGGTACTCTGGTTTGACTGGACGTGAACCAGGGTTCGATTCCCGGTCCTGAGGTTGAATTTTGCCAAAAACTTAAATTATTAACTTATTTCAAAGATATGTTATCTAACCACCATTAGAATATTAAATAACCAGAAAATAAGTTCGGATGGCTCAGTTGGTAGAGCATTCTCCCCAGTAATAGGTTTCCTAGTTGGACTGAACGTGAACCAGGGTTCGAATCCCGCTTTCGATGATCCCTTTTGCCAAAATGATTGAAAATATTTGAAATAAAATAATCTGATACAGCCACAAAGTAAAAAATAAATCGAGGGTGTCTGTACCCAGATGGCTCAGTTGGTAGAGTCGTGGTCCTGTTGTGCAGAAGGTGCTCAGTTCAAAACCTACCTACCTCTCTAAATCTATCCTCTTCTAATATAATATCTCTCTATAGAATATCTCTCTAAGTAATATCTATTCTCTTAGTAGTGAACTATATAGATTAATATAACTTAAATTAAAATTATTATTTAACTGAGTACCTGATGCTGACCTTGGGGTTAGAAACTGGTGACCAAGTCGAGTCCGTTCAGCCGTCGAAGATGTCGGGGTTCTGGACGAGAGGAGGTCGTCCCGATGGACCTTGATCTGCTCCCCGGGGGGTCGCGGGCCTAGGGGGTTCTTCGGATAACCCCCGAAAGCCCCTTCGCCCTGGGGGCCAGCGGAGAAAGGTCTGTCGGGAAACCAGGTTTTGCAAAAAATTTTAACCCTAGTTGACAATATGCAATTTGTGGACGTCCCCCTACCGATGTGCAATATGGGGACGTTCCCCTAACAATGCGCAATTTGGGGACGACCCCCTAAGTTATGAGATTGCAAAATTTTTACTCCATTACCCGTCTTCGGCCCACCCTCGCAAACTCAAAAATTTTGGATTTGCCCGTTTAACTGTGACTGTAACTTAATAATTAACTGTAACCGTAACTTAAAAATTAACTGTAACCGTAACTTAAAATTAACCGTAACCGTAGTAACTTAAAAATTAACCGTAAGTTACGGTTACAGTTAATTATTAAGTTACAGTCACAGTTAAACGGGCAGATCCAACATTTTTTCTCGTATGGAGGGGATTGAAGACGGGTAATGGAGTCAAAATTTTGCAATCCCATAACTTAGGGGGTCGTCCCCATATTGCATATTGTTAGGGGGTCATCCACAAATTGCATTTTTTAGGGGACCGTCCCCATATTGCATAATGTTAGGGGGTCATCCACAAATTGCAAATTGAAACCTAGGGTTAAAATTTTTTGCAAAACCTGGTTTCCCGACAGACCTTTCTCCGCTGGCCCCCAGGGCGAAGGGGCTTTCGGGGGTTATCCGAAGAACCCCCTAGGCCCGCGACCCCCCGGGGAGCAGATCAAGGTCCATCGGGACGACCTCCTCTCGTCCAGAACCCCGACATCTTCGACGGCTGAACGGACTCGACTCGGTCACCAGTCCCCAAGGTCAGCATCTGGTACTCAGTTAAATTAATAATTTTTATATTAATACTAATCTATATAGTTTACTACTAAGAGGATAGATATTATATTAGAAGAGGACAGATATAGAGAGGTAGGTAGGTTTTGAACTGAGCACCTTCTGCACAACAGGACCACGACTCTACCAACTGAGCCATCTGGGTACAGGTACCCTCGATTTATTTTTTACTTTGTGGCTACATTAGATTATTTTAGTTCAAATATTTTCATTCATTTTGGTAAAAGTGATCATCGAAAGTGGGAATCGAACCCTGGGCTACGTTCAGTCAAACTAGGAAGCGTGTTACTGGGGACAATGCTCTACCAACTGAGCCATCCAAACTTACTTCCTGATTACTTAATTTTCTATTGGTGGTTAGATAACATATTTTTGAAATAAGTTAATAATTTAAGTTTTTGGTAAAATTCAACCTCAAGAGCGGGAATCGAACCCTGGTTCCCGTTCAGTCCAACTAGGAAACCTATTACTAGGGGCAATGCTCTACCAACTGAGCCATCCGAACTTATTTCCTGGTTATTTAATTTTCTATTGGTGGTTAGATAACATATTTTTGAAATAAGTTAATAATTTAAGTTTCTGGCAAAATTCAACCTCAAGAGCGGGAATCGAACCGAACCCTGGTTCACGTTCAGTCCAACTAGGAAACCTATTACTGGGGACAATGCTTTACCAACTGAGCCATCCGAACTTACTACCTGGTTATTTAATTTTCTATTGGTGGTTAGATAACATATTTTTGAAATAAGTTAATAATTTAAGTTTCTGGCAAAATTCAACCTCAAGAGCGGGAATCGAACCGAACCCTGGTTCACGTTCAGTCCAACTAGGAAACCTATTACTGGGGACAATGCTTTACCAACTGAGCCATCCGAACTTACTACCTGGTTATTTAATTTTCTATTGGTGGTTAGATAACATATTTTTGAAATAAGTTAATAATTTAAGTTTTTGGCAAAATTCAACTTTAAGAGCGGGATTCGAACCCTGGTTCACGTTCAGTCCAACTAGGAAACCTATTACTGGGGAGAATGCTCTACCAACTGAGCCATAGGAACTTATTTCCTAGTTATTTAATTTTCTATTGGTGGTTAGATAACATATTTTTGAAATAAGTTAATAATTTAAGTTTCTGGCAAAATTCAACCTCAAGAGCGGGAATCGAAACCTGGTTCACGTTCAGTCCAACTAGGAAACCTATTACTAGGGGCAATGCTCTACCAACTGAGCCATCCGAACTTATTTCCTAGTTATTTAATTTTCTATTGGTGGTTAGATAACATATTTTTGAAATAAGTTAATAATTTAAGTTTCTGGCAAAATTCAACCTCAAGAGCGGGAATCGAACCGAACCCTGGTTCACGTTCAGTCCAACTAGGAAACCTATTACTGGGGACAATGCTTTACCAACTGAGCCATCCGAACTTACTAACTGGTTATTTAATTTTCTATTGGTGGTTAGATAACATATTTTTGAAATAAGTTAATAATTTAAGTTTTTGGCAAAATTCAACCTCAAGAGCGGGAATCGAACCCTGGTTCACGTTCAGTCCAACCAGAGTACCTATTACTGGGGACAATGCTCTACCAACTGAGCCATCCGAACTTATTTCCTAGTTATTTAATTTTCTATTGGTGGTTAGATAACATATTTTTGAAATAAGTTAATAATTTAAGTTTTTGGCAAAATTCAACCTCAAGAGCGGGAATCGAACCCTGGTTCACGTTCAGTCCAACCAGAGTACCTATTACTGGGGACAATGCTCTACCAACTGAGCCATCCGAACTTATTTCCTGGTTATTAAATTTTCTATGGGTGGTTAGATAACATATTTTTGAAATAAGTTAATAATTTAAGTTTTTGGCAAAATTCAACCTCAAGAGCGGGAATCGAACCCTGGTTCACGTTCAGTCCAACCAGAGTACCTATTACTGGGGACAATGCTCTACCAACTGAGCCATCCGAACTTATTTCCTGGTTATTTAATTTTCTATGGGTGGTTAGATAACATATTTTTGAAATAAGTTAATAATTTAAGTTTTTGGCAAAATTCAACCTCAAAAGCGGGAATCGAACCCTGGTTCACGTTCAGTCCAACTAGGAAACCTATTACTGGGGAGAATGCTCTACCAACTGAGCCATCCGAACTTATTTCCTGGTTATTTAATTTTCTATTGGTGGTTAGATAACGTATTTCTGAAATAAGTTAATAGTGTAAGTTTATAAGTATGGCATTAATAGGATGTTCAAGCTATTCCTATTTATCAAAGTGTTTTTGAATTTTCTTATTGGAGATTTAATTAAAAACGATTCGGCTGTTGCCTGGATTCGATCTGAGGACCTTTAGGTTGGAACGCTCGCTCTCTACCATAAAGCCAAGAAGGCTTCACAAACACATGTCCTAAATAAGTATAAATCTGTCTAAAGAAAAATTCAAATAAAAAAGTGGTGATTTGTTTTTCACTAAAAGAGCTGGTCTGACTTATTTGTGGAACTGTGGACTGAACTTTTGTGGTTTCTTGTTACTTGGAAATTATTTCAGGTAATCATTTTGATGTGTAGAATCGGGTTATTACTAGAATTTTAAATTATTGAAATTACATTTGCATATTTAAAAACTATTTGAAGTATTCAGCTTGCTTCTCTTAAAAGAGTTTTTTAGTGCATTAATAATTTCATAGCTCTTTCTTTGGTGAGAAAGAAACTTGTAAATTACACCCATGCAAAATCTGATGTTTCTTCCAAAGACATTAAATCAACACATACAAAATTGATTTATTTTTACATTCAATGAACCGAAGTCTCCACGGAATCTTCTCTTAAATATCTAATAATCCGTTCTTCAGTTTTTAGTTATCCTGGAGCAATTCTTCTTCCTAAAAGAGGAAATAAAAAAAATAACACAAATTCATACACACATTCATAAGCAAGTGAAATTAATAATTGAAAAAGTTGTTTTAGTGAATCTGCTTTCAGTCTTGAGGGCATTTCAATATTAGAGCCTGCTAAAAGGACACTTTTCCTATAAATTTAGAAAATGGTTTTGTTGCTGGCATTCTTAAAATTGAGTGATGTATTTCGATCTTAACTGGGGAATTCAGTGAATGTTTAAGGAGCACTTAATATTGCTCTATAGGGGCATAATTACAGAGGGTGGGATTTCAATCCATATTTGAGGAGCCTAGAAGCCAAGGGGTACAAGTGACTATACATTGATAATGAGAAAAATAAGGTTAAAGTTTAAATCTCATTTAAAAATTATCGTAAGTAAGTTTTGAATACATATGAAAAACTTTTTCACCATACAGTGATTCACTTTATCCCTTTTACCTCAACAATATTTGACTCCACAGCAACTACTCAGTGAACTTTACTCCAATACTAATAAAACCGCACTTGTACCCCTTGGCTTCTAAGCTCCTCATTTTTAGGAATGGCAAAAAATAAGTAAAGAATCCATGGAGACACAATGGTGGTTCCACACCCCAAAAAGCAACTTAAAATGTCTTTTAGGCTAGCGAAAATTCTAAAATAAAGATTTTTGAGTTCGGGAAGGGAGAAAAAGGACGAATTGAAAAAAATACAAATACAAATACAAATACAAATATAGTCGATCAACTACAGGCTAAAAGCCCAGCAAGGTTGATCCAGTCTATTCAATTCAACCTCCCCCCGATTTCCAGTATTCGTCTACTTTTCTTTTAAACTCGTCCACCCCACTTGAGTTAACTATCGATTCAGGTAATGCATTCCATTTATCCACTACTCTATTAAAAAAATAATGCTTCCTACAATCCCGTTTAAAACTTGCCTTATTCAATTTTAAACTGTGACCCCTCGTTCTATTACCCGTACAGGTCCCTCTGTGTCCCCTTGTTTTAACATTTTAAAAAGTTGAATCAAATCCCCTCTAGCCCTTCTTTTCTCTAAAGGGAACTTCTTAAGTCTTTCCTCGTAACTAAAACTAGATATACCCTTGACCAATTTAGTAGCCCTATGCTGAAGCCCTCGATCGGTGGCTGGATGGTACTCCAAAACACGGCCAGCGATCATAACTATTTATCTTTATTACGATTTGGAAGCGGTGCCAAGTGCAGGACCCAACCGCTTTACACGCAACCCGATGCGTCTGCGGAAGATTCTGAAAAGAGTCTTAAGTCTTTCTTTATATATTATATTATATTAAGTCTTTCCTCGTAACTAAAACTAGATATACCCTTGACCAATTTAGTAGCCCTATGCTGAAGCCCTCGATCGGTGGCTGGATGGTACTCCAAAACACGGCCAGCGATCATAACTATTTATCTTTATTACGATTTGGAAGCGGTGCCAAGTGCAGGACCCAACCGCTTTACACGCAACCCGATGCGTCTGCGGAAGATTCTGAAAAGAGTCTTAAGTCTTTCTTTATATATTATATTATATTAAGTCTTTAAGACTTAATATAAGATTTTATATTAAGTCTTTCCTCGTAACTAAAACTAGATATACCCTTGACCAATTTAGTAGCCCTATGCTGAAGCCCTCGATCGGTGGCTGGATGGTACTCCAAAACACGGCCAGCGATCATAACTATTTATCTTTATTACGATTTGGAAGCGGTGCCAAGTGCAGGACCCAACCGCTTTACACGCAACCCGATGCGTCTGCGGAAGATTCTGAAAAGAGTCTTAAGTCTTTCTTTATATATTATATTATATTAAGTCTTTCCTCGTAACTAAAACTAGATATACCCTTGACCAATTTAGTAGCCCTATGCTGAAGCCCTCGATCGGTGGCTGGATGGTACTCCAAAACACGGCCAGCGATCATAACTATTTATCTTTATTACGATTTGGAAGCGGTGCCAAGTGCAGGACCCAACCGCTTTACACGCAACCCGATGCGTCTGCGGAAGATTCTGAAAAGAGTCTTAAGTCTTTCTTTATATATTATATTATATTAAGTCTTTCCTCGTAACTAAAACTAGATATACCCTTGACCAATTTAGTAGCCCTATGCTGAAGCCCTCGATCGGTGGCTGGATGGTACTCCAAAACACGGCCAGCGATCATAACTATTTATCTTTATTACGATTTGGAAGCGGTGCCAAGTGCAGGACCCAACCGCTTTACACGCAACCCGATGCGTCTGCGGAAGATTCTGAAAAGAGTCTTAAGTCTTTCTTTATATATTATATTATATTAAGTCTTTAAGACTTAATATAAGATTTTATATTAAGTCTTTCCTCGTAACTAAAACTAGATATACCCTTGACCAATTTAGTAGCCCTATGCTGAAGCCCTCGATCGGTGGCTGGATGGTACTCCAAAACACGGCCAGCGATCATAACTATTTATCTTTATTACGATTTGGAAGCGGTGCCAAGTGCAGGACCCAACCGCTTTACACGCAACCCGATGCGTCTGCGGAAGATTCTGAAAAGAGTCTTAAGTCTTTCTTTATATATTATATTATATTAAGTCTTTCCTCGTAACTAAAACTAGATATACCCTTGACCAATTTAGTAGCCCTATGCTGAAGCCCTCGATCGGTGGCTGGATGGTACTCCAAAACACGGCCAGCGATCATAACTATTTATCTTTATTACGATTTGGAAGCGGTGCCAAGTGCAGGACCCAACCGCTTTACACGCAACCCGATGCGTCTGCGGAAGATTCTGAAAAGAGTCTTAAGTCTTTCTTTATATATTATATTATATTAAGTCTTTAAGACTTAATATAAGATTTTATATTAAGTCTTTCCTCGTAACTAAAACTAGATATACCCTTGACCAATTTAGTAGCCCTATGCTGAAGCCCTCGATCGGTGGCTGGATGGTACTCCAAAACACGGCCAGCGATCATAACTATTTATCTTTATTACGATTTGGAAGCGGTGCCAAGTGCAGGACCCAACCGCTTTACACGCAACCCGATGCGTCTGCGGAAGATTCTGAAAAGAGTCTTAAGTCTTTCTTTATATATTATATTATATTAAGTCTTTAAGACTTAATATAAGATTTTATATTAAGTCTTTCCTCGTAACTAAAACTAGATATACCCTTGACCAATTTAGTAGCCCTATGCTGAAGCCCTCGATCGGTGGCTGGATGGTACTCCAAAACACGGCCAGCGATCATAACTATTTATCTTTATTACGATTTGGAAGCGGTGCCAAGTGCAGGACCCAACCGCTTTACACGCAACCCGATGCGTCTGCGGAAGATTCTGAAAAGAGTCTTAAGTCTTTCTTTATATATTATATTATATTAAGTCTTTAAGACTTAATATAAGATTTTATATTAAGTCTTTCCTCGTAACTAAAACTAGATATACCCTTGACCAATTTAGTAGCCCTATGCTGAAGCCCTCGATCGGTGGCTGGATGGTACTCCAAAACACGGCCAGCGATCATAACTATTTATCTTTATTACGATTTGGAAGCGGTGCCAAGTGCAGGACCCAACCGCTTTACACGCAACCCGATGCGTCTGCGGAAGATTCTGAAAAGAGTCTTAAGTCTTTCTTTATATATTATATTATATTAAGTCTTTAAGACTTAATATAAGATTTTATATTAAGTCTTTCCTCGTAACTAAAACTAGATATACCCTTGACCAATTTAGTAGCCCTATGCTGAAGCCCTCGATCGGTGGCTGGATGGTACTCCAAAACACGGCCAGCGATCATAACTATTTATCTTTATTACGATTTGGAAGCGGTGCCAAGTGCAGGACCCAACCGCTTTACACGCAACCCGATGCGTCTGCGGAAGATTCTGAAAAGAGTCTTAAGTCTTTCTTTATATATTATATTATATTAAGTCTTTAAGACTTAATATAAGATTTTATATTAAGTCTTTCCTCGTAACTAAAACTAGATATACCCTTGACCAATTTAGTAGCCCTATGCTGAAGCCCTCGATCGGTGGCTGGATGGTACTCCAAAACACGGCCAGCGATCATAACTATTTATCTTTATTACGATTTGGAAGCGGTGCCAAGTGCAGGACCCAACCGCTTTACACGCAACCCGATGCGTCTGCGGAAGATTCTGAAAAGAGTCTTAAGTCTTTCTTTATATATTATATTATATTAAGTCTTTAAGACTTAATATAAGATTTTATATTAAGTCTTTCCTCGTAACTAAAACTAGATATACCCTTGACCAATTTAGTAGCCCTATGCTGAAGCCCTCGATCGGTGGCTGGATGGTACTCCAAAACACGGCCAGCGATCATAACTATTTATCTTTATTACGATTTGGAAGCGGTGCCAAGTGCAGGACCCAACCGCTTTACACGCAACCCGATGCGTCTGCGGAAGATTCTGAAAAGAGTCTTAAGTCTTTCTTTATATATTATATTATATTAAGTCTTTAAGACTTAATATAAGATTTTATATTAAGTCTTTCCTCGTAACTAAAACTAGATATACCCTTGACCAATTTAGTAGCCCTATGCTGAAGCCCTCGATCGGTGGCTGGATGGTACTCCAAAACACGGCCAGCGATCATAACTATTTATCTTTATTACGATTTGGAAGCGGTGCCAAGTGCAGGACCCAACCGCTTTACACGCAACCCGATGCGTCTGCGGAAGATTCTGAAAAGAGTCTTAAGTCTTTCTTTATATATTATATTATATTAAGTCTTTAAGACTTAATATAAGATTTTATATTAAGTCTTTCCTCGTAACTAAAACTAGATATACCCTTGACCAATTTAGTAGCCCTATGCTGAAGCCCTCGATCGGTGGCTGGATGGTACTCCAAAACACGGCCAGCGATCATAACTATTTATCTTTATTACGATTTGGAAGCGGTGCCAAGTGCAGGACCCAACCGCTTTACACGCAACCCGATGCGTCTGCGGAAGATTCTGAAAAGAGTCTTAAGTCTTTCTTTATATATTATATTATATTAAGTCTTTCCTCGTAACTAAAACTAGATATACCCTTGACCAATTTAGTAGCCCTATGCTGAAGCCCTCGATCGGTGGCTGGATGGTACTCCAAAACACGGCCAGCGATCATAACTATTTATCTTTATTACGATTTGGAAGCGGTGCCAAGTGCAGGACCCAACCGCTTTACACGCAACCCGATGCGTCTGCGGAAGATTCTGAAAAGAGTCTTAAGTCTTTCTTTATATATTATATTATATTAAGTCTTTAAGACTTAATATAAGATTTTATATTAAGTCTTTCCTCGTAACTAAAACTAGATATACCCTTGACCAATTTAGTAGCCCTATGCTGAAGCCCTCGATCGGTGGCTGGATGGTACTCCAAAACACGGCCAGCGATCATAACTATTTATCTTTATTACGATTTGGAAGCGGTGCCAAGTGCAGGACCCAACCGCTTTACACGCAACCCGATGCGTCTGCGGAAGATTCTGAAAAGAGTCTTAAGTCTTTCTTTATATATTATATTATATTAAGTCTTTAAGACTTAATATAAGATTTTATATTAAGTCTTTCCTCGTAACTAAAACTAGATATACCCTTGACCAATTTAGTAGCCCTATGCTGAAGCCCTCGATCGGTGGCTGGATGGTACTCCAAAACACGGCCAGCGATCATAACTATTTATCTTTATTACGATTTGGAAGCGGTGCCAAGTGCAGGACCCAACCGCTTTACACGCAACCCGATGCGTCTGCGGAAGATTCTGAAAAGAGTCTTAAGTCTTTCTTTATATATTATATTATATTAAGTCTTTCCTCGTAACTAAAACTAGATATACCCTTGACCAATTTAGTAGCCCTATGCTGAAGCCCTCGATCGGTGGCTGGATGGTACTCCAAAACACGGCCAGCGATCATAACTATTTATCTTTATTACGATTTGGAAGCGGTGCCAAGTGCAGGACCCAACCGCTTTACACGCAACCCGATGCGTCTGCGGAAGATTCTGAAAAGAGTCTTAAGTCTTTCTTTATATATTATATTATATTAAGTCTTTAAGACTTAATATAAGATTTTATATTAAGTCTTTCCTCGTAACTAAAACTAGATATACCCTTGACCAATTTAGTAGCCCTATGCTGAAGCCCTCGATCGGTGGCTGGATGGTACTCCAAAACACGGCCAGCGATCATAACTATTTATCTTTATTACGATTTGGAAGCGGTGCCAAGTGCAGGACCCAACCGCTTTACACGCAACCCGATGCGTCTGCGGAAGATTCTGAAAAGAGTCTTAAGTCTTTCTTTATATATTATATTATATTAAGTCTTTAAGACTTAATATAAGATTTTATATTAAGTCTTTCCTCGTAACTAAAACTAGATATACCCTTGACCAATTTAGTAGCCCTATGCTGAAGCCCTCGATCGGTGGCTGGATGGTACTCCAAAACACGGCCAGCGATCATAACTATTTATCTTTATTACGATTTGGAAGCGGTGCCAAGTGCAGGACCCAACCGCTTTACACGCAACCCGATGCGTCTGCGGAAGATTCTGAAAAGAGTCTTAAGTCTTTCTTTATATATTATATTATATTAAGTCTTTCCTCGTAACTAAAACTAGATATACCCTTGACCAATTTAGTAGCCCTATGCTGAAGCCCTCGATCGGTGGCTGGATGGTACTCCAAAACACGGCCAGCGATCATAACTATTTATCTTTATTACGATTTGGAAGCGGTGCCAAGTGCAGGACCCAACCGCTTTACACGCAACCCGATGCGTCTGCGGAAGATTCTGAAAAGAGTCTTAAGTCTTTCTTTATATATTATATTATATTAAGTCTTTAAGACTTAATATAAGATTTTATATTAAGTCTTTCCTCGTAACTAAAACTAGATATACCCTTGACCAATTTAGTAGCCCTATGCTGAAGCCCTCGATCGGTGGCTGGATGGTACTCCAAAACACGGCCAGCGATCATAACTATTTATCTTTATTACGATTTGGAAGCGGTGCCAAGTGCAGGACCCAACCGCTTTACACGCAACCCGATGCGTCTGCGGAAGATTCTGAAAAGAGTCTTAAGTCTTTCTTTATATATTATATTATATTAAGTCTTTCCTCGTAACTAAAACTAGATATACCCTTGACCAATTTAGTAGCCCTATGCTGAAGCCCTCGATCGGTGGCTGGATGGTACTCCAAAACACGGCCAGCGATCATAACTATTTATCTTTATTACGATTTGGAAGCGGTGCCAAGTGCAGGACCCAACCGCTTTACACGCAACCCGATGCGTCTGCGGAAGATTCTGAAAAGAGTCTTAAGTCTTTCTTTATATATTATATTATATTAAGTCTTTAAGACTTAATATAAGATTTTATATTAAGTCTTTCCTCGTAACTAAAACTAGATATACCCTTGACCAATTTAGTAGCCCTATGCTGAAGCCCTCGATCGGTGGCTGGATGGTACTCCAAAACACGGCCAGCGATCATAACTATTTATCTTTATTACGATTTGGAAGCGGTGCCAAGTGCAGGACCCAACCGCTTTACACGCAACCCGATGCGTCTGCGGAAGATTCTGAAAAGAGTCTTAAGTCTTTCTTTATATATTATATTATATTAAGTCTTTAAGACTTAATATAAGATTTTATATTAAGTCTTTCCTCGTAACTAAAACTAGATATACCCTTGACCAATTTAGTAGCCCTATGCTGAAGCCCTCGATCGGTGGCTGGATGGTACTCCAAAACACGGCCAGCGATCATAACTATTTATCTTTATTACGATTTGGAAGCGGTGCCAAGTGCAGGACCCAACCGCTTTACACGCAACCCGATGCGTCTGCGGAAGATTCTGAAAAGAGTCTTAAGTCTTTCTTTATATATTATATTATATTAAGTCTTTAAGACTTAATATAAGATTTTATATTAAGTCTTTCCTCGTAACTAAAACTAGATATACCCTTGACCAATTTAGTAGCCCTATGCTGAAGCCCTCGATCGGTGGCTGGATGGTACTCCAAAACACGGCCAGCGATCATAACTATTTATCTTTATTACGATTTGGAAGCGGTGCCAAGTGCAGGACCCAACCGCTTTACACGCAACCCGATGCGTCTGCGGAAGATTCTGAAAAGAGTCTTAAGTCTTTCTTTATATATTATATTATATTAAGTCTTTCCTCGTAACTAAAACTAGATATACCCTTGACCAATTTAGTAGCCCTATGCTGAAGCCCTCGATCGGTGGCTGGATGGTACTCCAAAACACGGCCAGCGATCATAACTATTTATCTTTATTACGATTTGGAAGCGGTGCCAAGTGCAGGACCCAACCGCTTTACACGCAACCCGATGCGTCTGCGGAAGATTCTGAAAAGAGTCTTAAGTCTTTCTTTATATATTATATTATATTAAGTCTTTAAGACTTAATATAAGATTTTATATTAAGTCTTTCCTCGTAACTAAAACTAGATATACCCTTGACCAATTTAGTAGCCCTATGCTGAAGCCCTCGATCGGTGGCTGGATGGTACTCCAAAACACGGCCAGCGATCATAACTATTTATCTTTATTACGATTTGGAAGCGGTGCCAAGTGCAGGACCCAACCGCTTTACACGCAACCCGATGCGTCTGCGGAAGATTCTGAAAAGAGTCTTAAGTCTTTCTTTATATATTATATTATATTAAGTCTTTAAGACTTAATATAAGATTTTATATTAAGTCTTTCCTCGTAACTAAAACTAGATATACCCTTGACCAATTTAGTAGCCCTATGCTGAAGCCCTCGATCGGTGGCTGGATGGTACTCCAAAACACGGCCAGCGATCATAACTATTTATCTTTATTACGATTTGGAAGCGGTGCCAAGTGCAGGACCCAACCGCTTTACACGCAACCCGATGCGTCTGCGGAAGATTCTGAAAAGAGTCTTAAGTCTTTCTTTATATATTATATTATATTAAGTCTTTCCTCGTAACTAAAACTAGATATACCCTTGACCAATTTAGTAGCCCTATGCTGAAGCCCTCGATCGGTGGCTGGATGGTACTCCAAAACACGGCCAGCGATCATAACTATTTATCTTTATTACGATTTGGAAGCGGTGCCAAGTGCAGGACCCAACCGCTTTACACGCAACCCGATGCGTCTGCGGAAGATTCTGAAAAGAGTCTTAAGTCTTTCTTTATATATTATATTATATTAAGTCTTTAAGACTTAATATAAGATTTTATATTAAGTCTTTCCTCGTAACTAAAACTAGATATACCCTTGACCAATTTAGTAGCCCTATGCTGAAGCCCTCGATCGGTGGCTGGATGGTACTCCAAAACACGGCCAGCGATCATAACTATTTATCTTTATTACGATTTGGAAGCGGTGCCAAGTGCAGGACCCAACCGCTTTACACGCAACCCGATGCGTCTGCGGAAGATTCTGAAAAGAGTCTTAAGTCTTTCTTTATATATTATATTATATTAAGTCTTTCCTCGTAACTAAAACTAGATATACCCTTGACCAATTTAGTAGCCCTATGCTGAAGCCCTCGATCGGTGGCTGGATGGTACTCCAAAACACGGCCAGCGATCATAACTATTTATCTTTATTACGATTTGGAAGCGGTGCCAAGTGCAGGACCCAACCGCTTTACACGCAACCCGATGCGTCTGCGGAAGATTCTGAAAAGAGTCTTAAGTCTTTCTTTATATATTATATTATATTAAGTCTTTAAGACTTAATATAAGATTTTATATTAAGTCTTTCCTCGTAACTAAAACTAGATATACCCTTGACCAATTTAGTAGCCCTATGCTGAAGCCCTCGATCGGTGGCTGGATGGTACTCCAAAACACGGCCAGCGATCATAACTATTTATCTTTATTACGATTTGGAAGCGGTGCCAAGTGCAGGACCCAACCGCTTTACACGCAACCCGATGCGTCTGCGGAAGATTCTGAAAAGAGTCTTAAGTCTTTCTTTATATATTATATTATATTAAGTCTTTAAGACTTAATATAAGATTTTATATTAAGTCTTTCCTCGTAACTAAAACTAGATATACCCTTGACCAATTTAGTAGCCCTATGCTGAAGCCCTCGATCGGTGGCTGGATGGTACTCCAAAACACGGCCAGCGATCATAACTATTTATCTTTATTACGATTTGGAAGCGGTGCCAAGTGCAGGACCCAACCGCTTTACACGCAACCCGATGCGTCTGCGGAAGATTCTGAAAAGAGTCTTAAGTCTTTCTTTATATATTATATTATATTAAGTCTTTAAGACTTAATATAAGATTTTATATTAAGTCTTTCCTCGTAACTAAAACTAGATATACCCTTGACCAATTTAGTAGCCCTATGCTGAAGCCCTCGATCGGTGGCTGGATGGTACTCCAAAACACGGCCAGCGATCATAACTATTTATCTTTATTACGATTTGGAAGCGGTGCCAAGTGCAGGACCCAACCGCTTTACACGCAACCCGATGCGTCTGCGGAAGATTCTGAAAAGAGTCTTAAGTCTTTCTTTATATATTATATTATATTAAGTCTTTCCTCGTAACTAAAACTAGATATACCCTTGACCAATTTAGTAGCCCTATGCTGAAGCCCTCGATCGGTGGCTGGATGGTACTCCAAAACACGGCCAGCGATCATAACTATTTATCTTTATTACGATTTGGAAGCGGTGCCAAGTGCAGGACCCAACCGCTTTACACGCAACCCGATGCGTCTGCGGAAGATTCTGAAAAGAGTCTTAAGTCTTTCTTTATATATTATATTATATTAAGTCTTTAAGACTTAATATAAGATTTTATATTAAGTCTTTCCTCGTAACTAAAACTAGATATACCCTTGACCAATTTAGTAGCCCTATGCTGAAGCCCTCGATCGGTGGCTGGATGGTACTCCAAAACACGGCCAGCGATCATAACTATTTATCTTTATTACGATTTGGAAGCGGTGCCAAGTGCAGGACCCAACCGCTTTACACGCAACCCGATGCGTCTGCGGAAGATTCTGAAAAGAGTCTTAAGTCTTTCTTTATATATTATATTATATTAAGTCTTTAAGACTTAATATAAGATTTTATATTAAGTCTTTCCTCGTAACTAAAACTAGATATACCCTTGACCAATTTAGTAGCCCTATGCTGAAGCCCTCGATCGGTGGCTGGATGGTACTCCAAAACACGGCCAGCGATCATAACTATTTATCTTTATTACGATTTGGAAGCGGTGCCAAGTGCAGGACCCAACCGCTTTACACGCAACCCGATGCGTCTGCGGAAGATTCTGAAAAGAGTCTTAAGTCTTTCTTTATATATTATATTATATTAAGTCTTTCCTCGTAACTAAAACTAGATATACCCTTGACCAATTTAGTAGCCCTATGCTGAAGCCCTCGATCGGTGGCTGGATGGTACTCCAAAACACGGCCAGCGATCATAACTATTTATCTTTATTACGATTTGGAAGCGGTGCCAAGTGCAGGACCCAACCGCTTTACACGCAACCCGATGCGTCTGCGGAAGATTCTGAAAAGAGTCTTAAGTCTTTCTTTATATATTATATTATATTAAGTCTTTAAGACTTAATATAAGATTTTATATTAAGTCTTTCCTCGTAACTAAAACTAGATATACCCTTGACCAATTTAGTAGCCCTATGCTGAAGCCCTCGATCGGTGGCTGGATGGTACTCCAAAACACGGCCAGCGATCATAACTATTTATCTTTATTACGATTTGGAAGCGGTGCCAAGTGCAGGACCCAACCGCTTTACACGCAACCCGATGCGTCTGCGGAAGATTCTGAAAAGAGTCTTAAGTCTTTCTTTATATATTATATTATATTAAGTCTTTCCTCGTAACTAAAACTAGATATACCCTTGACCAATTTAGTAGCCCTATGCTGAAGCCCTCGATCGGTGGCTGGATGGTACTCCAAAACACGGCCAGCGATCATAACTATTTATCTTTATTACGATTTGGAAGCGGTGCCAAGTGCAGGACCCAACCGCTTTACACGCAACCCGATGCGTCTGCGGAAGATTCTGAAAAGAGTCTTAAGTCTTTCTTTATATATTATATTATATTAAGTCTTTAAGACTTAATATAAGATTTTATATTAAGTCTTTCCTCGTAACTAAAACTAGATATACCCTTGACCAATTTAGTAGCCCTATGCTGAAGCCCTCGATCGGTGGCTGGATGGTACTCCAAAACACGGCCAGCGATCATAACTATTTATCTTTATTACGATTTGGAAGCGGTGCCAAGTGCAGGACCCAACCGCTTTACACGCAACCCGATGCGTCTGCGGAAGATTCTGAAAAGAGTCTTAAGTCTTTCTTTATATATTATATTATATTAAGTCTTTAAGACTTAATATAAGATTTTATATTAAGTCTTTCCTCGTAACTAAAACTAGATATACCCTTGACCAATTTAGTAGCCCTATGCTGAAGCCCTCGATCGGTGGCTGGATGGTACTCCAAAACACGGCCAGCGATCATAACTATTTATCTTTATTACGATTTGGAAGCGGTGCCAAGTGCAGGACCCAACCGCTTTACACGCAACCCGATGCGTCTGCGGAAGATTCTGAAAAGAGTCTTAAGTCTTTCTTTATATATTATATTATATTAAGTCTTTAAGACTTAATATAAGATTTTATATTAAGTCTTTCCTCGTAACTAAAACTAGATATACCCTTGACCAATTTAGTAGCCCTATGCTGAAGCCCTCGATCGGTGGCTGGATGGTACTCCAAAACACGGCCAGCGATCATAACTATTTATCTTTATTACGATTTGGAAGCGGTGCCAAGTGCAGGACCCAACCGCTTTACACGCAACCCGATGCGTCTGCGGAAGATTCTGAAAAGAGTCTTAAGTCTTTCTTTATATATTATATTATATTAAGTCTTTAAGACTTAATATAAGATTTTATATTAAGTCTTTCCTCGTAACTAAAACTAGATATACCCTTGACCAATTTAGTAGCCCTATGCTGAAGCCCTCGATCGGTGGCTGGATGGTACTCCAAAACACGGCCAGCGATCATAACTATTTATCTTTATTACGATTTGGAAGCGGTGCCAAGTGCAGGACCCAACCGCTTTACACGCAACCCGATGCGTCTGCGGAAGATTCTGAAAAGAGTCTCACGGTACCTGACTAACCTTGAAGACCGTATCGAAAGAATTCGATCCGAACGTGATTTGGAAGTGGTTATGACAAGGCTTTACGCCGTGATAACTCGAGAATTCGAGTTAAGAGCCGTAACACGGGGGCTCAGAAAGACCAACTCTTGGTGGACCGACAGCCTGCGTGTTATGCGCAAGGAGGTCGCAGCCCTCAGGAGAAGGTCAGAAAGAACGGTAGATCCCAATGAAAGGATGATATTCCGTATCAAATACCGACGACGGCTCGCCGAGTATAGGCAATCCATCTGTCGTGGAAAACAGGAAGCTTGGGTTAAGCTTTGCGATGCGCTATCGCGTACTGATCCGTGGTCTCTTCCCTATAAGTTGGCCAGTAAGATTAGACGCAGAACACATCTAAGCTCAATCAGGAGGACGAATGGAACCATGACGGTTACCTGTGAAGAATCAGCAAATGAAATCTTGCAAACGATTTTCACGGATGAGGGACCTGATACCCCGTCGCATTCGAAGCTTCGGGAGATAACGGAAAGACATATCGGCAAAGCGGATGATGTCCCCTTCACCGCAACCGAGGTCAATTCCGCTATTTTGAGGGCTAAGCTTCGCAAGGCCCCGGGTCCCGACCGTATACATGCCGAGGCAATACGGGAAATTCACCGTCTTAGACCCGAGCTTTTCCTAAAGCTGTTCAACAGCTGCCTCGCACTCGGTAAGACACCGAATGCTTGGAAGGAAGCTCGGCTTGTCTTGATCCCGAAGCCTAGTCGGGATCCTTCGAACGCCGGTTCCTATCGACCGATCTGCTTGCTTAATACCATGGGGAAGATTTATGATAGGTTGCTCTCGGACCGACTAAAGCACTTGCTGGTTAAGGGAGAAAAACTCCATCGAAATCAGTACGGTTTCGTGAAGGGACGCTCCTGCGACCTGGCGATGCACGAAGTTCGAAAGCGAATTCAGTCAGCCAAGAAACGGCGACTGGGCCTATCAGCTACCTCGCTCGACATTAAGGGAGCCTTCGATAATGCTTGGTGGCCGGCGATTCTCGCTGGCTTGATCCGAGCGAACTGCCCCGCCAACCTATATACGGCGGTAAGAGACTACCTGAGCGGCCGTACAATGAAGTACGTGACCCCAGAGGGATGCATTGAGATTGCACCAGGAAGGGGATGCCCTCAAGGCTCTTGCATTGGACCGACTCTTTGGAACATAGTGTGCGATGAGTTCCTCCGGGCGCCACTGCCCAGAGGAATAGCCTTCGCCGACGATCTGCTCCTCCTCACCACAACGGAGTGACTGCAGAGGAAATTGAGTGTAATACAAATAGTTCTTTAGAGGCCAAGGTTGCTGATAGCGTCAAGCTACAGTTCAGCGCGGATAAGACCAAGAGCCTCTATATAAGAAATGGCGGTCGGCTTTATCAGGAACCGCCGAAGATCCGTTTAAGGGGCTCCGAAATCGAGCTGGTGGAACGTCTGAGATACCTGGGAGTAACTGTCGACGGAACGTTGAACTTTAAGTTTCATATTGCGGAACGCTCCGGCAAGGCAATGAAACTCTTCAACGCTGTCCGTTCATCTGCGCCTAAGTTATTTGCAAACAATCCAAACCTAATCAAACATAATATTATATCCCTTAATTGCCAGGGACTCAGCTTTATCCTTAAAAAATAAGTTGCTCATTTACAAGTCACTACTTAGACCAATAATCAGTTACGCTTGCGTCGTGTGGGGCTATGCCGATAAAAGCCATTTTAATAAATTAGAGATACTTCAAACTAAAATAGCTAGACTCATAACCAATAGCCCTTTTTACTATAGGAACCATATGATTCTTAAGAGCCTTAAATTAACAACTATAAAAGATCATTTCATTAAAATAGCTCTGAAATTTTTTCAAAAATTAGAAAATAGCAATAACCCCTGTGTCCAAGGCATAGCCCGGTACGATGCTATTTTACCATCTAACTGGAGGAGACCTCGGGCTATATTGAACGAGGTCTCTTATGCACAAACATATTGAGTCGGATGTACGGTGTTTTTCTTTATGTAAGCTTCTCAAGATATTACCTTGTTAATCAATTACTCTTCATTGTATTTGTATTTTTTTTTTATTTGTGTTGATTGTTGATTGGGGATGTGGGCCCTGGGGGCCTAGATACTGATACAAATATGTAGTGTTGGTTTTTATTCCATTTTTCTTAAAATTTTAAACCCATATTTTACTATTTTAACTTATTCATGTCTTATTTTGAAGTTTTCAACTTGTCAATCAACGTGTTTTTGTATCCTAAGTTGTGTTAATTGTTGATCAAAGATAAGGGCCCTACGGGTCTAGGTGCTTTGTTTTCAATAAAAAAAAAAAAAAACAGATTTACTTAGGCGCCATCGAACCGATTCTACTATATGGTATCGGCGCCTGGGGCGATAGAACCGAGCTCAAATATGTACGCATGGAGCTTGATAAGGTTCAGAGACCGTTCCTGCGCTCGATCACCAAATCTTTCAAATCGGTTTCGACCTAGAGACCCTATATATAGAGAGACTGGACAATGAACTTTTCGCCGCCATTTTAGTTACAAAATGCATGGATCTCCATAGACTGTAATGCTAATTCATCTGCCTAAAACTCTTATTATTGCACAAAAATCAAAGCGAAAACTATATCAAAAATTTCAACAATTCATTCCGAACACGAATTGATGTTCTTTTTTTTGTTATTAATTATTTTTATCTTAGAAAAAGCATTTTAAAAAATCAAAGTGAGTGAGAATGATTGTTGGGTTGCCACAGGCAACATTAGGCACGCTATCGCTCTTTTCGAGGAGAAATGTTATGGACTAGTAGCCAGGAAACTAGTCTCAATGGACTCTAACAGCCTATCTGGTTCGAGACTTCACGGAACCAACACGTGACCTACAACTGAGCTTGCAATGGACTCTAACCACCTATCTGGTTCGAGACTTCACGGAACCAACACGTGACCTACAACTGAGCTTGCGATTGGTTACCACAGATACTACACTAGTAGATCTACTAGTGTAGTATCTGTGGTAACCAATCGCAAGCTCAGTAGGTCACGTGTTGGTTCCGTGTGACGTCAGACGGTTAGAGTCCATTGGTTACCACAGATACTACACTAGTAGATCTACTAGTGTAGTATCTGTGGTTACCAATGGACTCTAACCGCCTATCTGGTTCGAGACTTCACGGAACCAACACGTGACCTACAACTGAGCTTGCAATTGGTTACCACAGATACTACACTAGTAGATCTACTAGTGTAGTATCTGTGGTAACCAATGGCAAACTCAGTAGGTCACGTGTTGGTTCCGTGTGACGTCAGACGGTTAGAGTCCATTGCAAGCTCAGTAGGTCACGTGTTGGTTCCGTATGACGTCAGACGGTTAGAGTCCATTCCTAGTTGTATTACTTGGTTTTTAATGGACTCTAACCGTCTGACGTCACACGGAACCAACACGTGACCTACTGAGCTTGCAATTGGTTACCACAGATACTACACTAGTAGATCTACTAGTGTAGTATCTGTGGTAACCAATTGCAAGCTCAGTTGTAGGTCACGTGTTGGTTCCGTGAAGTCTCGAACCAGATAGGCGGTTAGAGTCCATTTCTTATCCAAATAGATGGTTCACTAGTCTTGGTAGCCAACGGCGGATGCCAATAAAGTCGCCAACCAGTTAAACAATAAAATATTTAGTTTTTTGAATTTATTTGGCAATATTTATGAAAGAAAGTATAAACAAATAAATTTTTAATAACTTATTTGTTTACATTTTAACTCTTCTTTTGGTATTTTTCAAAACTTTTAACAGCATTTTCCACGATTTTCAACATTTCGTAATGTTAAAGTATAGGAAAGTTGTAACTAAAATGGCGGAAATACCGATAATAGCGGTGAGCCGTTGTCCAGTCTCTCTATATATAGGGTCTCTATTTCGACCCCGGCATTGCAGATATTAGCGGGGGTAATGCCACTAGGTATAAAGGCGCAGACTCGATGGGCGAGCTTCCTGACGAGATCAGTGGGTGGAGTTCACCAGGTTGGTCCGTACTCCTTCGGTTGCAAAAGACTAGAGAAAATGGTAAACATAGATTTAATACACCCCGCGGAAAGGGTGAGCGTACCATTCGACTGCCAGAAACCAGTGCTCGGAGAGTTCGATCTCTATACAGATGGGAGTTGTATAGAGGGAAAGGGTCCTTTGGGTGCGGCGTTCGTGGTTTATTACCACGGATGTAAAATTGCACAGGGACTAAGACAACTGCCAGAAGGATCGACCGTCTTTCTGGCTGAGCTACTGGCTTTACAACACGCCATCAATTGGTGCTACGTTAACCCGGCGCAGCATAGGCGTCAAATAACAATTCATTCAGACTCGCTTGCGGTCCTACAAGCGTTAAAAAATCCCGAGTCCACCTCGGACAGGGTACTAAGCACCAAAGGTTCTTATACGAGACTGGCGGCAGTAGACAATGTGACCCTGAGATGGGTAA
Source organism: Tetragnatha montana (assembly GCA_963680715.1). NCBI lineage: Eukaryota > Metazoa > Arthropoda > Arachnida > Araneae > Tetragnathidae > Tetragnatha > Tetragnatha montana. The sequence continues at coordinate 60,540,663 of OY796680.1, read as the reverse complement.
AAGCCCATGTAGGATTAGAAGGCAACGAGGAAGCGGACCGGCTGGCGAAACTGGCCACCGAAGGAGGCGAGGAGGTCTTAAAGACGCTCCTCACCCGTCCACACTCTAATATTAGACGCACTATAAGAGAGACGTTCCTCGATCAATGGAACACCGAGTGGGCTCTAGAAGATCGCGCCAGGTGGACCTACGAGCTTCTCCCGAAGCCTGACCTGAAATTCCTGTCCGGTCACTCGGCTCAATCCCAACTGTTGAGCGGACACGGCTAGTTCAGGAAGCACTCCAGAAATATCGGAAAAGATATTACGGGGGAGTGTGTGTGTGGCGACACTGCTGACGCCAGACACTTTCTCGTCGCCTGTCCTCTGACAAAGGTCGAAAGGAAAGCTCTAGGTATCGCGGAGGGCTGTGATGTGACCGTTGACGCAAAAGCGTTAGCATCCCCCGAGAAATTAGGCACTGATGAAGGTAGTGGAGCTTGTCCACATGAGTGGTACTCATCCAGACGTCTAACGACGCCAACCTGAATCGGTCCCCGAACCTGGAACCGATCTCTCGGCAAACATTATAAAGGAATTGTTACACCTGACGGGTGTTCATGCGCTAGCATGTCCACGGTGACTGGAGGTCAGAAGGGCACCGCGCGCAGTGACAGCGCTGTTCACGGTGCGCACACCAACAGGATTTGATGGTCACACCCGACGCGCTCTAAACGCGGTCGGAAGAGGGCAGCGTGTGCGGCCCCTAAGTACACTCACGCCCGGGGACGGCCCCGGGACTCTGCCGCGGAAGCGGGCCACTTCAAGGCGCGTCACCATATCAGGAAGGCGTTTTGCCGACGGATCCCGCCGTAAACAGGGTATTAGAAAGATTCGAAATCGAAGCAAAACGTCGAAGCTGAATGCAAATAAGAACGGATTACATTTCTTCGGTGAAGGACTTAAGATCATGAATAGTGCATGTGAGAGGGAAGTTGAGACTCACGAAGTATCGAGAGAGTTCAGAATGGAGATACGAGACTTGGTTCGTCGAAAGAGAAAACGCTTGGCGTTGTGGGATGCTGACGGACAAACAATATAAGTAGGAGATGGATGCGTAGCGTTGTCGGACCAGAGAATGGGATGAAGCTGGGGCGGTACGTTGCAAGGCGGGCTTTGCTTCCTTCACGAGGGCGGTACCGCGGACCGGGTTGTCATTGGCAAAGCGCTTAGTTCGTAGCCAGACCCGTGCTCCGCATATTCTCTCTCTCTCTCCCTTTCAACTAAATCTATATCTTTTTTTTAAGAATGGAGACCAGAACTGAACAGCAGTATAAGAAAAGAACTATAAGAGGAAGGTAAAAGAGCGTATCAGAATGAAAGAGGTAAAGGAAGATAGGAGAAAGTAATGAATGCCGGAAAAAAGTTTAAAAAGTGGGAAGAAATCGAATTATAAAGATAGAAGGTTAAATGAATTTGGAAGAAAGGATAAAAAAGAGAATGAGAATAAAATAGCATTTTGGAGAAGAAAAGTATGAAATCATTGGGAACGAGGTTGTAAGTAAAGAAAAATGAGAATAAGAAGAGAGAGAATCAGGAAAAAAGATTAAATACTTAGTATACAAGTTATATAGTATACAAGTTACTTAGTATACATAGTTACAAGTATACATAGTATACAAGTTATACTATTTTAGTGGTTGGACGCCAACCACTCCAATTTACACATACAAATATTAATGTAACCAAATTTTAAAGAAACACTATTAGTTGAGATATTTTAATGGTGTTATATTTTAACATTTGATTATTTTTGGCAATTTAGCACGAAACTCGACGTTGGCGAACGGCTAATCCTAAAGTACCCAAAATGAAACAACCTGGAAATTCCCTGGAAACTGGACCTTAGTGGTCCGAGCCGTTTTCCAGTGGTTTTGGACCAGCGGACCACCGCCAATTTCGAACCCTGAATTCTGAATATTTTTAGTAGTGAGTGAATCCGGCGATGCATGTGAATAGGCTATGTCATCCGCATCAGTGAAATCCCTTTTCGCCTGCTGTAATAAAACTTTAAAGGCCTCCTCTCCTCATATTTTATAGATGTACGAACAACAATGCATCATAAAACGCTTTTGTATCTCCGCCGCCACCGCATATTATAAGAAATATGCAGAGGGCTTTACATATAGGATACAGTTAAAGTGAAGCTCCCTCGTGAAAATCATTTTACTGTATAGGGATCAGTTGCGGATCCAAAGGAGGGGAACTTTTCCAGACCATCAATTTGAGAAAAATGTCGAAATGTTGGGGATTTTCTGAAAAGTATCACTCAATATCCACGAAACAATTATCAGCTGTAATAAAACTTTAAAGGCCTCCTCTCCTCATATTTTATAGATGTACGAACAACAATGCATCATAAAACGCTTTTGTATCTCCGCCGCCACCGCATATTATAAGAAATATGCAGAGGGCTTTACATATAGGATACAGTTAAAGTGAAGCTCCCTCGTGAAAATCATTTTACTGTATAGGGATCAGTTGCGGATCCAAAGGAGGGGAACTTTTCCAGACCATCAATTTGAGAGAAATGTTGGGGATTTTCTGAAAAGTATCACTCAATATCCACGAAACAATTATCAAAAAATGAGGTAGAAAATTTTACGGTGGGAAATTGTCCCAATATTCCCTTTTTACAAAAATTTGTCAACTTAAAAATAAGTTTTTATGGACTTTAAATGATTGCATCTACACGCGTTCCCGTGTAACAGAAAGGTGCTTGCTATGGGGGTCTTCCCCCAGAATAATTTTTGTTAACCTGTAAATGTAGGATTTTAACTCATTTTAAGTATTTTTTTGGGTTCCAAGGAGGGGGCACCCTTTGGATCTGCACCTGATCGGGATGGATTTCTTTAGAACGGATGTTAAGGTTCTGAAAGTTAAGGAGGTTAAGGAAACTGTATCTTAACTTTTAAGAGATATAGATTGTGAGCTCTGGAATGGACTGGTTATAGATTTAGTTGAAAGGGTTCAGCATAGGGCTACCAAATTGGTCAAGGCTATATCTAGTTTTAGTTACGAGGAAAGACTAAAGAAGTTAAATATGTTCACTTTAGAGAAAAGAAGGGCTAGAGGGGATTTGATTCAACTTTTTAAAATGTTAAAACAAGGGGACACAGAGGGACCTGTACGGGTAATAGAACGAGGGGTCACAGTTTAAAATTGAATAAGGCAAGTTTTAAACGGGATTGTAGGAAGCATTATTTTTTAAATAGAGTAGTGGATAAATATAATGCATTACCTGAATCGATAGTTAACTCAAGTGGAGTTTAAAAGAAAAGTAGACGAATACTGGAAATCGGGTGGGTTGAATTGAATAAAACCTTGCTGGGCTTTCAGCCTGTACTTGATCGACTATATTTGTATTTGTATTTGTTGGTCTTAATTAGGGTGACCAGACGTCTTTTTACCACTGACCGAATATTGCCAACAATTTTCTCATTGAAGTTTTTGTTCTATCTCCTTTAGCGTTTTAATTAGTGTTTTTAACTTTCTTATTTCTCCACTAGGGGCACTGTAAGTCATCTCAATGGACTCCCCAGGGTCACTTACCTAGGGGCACACCTTACCTCCATGCAGAGATATTTTTACCTCTTCTGAGAGAGTATTTCACTCCTTGAAAATCGGAATTACTATTTAAAAAAATAGGCAGGAGTATTTTCACTCTTTCAATTTTTCACAAATGTTTAGCTTAAATCTTCAGCCATGGCATCCTAATTATCATAATTACTAATTGTGTTTTCATATAGGAATAGTATTTTTTTCCATGTATTCTTCTGATGCTTAGTAGATTTATTAAAGTACCAAAATAGCATCCGCATTTTTTTTTTCAATTTCATTTTGTCCATTAAAAAGTAAACGTTTATAATAGAAATTTTGTCTCTGTATATGTAGCTCATGATATTTCCTTATTTCACTCCTCATAATTGAATTTCACTCCTCCTAAAAAAGGCAAGGAGTATTTTTACTCAATGAAAAAAAATCCTACGAATAACACTGCCTTCAGGGGACACATACCTTTTAAAAGTCCAAAATGGAGGGGAAAAATGGGTATCTTTAAAGGCCTGCAATTTTTTAAATAATGTATACCGGGATTAGATTTCAGGTGATATGGTTAATTAAACATTCTTTTATTGAAAAAAAGTTCAACGAAATATATATATATATATATATATATATATCTATATATATATATATATATATATATATATTTTTAAAATAGAGGTTATCGTGAAACATAATTTTAAAGTCCATTTTTTAGTTAGCGCAGCTTTTTGAAAAAAGTAATTGATATTTTCACCCAATTTTTTTTCTGGAGAAAGGGATATATATAATCTTTACATTAATGAACCAGATTGTCATTTGAATAAGAATATTTTATTTTATAAGCATTTAAAGTGATATTTTTTTTCAAAATTTACAAAATTCAAATTAAAAATTTTATTACTGTTTTAAAATTTAACATAGAGGTTTCTTGCTTCATTAATGCAAAGATTATATATATCCCTTTCTCCAGAAAAAAATTGGGTGAAAATATCAATTATTTTTTTCAAAACTAGAGGGCCTGCCCCCTGCTCGCTATCGCTCACCAACCCCCGGAACTACTTCGCAGTTCTTTTTAGATCGCTTCGCGATCTCAGCGAGCAAAGCTCGCTTGTTCCATCTTACCAATCACCCCGCTGGTCGGCTTAATTAATGCTCCTTTACAACCGAAACTACTTATCACTCTTGCTGATAAATAATTTAATCCAAATCATCCCGAAAAAAACTATTGCTGAAATATTACTTTCCTAACTTAAATTGAAAATAAAGGAAATCACACATAGTGAGCTATCGCTCACCAACCCTCTGAACTGCTTCGCAGTTCTTCTCAGATCGCTTCGCGATCTTAGCGAGCAGAGCTCGCTTGTTCATCTCAACAATCCAGCAGAAGCCTTTTCTCCGAATAATTTAATTGAAATGTTAAAAAAATATTCAGCAAGTCTACTAATAACCATCAACCACTTTGTAGAAAAAAGCATTGTTGAAAATAAAAGAAATCAGACTCATCAATAAAACACGCATAAAACTCGTCTGTTTCTCTAGTGAACGGCGAGAAAGAGAAGAAAAAATTGAAACTTTGAATCTTAATAATTCTAAAACTAATTAGAATTTTTGAAAAAACAAAAAGCCAATATTTTTATAAAAATTATATCTATGTGTCTTTAAAATATCATAGTTCTACTGTGATTAGTTTTGCTTTTATAACGAAAAAACAGAAAAATCTTCAAAATTTTCGAAACTTTAAAACTTAATTACTCCAAAACTAATTCGAAATTCGAAAAAAGGGCGACGTGGTGCAAAACTGCACATCTAAGAGTATGTGTCTGCAAAAAATCATATTTCTGCTGCTAATAGATTTTGCTGGGAGCGAACTCGCAGCAGAAAAAAATAATTTTCGACTTTGACATTAAATAACTCTAGAACTAATTATCTCATCTATTAGCTTTTAGAACGAAAACGATCCTCATACACTTGAATAGAAATGTTTAAAATTTCACAAATTTCCGTCGAATAGTTTTTGCGTAGTGAGAGTTCAAAGTGTTCAAAAATAAAATTTTCAAAAGCAGCGGCAGCGGCGGCGGCGGCGGTCACTGTTACTTTTTTTTTAATATAGAGAGAAGCTGCGCTGACTAAAAAATGGACTTTAAAATTATGTTTCACGATGACCTCTATTTTTTAAAAAAAAAATTAATAGTTTTTTTTCGTTGAACTTTTTTTTTAATAAAAGGATGTTTGATTAACCATATTACCTGAAATATAATCCAGGTATGCAATATTTAAAAAATTGTAGCCCTTTAAAGATACTCATTTCTCCCCTCCATTTTGGACTTTTAAAAGGTATGTGTCCCCTTCATGTGACCCTAAAGAGACGTTGTTTCCAAATAAAAGCCGTAAAACGGACTTTTGAAACACCCTGTAGAATTCCATTGACAAGACCCTCCGTGCTTTTCAATAATTCCGATGATCCCATTTGATGCAATACAGGAGGAGGAAGGAACCTCAAAAATCCGATCAGCATTCTTCAGCGTGCGGTCTCGCAATGCAATTAGACCTCCTCATAGAGTCACCATAGGCATAGGAGGTGCTTTGAGCAGCCTTTTGTTCATTAAAAAGGTGTAAATCCGAACTTTTGTATTTGCTCATCGATACCTTTTCTCTCTTTTTCTCCCTTCTGTTTTTAGCAGGAGGAGGGGTCCCCCCCCTTGAATCCGCACCACACTGTTGTGGACCATGGAAATTCCCTATATATTCCCAAATAGGGATAGATAATAATCTCTCCCTATTTAGATCAGCTCTCCAAAAGAGACCGAAAGAGAGACATAATTTGAAGTATTTTCCCCCTTCAAATTCAATGAGAGGACCTTTCCCAAGTATCGCTGTTTTGAAATCACTGCAGAAACAACTTGGAGGGGGGAATTTTTTTTCTCTCATATGCAGGAAATGACTTGTCCCTTTTTCTAGTGACTGCTATACTATCATGGTCACCTAGAGACAAAAAGAGAGAGAGTAGAGAAGGACAGAGACATAGGGAGAGAGAGATACAAAGAGAGAGAAAGAGAGTAGAAGAATGCAAAAGAAAAAAAATATAGAATAAATGCTATACCTCGATATGCGGTCTAGAGAGAAAGAGAGAGATAGAAAGAGACAGAGAGAAAAAGAGAAAGAGAAAAGAGAGAAAAAGAGAAAGAGAAAAGAGAGAAAGAGAGAAGGAGAGAGAAAAAAGAGAAAGAGAGAAAATATAGAGAAAGAGAGAGAAAAAGAGAGATATAAAAAAGAGAGACAGAGGAAAAAAGAGAAAGAGAGAAAACGAGAAAGATAGAGAAAAAAGAGAGGGAGAGTATTCCCCCGATATCCGGTCTAGAGGGGTATAACACTTTCTGACTTTCCATCCATGCTCCTGGGTTTCTTCTTACCATACACACACCATGTTGGGTGACAGCACCAACGCACTCTCTCTGTACCTCTCCATCTCTACGGACCTCGCATTTTCCTCTTCCTACCGTCTAGACGTGTGTTGGGGGGGGCTTCGAATCTTCGGAATCACCGGCGGATTCCATTGGGCGGGTAGGTAGTAGGTGCACGCGGAGCCAATTATCCCCCCCCCCCCTCACAATCAGACTAATGGAATCATGTTTTCTCTCTCTTTGTGTGGCCTACAGTTTGGAGGGATTGTTATTAGATAGTTAAAAGGTATTTTGGGGAGGAAAGCGAGTAATGTTACTGTTGTTGGTGACTTTTGATGGTTTGACGAATATAGAATTATTTCCGGAAGGGCCCAAAATTCTTCCTCAGCCCCCATGCATTAATTAATAGGTCCAATGAATTCTTTTAATGCATTTTTAGGTAGAATTTGCGTCTAAAGAACTTAATGTAAGAAACTTTGTGAGTAACAAAGTTACAAGTACCAAAGGAGGTTTGGGGGTCCTCCCCTAGAATTGTTTTTGGAAATTTAATTCTAAAGAACAGAGTTTTAACTTGTTTTGGCACACAAAGTCCGAATTTTAGGGGGATAAGGCCTTTTCACCCCCCTTATATACGCCCCTGTTTGATGGGCCAAGAGTAGGAAGGGTTTCAGGAATATGATTAATAAAACTTTCATGTTATAACTCTTTATTAGGCCATTGCAAAAGACTATGAGAATTTTTTTTTTTGGAATTTATCAAGTGCTCCCCTCTCAAAAGTTGTTACAGTTACTGAAAAATTAATACCTGCAAATTTGTTGAATGCAAATTTTCATGTCTCTAGCCAATTTTTGACTCCCGCGTACCCTAAAAGTAGTTTTCTTTTGTTATTGCATAGGGAATTTATTGTAAACATCCTAATTTTGTTTGTGTTTAGTTTAATAATCCTGAACGCTGTCAATATTGAGTTAAAACCTGTATAACACCTATGGGATATTATTTTCCGAAGATTCTAATTGGAAAAACATTCAATAGCACATACTGAGGGGAACAATTTCCCCGATGGTTAAAAGCGCACTCTGACCGAGAAAAGCGGGGGCTCGCGGGCGCAAGGTAGATCAAGGTTATCAGATGATGCCAGCTGTAATAAAAAGAGTTTCAATGCGGGAATGGTCTTCTACATTCCCGCAGGTGTTTGTTGGAGGGGAAATATCTTTTTCGGAGGTTTGCAGCACTAATAATGGAAACGCACAGCCATCTGGAATTCATTTCCGGTACTTTCGGTGTTCGCTGCAGATCATTTGTGATGAAGCGAATTTTCCATTCGTCCCATTTTAAAATTTCGTCTTCGGAGCAGCGTAAACTGAACTAGGAAAAAAGAATTTAAGCATTTTTCACAAGGAAGTTTTAACGATAAGTCAAGTGTTCAGGGAGAACAATGTATTCGAGAAATCTAAGCATCAGTAAAGATTTTGTACACGAAAAGAAAAACGGGGAGGGTCGGGCAGTTTTCTTACGTAATTATGAGAGGGGAGTTTGCGGTTTCAAAAAATGACCAAAAACTTGCTTACGTAATACTTGAACGCCCCTAAGATCATCCTCAGACTGGACGCCATTGGATTAGGTGTTTGAAAATGCGGCAAAGCAACTGTAGGACCTCTCAAAAAATTAAGACCAGGAGTGTTTAAACAGTTATACAAACTCTTAAAGAAGTGTATGGATGAAGGAGAAATTAGTACTTTGAAGGTCAAAAAAAGAAAAACTATTCTACTTTTTATTAATTTGTAATAGACCAATTCTGGGAACTTTCTGATCCTACCTCGTATAATCCCCTAAAAATGCAATTCAAGGACCCATGTTGTCCATACAATTATAAGCCACCCAACGCGATTGAAAGAAAGAATAACCGGTCAAATCGTCTTTCCAAAACCCCCTGGTAGGTAGATATTCCCGAAGAATCTGAGCATCGGAGGAGAGTGAGTGAAGAATAAAGCGAAGAAGGAGTTTTGTAAATGGGTGGTGGTTTGTAATTTATGGGCGTCCGCAACAAAAGGACGATTCGAGGAGGAGGAAGACCCCGAATATTGAAAAAGGAGAGAGCAAGGAGCGAACAGGGGGAGCGCCCATCACTCCCATCTGCTAGGCTCCTCTTAACACTGAGCTATTACATAAACCTGGAGTGCGAACTTTCAATACTTTAACATAGTGACAACTCCACTGGACATATTGAAACGCATTGAAGCCGCTGCATCATGCCACTGCACAGTGGCGTATATAGGAATTTATTTCGGGAGGGGCCCAAAATTACTCCCCAGACCCTCCCTCCCCCACATATTTAATAGATCCAATGCAGCTTTTTAGGTTATAATTTAGGTCCTAAACACTTAATATAGGAATAGTTGTTAGTAATAAAAATACAAGTACTAAAGGGGGGTCTGGGGGTCCTCCCCCAGAAAATTTTTGGAAGTTTGACTTAAAAAAAAACAGGTTTTTAACTAGTTTTGGTACACTAAGCCCGAATTTTGGATGTACATTTTTATGAACTTAATATTTAAAAAGATATTAAAGTAGAGTTCCAAGTACAAAAGAGGATCTGGGGGTCCTTCCCCAGACGATTTTTGGAACTTGACCCCTAAAAACAGGGTTTTATCTTGTTTTTGGTACATTTAGTCCGAATTTTGGACATATATTTTTTGATAGGATTTGGATGAACTTATTATATTGAAGTTGTTAATAAAATTCTAAGTACAAAAGGGGGGGGGGGTTTGGGGGTCCTCCCCCAGAAATTTTTTTGAAATTTGACCCTTAAATACAGGGTTTTAACTTGTTTTGGTGCACCTAGTCCGAATTTCGGGGGGGGGCCAGGGCCCCCTCGGCCCCCCCCTTGTATACGCCACTGCCACTGCACCACGTGTCAGTGTCATGGTAACGCATTGATGCTAAAACAAGGAAATGGTGTATTGAAAATAGTTCACTAAAAAAACTTCTACTACTACTCAGGCACGGATCCAAGGGGGGGGGGCCTTTTCCAGACCATCCCCTTTACCTTTTGAGAAAAATGTCAAAATGTTGGGGATTTTCTAAAAAGTATCACTCTAGATCCCTTTTTGGTACCGCTGGGGGTCCTTCCCCAGAAAATTTTTTTGAAATTTGACCTCATTTTGAGTACTCTATTTTGTGTCCAAGGGGGGCACTGTCCAGAGTGCCCCCCTTGGATTCTCGCCTGCTACATACTTAAAAAACTTCGATCCGCACTGGCACAGAGAAAAAGCCAAACAGAGGGTCCACAACATTATTTTCCATCTCATCGCAGCACTGCAAGTGTCTGTGACTGACCAAGGCTAAACTGGATCTGTTAACTGTGTTATATCAGGCTTGGACAATGCGTGAAAAGCGATGTTACAGATTATGTCTCTAGTGAGCCGTACGTGGCCAGCGCCATCTATCTGTCATTCATGGCATTGTTTTCTAGGAAATTAAAAAAAAATTCACTAGTAAAATCTATTAAAAATAAAAAAAAATCATTGAATTCTTCCAACAGTAAATAATTTACTTAACTACATTAAATTATTTAATTTATTACAAGATTAAATTGATGAGAATCAAGCATCATATTTATCGTTCGGGCAATGCACTAATAGCACTAAGTTCTAGTTAATTCTTTTGGCATGTATTTTTACATTTTTTCCAGCTGGCATCAGGGTTTTGTTTGTTGTTACATCAATTTTGTTAAATTAAAATACATTTTTGATACTTTATGCTTATTTCAGATTTCTACTTATTAAACTGTGATTTGAATAGCGATAGCGGGTAATATTCCGGGTTATAATAGCGGGTAATAATCGAGAGGTAATATAGCGGGTAATAATCGAGGTTTTCGCCAAATGTCGCCAAATTTGGGCGATAACCAGGGATTTAGATGTAGTGTTAAAGTCTGTCTGCCCTAGCAAGGCACGAGTGGCAAACCTAAAATCAGTACCCACAGCAGAAAAAACAGTGGCGAGTGCACTAAAAAAGCCATAAAGATGGTTATATCACTTCTATTAGATACCCGATACCCTGCACTCGCCACTGCTTTCTCTGCTGTGGGTACGGATTTTAGGTTTGCCACTCGTGCCTTGCTAGGGCAGACAGACTTTAGTAGTAGCTTGGCAAGATCCGATCTCGCCAAATTTGGCGAAAACCTCGATTATGGAATCTGTCCCAAGGGCGGATCCAGACCAGATTTTCGGGGGGGGGGCCATGTCAGAGTCGGAGGGTATTACATTCGAAATTTTCAGTGCCTCAGAAATTTTTTTGAAGAATGCTTGCTTTTAAGCAGCTTTTTAGGGGTTTATAGTAACTTAGAGGATATCCAGGGCCCGTGCCATTGTTTTAGAAAGTGGGGGGGGGGGCGAAACCTTTTTGGTAGGGGCATAACAATACTTATGTTTCGCGAGGTGTTTGGCTCCCAATTTTCCGAGTATAACATAAATAAAATACGAAACTTTGTTAAAGTTATAAAGGTTTCATCAGATAATGCTAGCTCGAAAGCAAAAGGGGGGTTCTGGGGGTCCTTCCCCAGAAAATTTTGTGAAATTTGGCTTCCAACAGAAGTTTTTTTACTCATTTTTGTACATTTGGTACCCATTGGATAACTCCTACAGAGAGCAACTTCTTGTACTCCTAAAAGGAGAGGAGAGAAACAAATTCAAGTAGAAAACAGTAAATAAGTAACCATGAGAAATTAATAGGGGGTCTAGGAGGTAATCCCCAAGAAAAATTTTGAACATTTGCCTCTAAAAATAAAGTTTCAGCTCATTTTGAAAGCTTGAACCACAGAATTTTCAAGGATGAAATTATAAATATACGCCAAATTTTGAAAAGGACTGGGGGTCCTCTCCCAGAAAATGTTTGCAAATTCGCCCTTTCAAACTATAGTATTCATCTATTTTAAAACTTCCCAAAAGAGAACAGCTTCTTTTAAGCGGAAGAATTTTCATGGGAAAAACACTCTAAAACAGATGTCACATGTCAAAATATTAAAGGGGGGTTGGGGGTTCTCCCCCAGAAAATTTTTTGAATTTTAGCATTATGAAAGTGTTTTTTAAGCTATTTGTTAGGGTTTCTCGGGGGGGGGGGGGCATGGCCCCCAGGGCCCCCCCCCCTGGATCCGCCACTGATCTGTCCCCAGTTTAGCCTTGGACTGACAGAGGGCTAGGCAGTATACAATATAATGACTGCCTATGACGTGTTCATTCAATCTATCACTTTTGGAGGGGGGTTAGAGGATTGAGATTCCTTTTCTCCGCCTCTCATGACGTGACGAAAGAGGCGTGAGTTGGGTGCGATCCCAGCGCCAACAAAGCCCCTCTATCACAAGCCAGCTCGGATCCAAGGGAACCTAAAAAAAGTACTCAACGTTTTTTTATGAGGGTGGACCGCCATACCCCCCCAGCTGTACCAAAAGGGGATCTTGAGCGATACTTTTTAGAAAATCCCCAACATTTTCTCAAAAGGCCGTGCTGGATCCGCAAAAGGCTTCATACCCAATGTTTTTTTTTTATTTCCATTATCACCCATGGTGCTCTCTGCCACGCAGGGTCATCCACCGACGCTCCCTCAATACCCTTCCTTCCTATCTCTCCCTCATCAATATTCCTCGGGAGGGAGTAGGGAATTTCCCCCCGCGGATGGGGAAAAAGCGGGAATGCTTCGCTCCTTTGTGGCATCCAACATGCAATCGCTGCACATTCGCTCTTTTACAGCTTACGCAGCAGCGAAAACTATCTATATAGCGTTAGTTTATACCACCTAAAAGCAATATTTAAACTAAAAAGAAAATATTACCTATTCTATCAAATAGTATTTTCAATATTGGATTAATTTATCATCAAAAATTGTTACCAATAGTAAAATGACAATTTTAGCAACATATTGGAGAATTATTATTTTTGTATTTATTTAAAAGTTATTTCACACAACTCCTCATGCTCCACATAGTATAAGACGAGGCTTATAAATGTGAGTGAAATGCAAATTTAAAATAAGAAACACCATTTAAAAGTTTAAACTGTAAACAACACAAAATTACGTGAAATGTTTAGGTTTTTTGTGCAATTAACAAACAAGGAGAATACAGGTGGCCAGAAAAAACCAGAGTATCTCAACTCCTTTTAATCGGAAGTTTTCAATTTGCTACTCTTGAGTTTAAATGGAAATATAACACTGACGATTGAATAAAAAAGAAGGTTACTTGAACCCTGTATTACAAGCCATAAGAATACAGAATGCCTCGCAATTCATTTGATAACAAAAAACATCAATTTAATAACAAAGAGCTGGAAAACATTAACCAACCTATAACATATGCAAAAACTTACATGCACTAAAAGATTGGGGGTTTTTTCAGGATAAGTTGACTTTTTCTGAAAATTACGTTATTTTAAGTAATTTTATCAATTTCATTTTAAAGCTATAGAAATTTATCTAATTATTTTTTATAAACATTATGTTACAAAACCTTACCAAGGTTTCTCCTTCCAAATTAAATTGTTCATTGAAACCAGGATCTTGTAACGACGCAGAAATAACCCAGACACTTAAAGTTCTAACAGCTTTATTCCAACGACGACCAACATCTTTTCCAACAACAAAAAACATAAACAGAACCTTGAAATCCAAATAAAAGTTAAAGTTGTTTCTAAAATTGGGGGGTCCAGCAAAATCTCACCAAGGGGGGAGAGGGGGGTCCAGATTTTGGAAAAAATACCTCACGTAATTTATGGATGTCCCCTAACAAACTCCTACTACTGCGCATGCTTCAACCTTCGTGGAAATAGCCACTTCTTTTTCTAAAACTGCGTTCTCGTAATATATCGGAGTTCATGGACGTATATAAGGGGGGAGTTTAGGGGGTCCAGACACCCCCCTTAGCCTAGACCTTATGTCAGCCAAACAGAAAGGTTCCTGTCCCAAATATCCAAAAAATGAGTGAAAATACAACTTTTTCGGATCAAATTTCACGAAATTTTCTGGGGGAGGACCCCCAGACCCCCCTTTTTTGCCTCAAGGAATGTATTAACCACAAAAATTTGTGATTAAGTTCACAAAAATTCACATTTGCTCTACATTAAAACTATTAAAAACATTTGGGGGCCAGAACCCTTCGAAACAGTCTAGTAACGGCTCCCTTGGTCCTGAGGCTCAGAGGGAATTTCAAGGTATACAACCTCCCTTTTGAAACCTCAAACTTTCAATTTTTCTCCATAGAAAACGACCGACCAAAGCAAAGCTACTCCTTAATGTAATAAGGTTAATAGGGATGTTCGGGGGTCCTCCCCTAAAAATGTTTAAACTTCAGTATGCTAAAATGTCTTCTAAAGCTACCCTTTAGGGAGTTTTCAGGCAGCTTCGCGGGCCGCAAAAAATGACCCGGTGGGCTAGTTAAACTTTCAGTGTCCACTGTGACCGAAGTTTCTTGAACACCCCCCTTATAAAAGCTATAGCTTACGTCCGTGTCGGAGCTCGCTATGAGCTCGCTATAAGCGAGTTCCCACAGAATTTTCAAACCTTACCTCGCTTTCCAATAAAGCGAAAGTTTTGAAAACGAGTGACGCTTCTGTGAATGATTTATCAAAGGGGTGACAGGAATATTTCCACGAACCCGTGATTCATGGACTTCTTTGAAAAGTTGATGCCATCGCTCTTCCTCCTGGCTCCGACACCTGTCTCAATGGAACATTTTCAAGCCACAAGAGAGACACGGGAAGCGCGGAAAAAAATTCTACATTCAAGGAAGATATTTTTCCTTTCTGTAGTTCAGTGGGTGTCAAACCATCGATTATATAAGAAGGCCTAACGACTTAACTTTATGTCACTTCATTTGATGGGCTAGGTTTTCCATATAATTGGTATTTTTTTAGAAATCTGATATTGCAAAGTTCTCTCATATACTATACATGTTTCAAGGGATTCGGAATCGATTAAGACCATTTTAATTTACATATTCCGGTTATTTATATGTTTAAGCATATAAATACATATTTTTGCTACACATTTTACTATGCCATTATTTTATGTTTTTGAACCACTTTACGGTAGCTGAAAAATTTTAAGAAATCAATGGTGTTAATCATTTTAATCATTAATGATCATTTTAATCATTTAATGATCAATAATTTTAAGAACACTCATTAAAAAATTGATATTGCGGAGAAAGTTTGTAAAACCCCTTGTATCGTTTGATCTGTAAGTTCTACAAACAAGTTTTAATTAGAAAAGTTGAAGCTAAATAAATAATCTACAAAATGAAACCAGTCTTGTATTTTTACAACCGCCGCCGGTTCGGATTTTATAGCTGAAAACGTCCAAAATTTCGAGGGTTTTTTTGGAACTTTGACGCTCAGGGGCGGGGTCTAAATATTATTTTTTGAGTTGAAACTTTCATAATATTAGTTTCATACCAAATGGCACCTTTTTTTGGGGGGGGGGTAGCCCGAAAAAAATTGTGACTTTCGTTAAAAAAAAACACCCTAGTGTCACATAACCTTGTTTCTGTGGTTAAATAAAGCATGGACGTATACAGAGATATTTTTAACTCCTCAGAGGGAGTATTTCACTCCTTGAAAATCGGAAATACTCCTTCAAAAATTAGGGAGGAGTATTTTCACCCCCAAAGGTTTAGCTTAAAAAATGCACCGTGCCCGAACAAGAGAGCCGGGAGACAAATCCGAACAAGAGAACTTCCGAAGAAAGAAAGAAGGGTTCGTGACGTCATCCTTATCCCTTAATGTAAAATAAATTGTTTCATTTATAATGTTTGATATTTTCTATTAATACTTAACGTATGCTATCATTGTTAAAACCGAAATTTCATTTTATTCATCAAAAAGTAAGCGTTTTTAATAGAAAATTTGTCTATGTATATGTAGTTTATGCTATTTCCGTATTTCACTCCTCATAATTGAATTTCACTCCTCCTAAAAAAGCAAGGAGTATTTTTACTCCTCCAAAAAAATCCTAGAAATAACACTGGACGTATAGAATCTGCATGTTTTGGAAATTTTTTCAAAGGTGTTATCAATCACATATGATTTTTTTTTCTCTTAAGGACATTTTAAGATAAAAATGTTTTTTGAATAAATAAAGATGACTTTACAAACGTCAGAGGAGAGTTAGTCATGTTTACATATTACCTTTAAAGTATGTAAAAGATAGGATTATTTCTACTCACAGACAGATGTTTCGCAATCGGAGATTCTCACAGAAATGACACGGCACCAGGTTTTCAAACACGTGTAGAATTATCTTATAAATACTACATTTGAGCATAAACGGTTACTTCTGATTTAGTTCAAAAGCAACAATTTTGATAATGAATAAATTTTTGGTTGTGCTTCTGTTGGGTAAGCTAATCTTACATTCTTAAATTAGTGAACTAAAAAAATAAAATTCACGTTTTAAAAACAGACTAAAATAATTTAATAATTGAATCTTCAGTTTAAAATGAAGGGATTAAATGGCAAATTTACTTTAATACTCAAAATTTTGATGAAAAAAAATTTAGTTTCTTTCATTAAAATTTATTGACTTATTGCTAAGTTTAACGGTTTCAGATATAATGTTTATGCACGTAAAGGTAACTTTTGAAAAGAAAAAATTTGACCTAAATAACCTTATAGTTTTTGAGGTATTGAAAGTGTATCAATGTGCCCCTTGTATCAAATCGCCCCCGTTTTCCTATTCTAAATTTAGAATATATAGAGCTTTTTTTGTAAAAAATTTTTCTACCAAAAAAAAACATTAAGCATGATTGTTTGCTTCATTTTGAACACATTTTTGTCATTAAAAGTATGAAATTATTATGAATGAAATAATAATAATATTAGTATGAAATGAAATTATAGCAAACGGTTTAGAGGTTAGCTTTGGCCACTTTAAGAGCACTGCAAAAAATAATCGTAAAAAAAAAAACAGAAGTTGCAAAAGTTGCCAGAGCTTTCCTTTCCACGGAGTTTTTCTGATGACTGAACTTTTTCTGTATGCTAACGATTGTTTCGCAACTTGTGGGAACTTATCCATTGCAAATATTCTATTTTTTTTAACTACATATTGTCCCTCTACAGACTGGTGTCTCATTTTTTTTCCTAACTTTTTATTTTAATTTTAGAGGGTTATATCCCTAACAGCCGTATCGACCAACGCGAGTTACTCTCGTATTAGGAGAGATATCTCGCATTCGCGAGTTAACGGTATCGACCAGTCCAAAATACCTTAACTCTAGAGTGAAAAACAGCACTGAACTTGACTCCCCAACTTTCCCGAGTTAGTCTCGAGTTAACAAAAACAAAATGGCCGTCTGGGATATGTTAGCACACTGTATAGCAGAAAGGATTAAGGATAATGTGCAAAAGTGTTGTAGAAACTTACAAAATACTATTTAATGCTAGAATTTCACATATTATTTGCCTAAAATTTGTTAAATTTAATTCTGATATCTGAAATCGTCTGTAAACATTGAGTGCCGTGTAATTTTTTTCCTCTTCATTTTGACTGGTTTAATTGGTATTGTTTAACCAAAAAATATTTATTATAAAATACTAGATTTATTGACGAGTTACTAGGTAAATATTAAGTTTATAAAATTTATTTGTGTACTTTTTTATAGAAAGTTGGTTAACAATAGTTCTTGCTGAATATTTTTAAAGAGAACATTCTGATTAAATTATTAATAAGTTAGAATCAATAATTTTTTAAGATAGTTTTTTTTTCATTGAAATGACCTGTGAGGTATTTGCGGCCTTCTATTGCCTTGTCCATCGTGACGGTCCAATCAGAAACGGGCGTACTACTTTCCTACATTTAGCTCGAGAGTATCTTAATTCGATGCTGGTCAATAAGCTCAAAACTTATTACTAGAGTTAGCTGAACTCTAGAGACAACCTACTCTAGAGTTAGCAATAAACTAACTCGAGATGGTCGATACGGGTGTAAATATTTCAGCAGAAAAAGTCGTTCATACAGAACAAGCTCAGTCAACAGAGAAATTCCGTGGAAAGTAAAGTTCTGGCAACTTTTGCTGCCAGAGCTTTTCTGTTTTTTTACGATTATTTTTTGCAGTGAGTGAACTGGGTACTCAGAATCCCAATTGGGTATTTTTCAAAAACGCTTTTGGCAATTACAAAAATAAATATCAAATTGATAACCCCATGTTGTAACTCTAACCATAATATAACAGAAGCATTCTATAGTATTTGTGTGACATTTGGTAGTCTACAACATGTAATTTTTCTAAATGTTAAATAAATTTGGAAGGTTTTGAAAAAAAAATTACGTCAATCAAATACAGCAATGGATAAGGACAATATTGAGAGGAAAAACCATTTACTGATAAGGATTGATAAGAATTCAAGAGTTGTTATCACATCCTTTAATATAGAAACTTTGAAGTTGGAGAAAATTATTTTCAAATAATTAATTTATTATTTAAATTCATTTCTGTTTAGTGATTTATTGACTAATACACTATTTATCATTAGTATTTATAAATATTAGTATATTAACAATCGGTCTTTATCCTTTTATCCTTATTATCAATGTTTGATCAAACTGGAATTTTATGTACATTTAGATCAGGGGTTCTTTTCGGGACCCCTTTTCACGAAGAAAACTTTCCACCGCCCCCTTACAAATTACCCTTCACTATTAGAAAAAAAGTTCAACCTTTCACCTAAAAGTGGTTCAAAAAAAGCTGCAACCGAAATGTGGCGAAAAGTTGCACCAGGTTTTCGGTGCCCATCCTAGCACCGCGGAATAGGTAGAAGTTTGAACCGAAATCAGCGATACGGAAAGAACCGAGTCCGCGGTGACAGGTTGAACCGAGATAGGCGATATGGGAAGCACCGGGAATACGGTGACTGTTAGAACCGAGATAGCCGATATGGGAAGCACCGGGAGTACGGTGAAAGTTTGAACCGAGATGGGCGATATCGGAAGCACCGGCTCTACATTGACAGAAAATAAGGTGTTTTTATTAGTATTATATTAGGATGCATTTACCTACCAGTTTTTTAAAATTATTTTGTTCATATTCTTTAACACACTCATTTTTTTTTACTCAAAATTTTATTTATTTTCAATATGGTAATTCATATAAGCTGAAAAAGCGTTTTGTGCCAAATCTGTAAGGTACGAATCATTTAGGTTTGAAGTTCTTTTGAAATTTTTTTTCAGGCAGTCAGATTATGTCTAATGTAGATTTATATTATAAAATTGAACTTTTTTCTTTAAATTATGTGTATAAGTATAACCTGATTATCTCTAAACCAAAGCACCCAATTTTTTTCTCCAAGATAACAAGGAATAATATAAAAATAATCAATTCCAAGGTGAATTTTTTTTTATGTACTAAAAGGTTTTTGAGATAACAAGGTTATACTGTAATTAAAAAATATAATTTCATAATAACAGAAAATTTATTTTACCAACTTCTCAAACTTATAAAATTAATATAAAACAATATCAACAATTTTTGGAAGAAATTAGATTTATTTAATAAAAATCCATATCAAAATACCAATAATGTAAAGAGATTTTACCATTTTAACTATTTCAGATTCTTATAAGGAGTAACTTGAGTTCTGTACTCACTTTGAATAGACGACATTAGTCAAAACGTCACTTGCTTGTTTGGAAACGTAGATTCCATCCGTGATTGGTTCCGTACGGATTGGTACGGATTTACCTCCAATCACGGAACCAATCACGGATAGAATCAACGTTTCCAAACAAGCAAGTGACGTCACACTAATGTCGTCTATTATAGAACATTCCTAAATTATTGCTAGAATAACAAGATAGTTTTTAAAATATACATAAACAACTATTAATTAGCAAGAATTAGCAATTTATTCATGGGATAGAATCAGAACAGTTTGAATTTCCAACAGTTACATACATAAGATAAATATAATACACTCATAGACAGAACATATACACTAAGATTATTTTCATGTATTTAGGGATTAAAACAGAATATTCCTTAAACATGTAAACTGATAATGGATACTTGTCTAGAAAATCAGTAAATGACAATATATTTATGACTTTAGTTTCAAACAACTTGTAGCCTAAAATGTGAAACACTGTGTGAGAGTGGATTTGTTCGACACTCAAAACGTAGTTCTTCCCCTTTACACAATAAGAGGACAATTTTCGAAAAAACAGGCTAATCTTTTTTCAAAATTAACTAGCACGTATACAAGTTGGGTTTGTATTGAAATCCATTGACTACTGCATTTGATAAAAATCGAGAAACTCTTTCAATGCTTCACAAATCATCTTACTTAAATAACGAGTGAAAATATTTTACATACTTCCTTAGTTCATAATGCCAGAGAAAGATGAAATTCTAATTTAAATGCTACTAATTAGTTAAAGGATATGTTTAAACTTATAAATGACAAGGGAGAGGTTTTTAATGTAATGATCCAAACAACAAGCCAAATTAAATCAGAATGCTATAAATAAAATTTCATGTTTACTTTAATATCATATTTTTAGAGATGAAAAAGAAAAATTCAATAATTTCCTTACATAACATTCTATCTTTCCAACATAATTAAATATTTTTGAATTGGTAACAAATTTTTTGAATAACAAATTTATTTACAATTAATCAAATCAAATAGAACAAGAAAAATATCTATATCACCTGGGATTGCAACGATCCATGTAGGTGAACAAAACATGGATATATATATTTACAAAAACTAAAGCGTGATGAAGTTATAAACTAAAGTGAACAATACATGAAAATAATATAGGAAAAATATAAATCGATAAGCATCATATATGTTTATAAATTAGTTGGAGCTAAAATAATCAAAATTGACATTCAGAACATCTTATCATAAGCAAATGTATTCAAAAACTTTTATTTCTACAATATAATCAGAACAACAGTTTTAATGCATCTTTAAGAATAACTTTTTATATTTTATTAATACCAATTTAATTATCTCTTAGAATAAAATTTAAGCCAACAACAAAAAACATAAAAATCGTACTATACTTTAATAGTAGTACTCAACACTTACTTTTTAAATGAATCCACAGCAATCCAATTTCCAAGAGTCAAATCGACAAAATGGCCAATGGAGGACCAAGAATCTCGGTTCAATCAGGCCGCACCGAAACCCTTAAGATCTTTCACCGTAATCTCGGTGAAACCATATTTTCTTCGGTGGCAACGATTTTGCATCGCACCGAAATTCTGGTGCAAGCCTTAAAATTTCAAACATTTCACCAGAATTCTGGTGAAATATTGAACTGTTTTTTTTAACAGTGTTCCCTAATTTGCTTATATTTAAAAACTTTATATCAACGTTTTGTAATAGAAATATTTTACTTTATAACCAAGCAAAATGAAATTTCGAAAATCTAGGATATGGACAATATTCAAAAATTAAGTTTTCTATACTCCTTAAAATTTCATTTGAAATAATTAGGATTATAATTCGACTCTACCCTTCCATAAAATTTGACAGCGGATTTAAACTGCTTCAGAGAAAACGCGGACAGTTCATTAAAGAATTCGGCGGTTTCTCGCCTAGAATAGGTTTACATTTGTCGTTAAAAATTGCGATTTTTTAAGAAGCCATTTTCTAATTTGTGCGGACGGATTTATTACTTCAAATAGACTAAGGGAATAAGTAGGGTTACTTTTCTTAAATTCTAAGCACTTCTATTCATTATGGTAAAATATGTTATTCCTTTCTCTGTAAGGTTGCATCGCGTACTCCGCTGCATCGCCAGCTAGTTCCGATGAAGGACTGGATCAAATGGAACCATTGTAAGTAAGATTGCATGTAAGAAGGACATGAAATGGATTTAGTGTGCAGTAGGCCAATGCAAAAGGCTATGGGAGAAAAGTGTTCCCCGCTAATATTGTTAAAACTACTGATGCATTATTACCTGCAAATTTTCCTGTCTCTAGGTCAATTTTTGACCCTCTCACACCTCAAAAGTAGTTTTCCCATGAATGGGGAAAACAATTATTTTCCCATACATGGGATAAAAAATAAAGATATTTTCAATTATAATTGAAAATACCTTGCATTTTTTATCTTTTTTGAATTTAATAAGCCTAAAGGCTTTAATATTGAGTTAAGAGTTAAAAAGAAGTCTCCTTGTTTTTCTTGTTAGAGATTTAATAAAATTGGACTTATACACTGCAAAAAATAATAGACAAGAAACAGAAAAGCTCTGCAATAGTTGCCAGAGCTTTCCTTTCCACCGGATTTCTCTGTTGACTGAACTTTTTCTGTATGCCTTTTCGAAATTTCTAGAGAACTTTTTTTGTGAAAGTATTTAAGGGGACATAACCCTCTAAAAGTTTCCGAATTTGGGAAAAATGAGATATCAGTCTGTAGAGGAACAATATGTAGTTAAATAAATAGAATATATTTCGGGTGTTTAAGTTCTCCAAAGTTAAGTTCTCAAAGTTTCAAGGGTAGCCGGGGGTCCTCCCTCAGAATTTTTTTTTTAACTTCCCTTTAAACTAGTGTTTTATCTCCTTTTTAAGCAGTCAAAGGGAACCGCTTCTTCTAAGCGGCATAATTTTCAAGGGAAATATACTGTGTAACATACATATGTAGAAATTCTAAAGGGGGGTCTGGGGGTTCTCCCCCAGAATTTTTTTTTGAAATTTGCCTCTTAAAATAGTGTTTCAGCTCATTTTGAGGCCCTTTGGGTTACATCCAAAAAGAAAAGTTCCCTGTAAAGCATAGAATTTTCTAGGGGAAAAAAGTTATAAATAAACGTCAAATTTTCAAGGGGGGCAGAGATAAGCCCCCAGTAAAAATTTTTGAAAATTCCCCATTAAACCAGAGTTTTACCTCCTTTTCAAACTCCTTGGGGTTTCAATTTCTTTGGTTCCTAAAGGGAACCGCTTCTTGTCTAAGGGACAGAATTTTCAAGGGAGAAACATTATATAACAGACATCAAAAGTCAGGAGGGGGTTTGGGGGTTCTACCCCAGAAATTTTTGAAATTTGATCCTCAAAAGTAGTGTTTTAACTCCTTTTGGGACTTTTTGAGTTAAATCCGATGCTCCTTGTGGAAGTTACAAAATTTTCAAGGGACTTGCAGCAATTTTTCACTTAAGACTGGAAACCTTGGGGGGGGGGCAATTGCCCCCCCTGACCCCCCCCCCCTAAATGACGCCCATGTCTCCAAAGTTCCAAAACAATCGTATCGTAGCAACGTAGCATACAGAAAAAGTTCAGTCAACAGAGAAATCCCGTGGAAAGGAAAGCTCTGGCAACTTTTGCTGCCAGAGCTTTTATGTTTCTTGTCGATTATTTTTGCATTGTAGATGTGAAACATGAAAGAAATTAATACACATGCATCTCGAAAGATGTAGTATATAATCTTTTTCTTTTTAAAGGAAGTCCGAAAATGATGCCCGTGATCCCAATGAAATTGTGGAACTGAACGTGGGAGGCGTGATCCACACAACTCTGTGGAGCACATTGCTGAAGAGCAGCTATTACGGGAATAGTTTCATGGAAACATTCATTACGGGCAAGAACGCGGTAAAAGATGCCCAAGGGCGTTACTTCATCGACGCCAACGGAGAACGCTTCGGGTACATCTTGGACTACCTAAGGGGACACACGCACCTGTCAGATAGCGCCAACTTGTTGAGAGGCATTAAAGACGACTCCAAACTATTTCGCATGCCTGGACTAAATAACAAAATAATTGCTGATATTAATGATCTAAAGTAGGGGTTCTCAAACTTTTAGTGATGAGCATGCGTGATCCACCAACTTCATTAAACAAACCACAAAGTCACTCAGTATAATTTCTACTATTGACAGATATAAGTTGTTGTTTTTTTTTTCAAAAACTATTACTGGTGACTCTTATGGTGTTTCCTGAAACTTTTCATTTTAGATTAAACACATGGAATTAGCAAATTACGTTTTCAAATTAAATATTTCCTACCCTTTCAAATTTTTATCTCGCATTCATCTATTACTTATTAGGGGCCATTCATTAATTACGTAAGGGTCCCGAGGGGGAGGGGGGGGGGTTGAAAAATCTCTTCATACCCTTACTTGGGGGGTGGGGGGGTCAAACCCATTCTTACGTAAGATTTTCCAAGTTAATATAAACAAATTCCAATTATTCTAATCAAATTTTACTATTGAATAACCCCAGAAAAACTTTAAAATATGTAGTTGACAGCAAGAATATTACTTATCTGTTGAAAAATAAAAATCTTTGACTTACGTCAAACTGAGAGTTTTAGTGTAACTGATCCTTGTCTAACATTTTATTATTTTGAAAAAAGAAAGGGAATCTTACGTAAGAATAGGGGGGGTTGAAAAATCTTACGTACCCTTACATGGGGGTAGGGGGGGGTCAAGAATTGCCAAAATCATCCTTACGTAATTAATGAATGGCCCCTTAGAGGCTGGACTAGTGAACTGTTAAGAAATAATTAGAAAGCTCTAGTGAAATGGACTCTAACCGTCTGACGTCACACGGAACCAACACGTGACCTACTGAGCTTGCGATTGGTTACCACAGATACTACACTAGTAGATCTACTAGTGTAGTATCTGTGGTAACCAATCGAAAGCTCAGTTGTAGGTCACGTGTTGGTTCCGTGAAGTCTCGAACCAGATAGGCGGTTAGAGTCCATTGAAACAGAGATGACAAGTAAAAAATGTGCAACAATGAGTACTAGTGAACGGACAATTAATTTCAGTTTCTCTTTAAATTTTTGGCAAATTTATAAAATAAACAAAAATAGAATTTTGTTTTTAGACTAAATGGTTACATGTTTTGGAAAGAAAAGGTTGTTAAATTTGAAGTAAATAAACATGTTATTATATTTTCATTGAATCATTTTTTGTATGAGTGCAACTATTGGTGACGCAACTTCTAACATACTTATATATTCCGAGAAAAGTCTTCTGAAGAAAGAGAAATTAAAAATTTTCATGGAACATGAAAGTAGTTACCAGTTATATTTTTAAATTTTAATTTTACATCATGGATTACACAAGATTGAGAATTAACATTATTTGCAATGTATAATTAAACTTTTACTCTTCAACCTGTAATTATATTAATAAAATTCTACAAAAATAGTGTTGGATCAATGTTCTGTAAGAATGTCATTTGGTTTCTAGGGGTGTTTTTCGGTGGTCGCCATTTAAAAAGGAACATATGCGTAGCGTTAGATATGAAGATGACCTCTTAGTGAAAAACAGAGAAATATTATTTTCAAGAACACGTTAAATTATGAAAATTGACGTTTTAAGTAACCCCAGCTGTTCCCTCACAGTGTCCGCTGTAACCATTTTTATTTCCAGTACTGTATTTTAAATATCTAATAACAGTTTTTCTCCTCGAGAATATATCTTCCAATGCTATCTTTGTAAATAATAGATCTTAGAGTTAAATGGGGCATCGTCCAAAGAAACGTATTTTGTAAATTTGGGAGGTCCTCCCCAAGAAAATTTTGTAAATTTGACTCCATAAAATAGTGTTTCAAAAAATTGGGATGGACTGGCTTTTTGCAACGCAACATAATTTTGAAGGAAAAAACCAACACTTCGAAAAGGGGCACCCTGATCGCACACCTTTCAACAGTAAATTTTATTACCTCGATTGTTTTTCAATTTTGAAATAAAAACTAATAAATAAGTAATAATTCAGCCTACCAATGAAAACCTTTTAAAAGATTTCCCCCTAAAAAATTGGAAAAACTCTAGGTTTTTCTTTATATTTCTTGTTTGAAGAAACAGTCAGAAAAGCGGGGCATTTAGGCGGGACATACGTTTAGCGGGACAGAGACTAAGCAATAAGCGGGACGTCTGATCACCTTAGTCAAGAATAGCATAATGTTAAGCCCAACTGCCCCATCAGTCACTTGTGTAGTCATCAGAATAAGATAAAAGTGGAAGAAGTGACCAGTGGTCAATGGTTAGAAATGAAATATCCATTCCAATGAAATCCTAATGCAATTAGAAACTAAGAGATATCTGTCATACTTTCAGAAGCTTAAAAAAACTGATTCAATACTGTTCCTTATAAAAGTGGCGAAAAATTTCCAAAAAAGGGGACATCCATAAATTGCATGAAATCAAAAGGGGGAGGGGGAGTCAATTAAAATCTCACGTCAACTTTTAGTTTAGAAAATATTTGTTTGTTATTAAGTTTTTTCATACATTAGTTTTTTTTATCTTTCTAGCCCAAAAGTTTAGAAAAATGCGCAGATTACTCAAAACAGCGACCTGATAATTACTAGTTAAGACCAATTTTGGATTTCAATATGGATGTCATGCCGATAAGACGAAACAAACGTGGCTCGACCATATCAAAGAAGTTAATTTATTTTAAATTTTTGAAGAAAATCTCACGTGAGAACTTGTGGGGGAGGGGGGGGTCAAGCAAAATCTCACTAAGGGGAGGAAGGGGTCCAAAATTTGACGGAACTAGAGCATATTTAAGAAATTGAGAAAAACTTCACGTAATTTATGGGCGTCCCCTAAGACTATTTTGCACTCCACCTTTCACCTAGAGTGGGATCAAATATAGTGGGATCATGAACTCAGAAAAGCACGTGCAAGGGGAATCCCCACGGGCCTCCTATGTTCCAAATCGGCGTAGATCGGTCTAACGAAATACTGCAACGGGGATTTAAATCACGGAAATAAACCCTGAAAACGGTCATTCGTTTCACAAGTAAGTCTCCTTTAATCATTTCTTTACAATTTAGTTCCATTTTGGAAAGGTTTAGTCATTATTGGAACTGTTTTGATGTAGTCGTGGGCATACTTGGATAATATAGAAGCACACGCGCACGCCGAGCGCAGCTAGTTTTAGAATTTTGCAGAAAATCTTTTCAAAGAATTTAAATTTTTGGTGAATAAATTGATTTTTTCTAGCTGTTGTTGCTTATGAAGCATTATTACAGTATTTAGGTAAACAATGAGACTGTCATTATGTTTTAAGTCAAAATTCAAACGACTAGGGGCACTAAGTTTGCAGATAATATTTGATGGAATTTTTGTGCGCAGAGAGTTTTTTGTTTTATCCAACTATGGTCGTGGGAAGTTTTTCAGATCGGAGTCATTAGACCTTTTAGTATTTAGTGCTTTAACGTTCATTTTTTGTAATCTAAGAGTGTTGTTTCCTTTGAAATTGAAGAAAACTTGCATCCTAAAAACCAGTGGCGGCTCGTGAGTTGATAAACTGGGGGTTCACACCCATTTTATAAAATTTAAAATTTACACAAGATCTAGAAAGAGAAGGATGTTGGGCCAATGCATAAAAAAAATTATCTCTCTTAGGAGAGATAGTTTTAAATGCCTAAATTCTTCACTGCATGCGCTTTTATTTTGAAAAAATATGCATTTAATGGAAATAAATAAACACTTATGAATATATTCATTTCATTTTTTATAATACCATTTAGGGGAAAGTCATAATACTTATCCATAACATTATACCTAACAAACACCTTTTATAATTAATAATTATTAAAAATTAGTTGACATGAAGATTATAATTGTCTTTTCAAAAAGAGCTTTTCTCATTTTCTAATTAGCCAAAACAATCCAGACCACAAAAAATCCAAGCTGAGCTTCAAAAACGCAAGCCTCTCATACAAAATCTGTGCTAGCGGGAATCCAAATTTCGAGGCCGTAAGTTGAAAATTCCCCCATCAAGCAGTCGGGGTTTCTTCGGAATCTCAAATTTTTTAAACGCTTTTATTAGACTTGCTCTGGGCCAAGGTCACGGGGGAAAACTTAAAACTCGATTTTCGGTCACTTCCTGATATTCCAGGACCCTGAAACTTTACACATTGATGTAACCCTCATGACACTCCAATATCCAATTATTATCTAATCAATAACCAAAGGATTAAGTTAATTAACGAGTATTTTTAATTATAAGAAAACTGAAATTTGAGGCCCTTCCAAAGGAATTTTAGCTCCCAAAAAAAGAACAATACTGTAATAGGCATAGTACTATTATATTCAACCATCAAAACGACAATTCTCAAGTAATTAAATTAATTAACGGCAAATTATCGCAAAAAATTTAGATTCTTATACGTAAAATTTCAGGTACTTCTAAACGATATTAAGCCTTGAAACTTTGCAGCATGGTGTAATATTCATGACAATGCAATATTCCATTATCACCGAGTCAATAACTCTCTAATTATGGTAATTAACGAGTATTCTTGATTATCCGATTAACTATTTTGAGACCCTTAAAAAATATGTTCGCTCCCAAACACGGATCAATATTGTAATAGGCATAGTACTACTATATTCAATCATCAAAACGGCAATTTTCAACTAATTAAAGAAATTAAAGACGAATTTATGCAAATTTTTAGGTTGTCATTTAGATTCTTGTACATAAAATTTCAGGTACTTCTAAACGATATTTAGCCTTGAAACTTTGCAGCATGGTGTAATATTCATGACAATGCAATATTCCATTATCACCGAGTCAATAACTCTCTAATTATGGTAATTAACGAGTATTCTTGATTATCCGATTAACTCTATTTTGAGACCCTTAAAAAATATTTTCGCTCCCAAACACGGATCAATAATGTAATAGGCATAGTAATACTATATTCAATCATCAAAACGGCAATTTTCAACTAATTAAAGAAATTAAAGACGAATTTATGCAAATTTTTAGGTTGTCATTTAGATTCTTGTACATAAAATTTCAGGTACTTCTAAACGATATTTAGCCTTGAAACTGTGCAGCATGGTGTAATATTCATGACAATGCAATATTCCATTATCACCGAGTCAATAACTCTCTAATTACGGTAATTAACGAGTATTCTTGATTATCCGATTAACTCGAATTTAAGACACTCCAAAACGACTATGGCTTCCAAAACTTGTACAATAGCGTATTATATATATTTGAACCATATTCAATCTTCAAAACGGGAATTATTATATTTAAATTAAGATTATTAACGAAGTTATTAATGAGAAATTAGAGCGCTTGGAAATAGTGTTCTAAAAGCTTGGAAATACTTTCATTCATGTCTTTTCATTTGATGGATAAATGGGAGTTTTGATGACAGTTATGACAGTTATAGCTATTCATTTCTTTTAGATTTCGTTTTCGTTCAGATGGAATTATTTATGGCTTAAATAGAAATACTGAATATGCTTCGGGGGTTGCGCTTTTTCAGTAAAAAAGAAATTATAAAATCTCTTCCTTTTGGAAATTCTTCACTGGTGTTTGGAAAAGTTTATTACTTACAAATTACTTGCTTTGAAAAATTTTATTTAAGTCAATAGAGGGGTAATGTTTTAATTGAATTTGAGGGCTTTACTAATCATATACCAACAATTGGAATAAAAATAAGATTTTAGGCAAAATTCTAAGACTAAAAAGTAGAAAATAAAATAAGTAAAAAAAAAGCTTTTTTAAAAAAACGCTTTTATTAAAATGTCCTAAAAATTCAAAAATAATTTATTGTGTTTTGTGAAATAATTATTAGGGAGTAGAAAATAACTTTCCGGAAAGTAAAAATTAACTGATTTTCTGATCACTAAAAATAAAAGCGTGGGCGCTAGTAATTTATAATTTTATATAAAAGAAAATGAGAAAAGAGAACCTAGAATAAATAGTGATTAGAGAATTACTAGCGCCCACGCTTTTATTTTTAGTGATCAGAAAATCAGTTAATTTTTACTTTCCGGAAAGTTATTTTCTACTCCCTAATAATTATTTCACAAAACACAAGAAATTATTTTTGAATTTTTAGGACATTTTAATAAAAGCGTTTTTTTAAAAAAGCTTTTTTTTACTTATTTTTTACGCTCACACATGCGAAAAAGGAAAGAAAAATAAGAGTTCATTCGTTTTTCGTATGGTTTTTCGATTTCTTTCGCGTTCCCGGTAGTAAATTTTTCTTATTCAATAGAGAAGGGGGGAGGGAGAAACATAATTCTGAGTATAAAAAAGAAATTTAGAATATATTTCCATTGATATTTATTTATCTTTATATTCGATTTTTGTTCTACTTTTTCTGTGGGTGTTCACGTGCTCCTGTGCTCCTATGGACGAGCCGCCACTGCTAAAAACAATCTTTCTTTCATGAGAAGAAAATTTCGGTTTTTCGCTTTAATTTGTAAGTGAAAAGTTATGACTTTTTAAGTTTAGATTGGAAAATTCAGTTCTTATAATTTATGTGTTCTTATCTGCAGTACCACGGCGTCTGTATATACTCCATCTACGCAGGAAAGGATTTCCCACTGTTAAAAGTCACCCTCATAATGTCTGAAAAGTAAGTAATGTAAGGTTGGAAAATTCGTAACGATTATTGATGTAACTAAATACGTAATGATTCCCAAAATGTTAATTATACTCTGTATCGCTTCAAATTCGCATGGTAGATTAAAAATAGTAATTTTCTTTTTATATGGCAAGACTATTACATAAAATGCTTTCTTTTTTCAGTCTTATTTTCCACAGTTAATTAAATATTCCTTCGAATTTCTTGTATTTTTGGACTGAATTTGTTAAAATATAGGGAGGGGGAAATATATAAGTATTTAAAAATCAAATTAATAATCTAAAAATAAATACGTCTGATAAGGAGACGTAGATTCCAAATAAAAGCCGTGAAAGATAATTTTGAAACCACCCTGTATATTTTTTCTTTTAAAGGAAGTCTGGACCTGACCGTATTGTGGAACTGAACGTGGGAGGTGTTATCCATTTAACTCTTTGGAGCACATTGGAAGAGAGCGAGGAATACCGGACACGTTTGGTCCGGAAAGGTTTCATAGAAACTTTCTTGACCGGTGAAAACGCCGTAAAAGATGGCCAAGGACGTTATTTCATCGACGCAAACGGACGACGGTTCGGGTACATCCTGGACTACCTGAGGGGACACACTCACCTGTCGGATGACGTCAGCCTGTTGAGAGGCATTGCAGACGATGCGGGGAGATTTCACATGCCTGGGTTAAAGTCCGACATACTTCGTGAAATAGACGATATAAAGGCAACGAGAGCAGAAGAAAGAAGGGAAGAGTATCTAGAGAGAACGCGTAAACCAGACGACGACGCTTCTCCATTGATGATGAGGGACGATGCTAACAATTTATACGTAAATCACTGGGAATATGAAGACGATTAATATTTGTGGGGGGAGGCTTAGATTAAAAAGCAGATAATGAGAAATTCATTTGAATAATGAATGCTAAAGCCTTATAGGTATAACAATTTCGATACTTCTTTATGTTATATGAATCTTGTGTAAACACCACGTTAGATAAAATAACCCCCAGAATACTGAGGGGGTCACACTAAAGACAAATTTTAAAAAAAATGTGGATTTTCATGTTGTAACTTTGTATTATAACTTTGGAAAACAAAAGAAACTTTTAAATTAGTTAAACGTGCTTTAACCTTTTCATTTTTGAAAATCTACAATTTTCTATTTAACATAAATTAATGAAAAACTATTTAATTAAAGGTAAAATATATTTACATTCAGTATTGATCAGAAAACTTGATTAAATTGTTTCTCTGATGTTAGTAATTTGTAGATTTGATTTTTTCCCCAACTTAACTATATAACCTAAATCTAATGCTGTATGACAAGAAGTTTCGCCCCCCCCCCTTTTTAAGCTTATTGGATTATTCCATTTGGTATACCTGCATTTTTGATTAAAATTGCTTTAAAATAAATTGTGATTTCTCTGACTTCATACTCTGTTATTGCATTGAAGTGCTCTCATTTTCTTCTATAGGTAATAACAGCCAACAAGATTTTTTTTTCTAGCCATCTATACATCCAGTCTCCAGATGGAGTTTACACAAAAATGACACAAATAATAAAATTCTCAAATCAGAATATTAAATTTTGGTAAATTGAAAAATATTCATTCACTTTAATATAAAAGTGAAGTTTATAGTAAAGTTGTATGTTTAAAAAACCTTTTTATTTATTTAAGAAATATAATGAACAAAATAAAGAAAATATATTATTTTTCACTAACTAAGGGGAAAGACCCGTTCAGAGGCGAAATAAAGATTACAATCAAATTATGAATCGTTATTAAATTATTAGGAAAAAAAAAACATTGTGTATCGTCAAAAAACCAAGGGTCTAAGAAAAATCTTCAAACTATCTATGATTTTTAATTACAGATCACATTCAATCTATGAATATTTTAGGAATTTTATTAAAGTGCATAAACACGAAAAACTTTTTTGAATAGGGCCAACATGACTTTTAAAAGAATTAAAATACGTAGATTGATTGAATTTATTTATTTTTAAATAGTATAAAAATAAATTACATACTTGAAATATTGAACATAAAAATATCTGAAAACTTCCCTAATAATAGTTAATTAATAATAATTTTGAATTCAAGAGAAGTCGTGATGATATAAACTACTTTGTTTATTCAATAAAATTTAAAAATTTGATTTTTAAAAAAAGGTGTAGGTTATTCAAATAAAAACTAAATTATTTTACAAAACTGCACTGCACAGGTTTTCTTTGCTTGAGTGGTATTTCAATTCATTTTTAATAGTCAAAATAAAGCTTTTATCAAAAGCGAACCGAAACTATTCATTGTGAGCGGTGATGTTATCTTTTCAATTCTTTTGTCTATCGTATGAGCATTAATCGGAAACGCATAAAAGGGGGTGACGCACTTTTCAATATTATTCCTTCTCTTTCATCATGTCTGAACTGTAAGTATAAAGTTCTTTGAGTTTTACTAAAGTTTTTACGATTCTAAGTTATGTCCAATATGTATTCATGGTGAATCACTAATAATATTAATGATAGCTACAGTATAATAATCTGAAGTCTGGTCAATCCTTTAAAAGTTTAAAATAAGGTATATTTCCATACAGGCTTTTCCTCCGCAATGTAATGAGAATTCTTTCAGATCGCAGAAATTGATAGTTAGAAACACTGCGATGTAAATGAACACTGAAAGTAGTCACCATCAGAGATTGTTTAGGAAAACTTTTTAAGATTGTTTTAGCTAAGGATGATTAAACCAAACAAATTTTATAAACTTTTTCCAAAATGCTAAAACTGGTGACTCCTTTCAGTTATCATTTTTCTAAATAAAGTTTCCGTTATATCTTCTTTAATTGATTATTTAATTTTTTTTTTGAAATAATAAAAAAAAACGCTAAGAGCACTGTAAGCCATCTCAATCTATTCACCATGATCACTTTACTATAAGTACACCTTTTTTCCCATGATTCCATTTGAATCGTCAGTTACAAGAAGGGAATAAGTTCAAACAATGGCAAACTGACTTTTTGTGGTAAAAAAAAATCTCCTAGCTTCGCTCTATACATGAGTGTAAAGAGGAAAAAAATAACTACCCCCTATCGGCAGATATAGCCCCTTGAATTTGTGAAATCTATGTCCATTCATTGTATTTTTTGATTAAACTTGAAATTTAACTTAATTTATCTTTCTTTTCTTATTCTTTGGCATACCAAAATAAAATTTGATTTGAATTTAATAGCGTTTTTTCTTTTTTTTAAACCAATGGATGTTTGACTCCATTGCTATTCACTTACTCCATTGATAGCGCCTTAATGACCAGTTTTATAGTAATTTTTAATTTTACTTGTATCTGTCTCTTTCTACTATCTTTCACTTTTGTACCGTGAACTAAGCAGAAATATAATTTAATTGTCAATTTAAGTGGTTTTTAAGAATTTTGTTCAGCTGAAATTTCATAAGGTTTAAGAAGGGAATAAGTCCATCCTTTTTTTTTTTAACTGTGAAACATTTTTAAATACACTTATAATTTTTTTGATGATTGTTCTGTAATCTTAACGTTGTCATGAATTCACAGTAAAAATTTGGTGGCTATAGGATAACAATTTCATTACTTATACAGTTTTTTTCGATTTTCTCAAAACTTCGTTTTTGGACTTATTCCTTCTTGTAACTGACGATTCATTTGAAGTTGTTGTATAAAACTAAAGTATGAAGCGAACTTTTGAAATTCCATGTATTAACATAGACTTTCTGTTCAAAACACCCCGTTCATTTACTGGAAGGACATTAGTTTCTTAGCCTTATTGTCAATGTCTAATGTCCACAGTGTTATTCCTAGGATTTTTTTGGAGGAGTAAAAATACTCCTTGACTTTTTTAGGAGGAGTGAAATTCAATTATGAGGAGTGAAGTACTATGTTAGCATGAACTATAAACAGAAATACGAAAACCACAATCAAACTCCCAAAGCATCAGAACAATAAATAAAAAAATGAGTATGGCTGTATGAAAACACAATTAAAAAGTATGATAATTAGGGTGCCGTGGCTTTGGTCAGAAATCGGGCGAAAATGTCTCCGCTGAGATCAGTTGGTGTTTTGAATAGAAAAATATTATTTGTTGATTTCGGTGGGGCCACGCGGTGCATTTTTAAAGCTAAACCTTTGTGAAAATTTCAAAGAGTGAAAATAATCCTGGCTAGTTTTTTGAGGAGTATTTCCGTCTTTCAAGGAGTGAAATACCTTCTCAGAGGAGTTAAAATATCTCTGAATGTCCAGTTTACCGTTCCAGAAAATGAACACCCCTTATCTTCCCCATTAACACAGTCCATCGGTGCTCAAAAGTGACGTTTTCAAAACATTTATGCATAGCTGGGTTTTTTTTTCGACGGTTTAATATACAGGGTGTTTCAAAAGTCCGTTTCACGGCTATTGTTTGGAACCAACGTCTCCTAGGGTCCTGGAAGTAAGGTCTACCCCTAGGTAAGTGACCCTGGAGAATCCATTAAGAAGACTTTCAGCACCCCTAGCGGCGAAATAAAAAAGTTAATTAAGAAACTAAAGGAGATAGAGCAAACATCTCAGTGAGAGTATTGTTGCCACTGTTATAAGTAACTCTCTGAAAACAATTTCATGAAAATATCGTGAATATTCGCGGAGATATTTAGCATGTGAAAATAGCACTTTTTCAGGCATCAAAAAGGAAAAAGTTCAAAAATTTGCAAGTTTTTCAGAGTTATTATGTAGTTTTGTATCTTTTTAGTTAAATGAAGAAAAATTTTAATAAAAAAAACTTGCAAATTTTTGAACTTTTTCCTTTTTGATGCCTGAAAAAGTGCTATTTTCACATGCTAAATATCTCCTTCGAATATTCACGATATTTTCATGAAATTGTTTTCAGAGAGTTACTTATAACAGTGGCAACAATACTCTCACTGAGATGTTTGCTCTATCTCCTTTAGTTTCTTAATTAACTTTTTTATTTCGCCGCTAGGGGTGCTGAAAGTCTTCTTAATGGATTCTCCAGGGTCACTTACCTAGGGGTAGACCTTACTTCCAGGACCCTAGGAGACGTTTGTTCCAAATAATAGCCGTGAAACGGACTTTTGAAACACCCTGTATACTGTATATGTTTTCGAGGGTGCTGATTACGAATATGAAGTTTGCTGCCACGTGGGAGGTCGGCTTCATATCAAAATTTTTGCTCTTTTTTCCGATCTTTAGCTTATACTATTTCAAAAAATACAAGTTTCTCGAAGTTAAAAATTTTCCGCAATTTAAGCGAAGTGATGAACCACTGATTTAGATTGTACTATAGCGACTTTTAAAAAAAGTTTAACCTTCTTTAATTTTTTTTTCTTTTAAGGACGAGAGATGACAAAGTTCACGAAATCAACGTGGGAGGTGTGATGCATATAACTTATTGGAGTACCTTGGAAAAGGGCGATCAATACGGGGACGGGAATTATTCTGAAAGCTTCACGCCCTAAACCCCTATGGCTATTCCAACCAAAAAGATGGCCAAGGACGTTGCTTCATCGACGCAAACGGACGACGGTTCGGGTAGGGGACACACTCACCTGTCGGATGACGTCAGCCTGTTGAGAGTCATTGCAAAAGATGCGGAGCTACTCCGTATGCCTAAACTAAGAGACAAAATAAATTCTGAAATAGAAGATATAAAGAAAAGGAAAAAAGAAGAAAGAAATGAAGAGCATCAACAAATTACCACCACAACAGAGAAACATAAAACTTATCGTCTCAAAGCTCTAACTTTCAATGATGGCGACCCAATTATCAATCTCATATTTATCCTCGACCCCCCTCTTTATACAATAGCCAATGTAGTACGTATACAGAGTGTCAGGCCAGAACTAAAGATGCAAATATTGAATTTTACAAGTTATAAATATTGTTCGTGTGTTCACAGGAGGACGCTTATTTTGGTTTTTAATGTTGAGATTTGTGTGCTGATCGATTTTAATCTTTAAGACTGAATAAAGTCAATGATTTTATAGAATGCTCGTGTCTTCGTATTATGAACCCTCACACAGAGCATTAATTACAAGTTAAAATACCTGAAGAAAACTGGTTAGGATCCACTCCCCAATGGGGATGGGGGCTTAACCCCAGGAAAAGTTTTAAACTTTTAGTGTGATAAAAGCAATTCTAAGCTATTTCTTGGTGATTCTCGGGGATACGTGGCATCCTGGGACCCTCCATTAGTCCTGATCTGAATATAGTAATTTTTTTTTAAAATTTAGTAAAAATTTTAGCTTTTTAGAAATCATACAGTAGGATTCCCATATTATAACTTGATTTATGAAAAATTGTGGATGATACAGAGTTCCAAATACAAAAAGGGAAAAATTTTGGAAATTTTATCCTTAAAATTAGGGTTTTCACTTGTTTTTGTCCATTCAGTCCAAATTTCAATGAAAAATAAATGATTTGTTGCTTCTAAGATTGTAGTGCATGATCTCTCCATATGCTCCTAGTTAAGTATTCAGATTATTTTCATTTCAAATATTTGGTGATTTTTGGCGAATGAAACAATTAAAGTTATTTTTAAATTAATATAAAAATAGTGAAAATAAACACAAGAGAAGTAAATTAATGAATCATCAACAGTTGAACACTTCCTGAAATTTCTTCATATACCCCAAAGTAAAATATTTCCTTGAACTTGTCTAACATAAATGAATAGGGTACGTTTTGACTTAAACTTCAGTACAGGCATCATTTCAAGATAGGACCAGCGACATTGCAGAAACTATTTCACATGCCTGGACTAAGTGACAAAATAAATTTGAAAATAAAATATTTAACCTCCTTACCTTGTCGTGAACAAGCTCAAATATTCCCCAAAGTGGGGTCTAAAAGACCCCATACATAAAACGTGCCTATGACTCTATTATACTCTGTTCATTTAGAACTGGCGCCTGAGACGAAATGTATTAGAAACAGTTACTATTATCATCGAAAGCATTTTCTTCTGCAACGACAAGGCAGCCGAAACAGAAGTAGTTGAAATACTGTAAAAAAAATCTGAAGTTGTGTGATGACCGTTATGAAGCATTATTGAGCGTTTTTGATCCTGTTTCAGGCGCCAATTCTAAAGGAACAGACTATAATAGGGTACATACATATGGCATCCGGTCAGAATCCTAAAAGCCACAATCCCGACAGGGTTAAAAGCCGACAAGCCACTTACGGACTTTGAAAGTAAATCCGTATAATTTGATAGAAGTTAACTGTAAGACCTGAAAAAAAAGAAATACAAGAATCACGACCGCCAGTATTTATAAATAGGAGTGAATTTGAAGAATTTATTTGTAAAACTGCTTCGAAAAAACAAAACTTCCTATTATAGCAAATTCACAATGTATGTATTTCAGAAGTCTATAGTACAAAGCAAAACTATTTACACAACAAACATTATATGGATAAAACTGCATAACAAACGATAAACTGAACAACTGACGCTTGTGTACTTTTTCAATATGGAGTGGTGAACACATACAAAACATTGAACTGCTCTTGCTCGATCAGACATTGTTGTGCAAATATATATATAATATTATGTAATCAGGGGTGCTATACTCTTCCGCGGTATATAGCACCGGATATCCGGTTTTTCTTTAGCTGCACGAATCCTGGAATTAATCGAAATTTTCGAAAATCTGGAGCTACAGCTTCTCTCTTGTAATTCCGCAGCTAATTTTTCGCGAGTCATCTACTAACTCCAGAAAAATGTTCGTCCATTTCTGTGAGTTTAGCCCCTGTGGGACCGTTTCTTTGTAAGCGCGACTTACAATGTAGCTAACGTCATTCAGAAAGAAGTTTTTCGCCGTAGTAGCTGCTACGATCGGGTCGCGTTTATACGAGGGTTGTTCTTTTTCTTCAACCTCCGTTTTGCTCCTGAAAATAAAGTATTAGGAATTTCGAAATAATGTTGGTACAGGTAGTTAGGTATATCCATCAGGATCAATTAGCATCGTTACTTAAAAAATCGGACATTTTTTCTGTTTGTAATACAATTTACAAGCGCGCTCCTCGAACTTATTTCCCGCCAACCCATATAGAATTTTGGTTTCCCCTCCTGCGATTTTCACATACTCACCCATTGTTTAATGTTAAATGCAAGGCGAACAGAGCGAAGGAGAAAGCGAAATTATCTGTGGATTAGCGGGAAATAAGTTCGAGGAACACGGTTGTAAATTCGATAACTAACAGAAAAAAATGTCCGTTTTTTTAAGTAACTATGACAATTGATCCTGAAGGATGTATCTAACTACCAGTACCAACATCATTTCGAAATTCCTGCTACTTTTTTTATCAGGAGCAAAACGGAGGTTGAAAAAAAAAACAACCCTCGTACAAACGGCTGTTGAGTTAAAAAAATTCCCGACCGTTCTGTCTTCAACTAGCGCTCTGTAAATTTAGTGGGAAAAATACCCTCAAAAAAGTTTTAAAAAAAAATCTGTAAAAGTTCCGGAATTGGGAATCCCAGATATAAGGTTCCTTATTCTTCCTTAGTTTAGTGGGGAAAATACCCTCAAAACAAGAATTTTTTTTCTAAACAATCCGTAAACATTCCGGATTTTGGGATTCCGGATAAAAGGTTCGTTATTCTTAATACAGTTTTCCGGGATTTTGAGTCAGTAGCACCCCTGATGTAAGTATCCATACCAAAACCATCATCACATTCAATAATGAATCTACGGATATTTCAGGGCTTATATTTCCTGAAAGTTATAGACATTGCGCGGTGAAAAATATTCACAACATCCAAAGACTGAATGGAAAGGAAATTTATTTGTGGTCTGGGAAACTCAGGTTTTTTACGGGACAGATTAGTGAGTGAAAAGGAAAATAAACTATCTTTAAAAAATTGAGATATTTAAGTATATTTTTCTTGTGATTCAATACCATGAAGTGTTTATCAACTTATAAATAACTTATATCAACCTATATGTAATGTAACTATACTAGACAGCAACGTTAGTTGACCCTATGACGTCATTAACAAACAAAGTAATTCCTATCGCGGTGTCAAAATTTTGAGTGAACGTCAATTTAGAATTGTGATTATTTTGTTAAACCCATGTAAGTGTCTTTTTATCACGATTTGCGTACCGAAACTCCTCCTAGCAACCCAACATGCTTTGTGTTTACCCATTTTCTCCTTCCGCGTAGTGACGTACTGGGTAACGTTGCTGTCGAGTATAGTGAGAAAGAAAGTAAGGAAACTATCTTTGAAAAGTTGAGATATTTAAGATTCAATACATTTTTCTTGATTCAATACCATGAAGTGTTTATCAACTTGTATATGTAACTTATTATATCAAACTAAAGGTAACCTGTGCTCAGTCGCTTCGTAAACCTGTTTCCAGACTTTCAAATCGATATGTCTGGGTTTCAAAAATGCATCTTTGCCGCAATCTCATCCACAGAAAAACACTAAATTTTGGGGATTTCAAATCATCCTAAAGAATGCGGGAATTTTCTCAACCATACTGTTAGCTTGAAATTTCGTTCCAAAAAATATTTAGATATAATTACTTTTCCAATGCTTCCTTTTTTATTGTGCAGAGAGGGCAATTTTTTTTTATATAAACTCCGAACACCAAATGTCACGTCGATTTATTCCTTTGACACAAATTGCAGTGTGGCACACTTTGATATGTGAACATCATGTATACAGAACACGATACCATTATTGTGTTATCTACATTGAACAGAGGGGGAGTGAAGTAATTTCAATTCATTTTATAGAATTTCAGCCATCTAAATATAACTGTCATGTGAATTTCGTTTATTTCTAACTTAATGTGAATTCATTACAACATGCTATGACTCCGCTTATTGAGATCATGGTTAATGTAATCAATCGGATAATGTTATCGAACTTGAGCGATCACTCCTATTGAACTTACCGCAAAATGTGTTTGTGTGATCGTTTTATGTGATCAATATATCGCTTAATGTTATCAAAACCTGGCGAAATCCCCTAAAAATCTTCTTATTTCTCGTTTGAGGGCCAATTTGAATACATAATCACACAAAATGAGTCATTAATTTATTAGTGTTGCATGTTCCCCTCTCATATTTTTCTTTAAGAATATAAAAGTTCTAGTATCCAATCACTTATTATCAATCGTATATTGTTATCATTCTACTCTTGGACAGAAGTGATCACATTAAGCGGAGTCGACTGAACTTGAATTATCCAAATGCCGTTCAACATGTTTTCAAAAGGTTCAGGTAAAAGCAACAAATTCAATGACGATGATTATTAATTATTTCTCAATACTAATTTCCCATTAAGCCAATTTCAATACTTCGGTATAATTTCTCTGTGTATTACTGTGTATCTGCGTGTACAAAAAGGAAAAAAGGGGTCGAAGTCACAACAAAAAAAATTAAATGATTTCATTCTTAAAATGTTCACTCTATTTTGGTCTCTTTGACGCTAAATCTTACACAAAAAAAGTTATAAAGTGATTTACCTCCCATTAAATTTAACAATTATTTTTGCTCTAATTTTAGTGCTTTAAAAGCACCCTTAAAAACTTAACAACGTCGTGAAAGAGATTTAAAGTGAAGTGATTTCTTTTCTCTCTGGGGGTGATAAGCACACACGACTGACATAAGCGGGGGGCCACACAGTATTTACAATTGCCACTTTGCACTCGTACCAAAAAAAATTAAGGAAAATTTTATTTTTGGAATGATGACACACATCTTAGTTCCTTATCAATGAAATTTATGCCACATATGTGATACGGGATCGGAGCCGTAACCAGACTTCAGTTTCGGGGGAGGGTTTTGACTCAATATTTTCTTCCTTACGAGTACTTTTTTACGTTAAGTTTCAGATGACTTACACATAGTATTTTAATTTCGTTGCACTAGATTTCAAAATTGTGTATTAAATGGGGATACCAAATAAAATTGGAGAGTCCGTGAAAAAATTTTGTAAAAATATTTTCCCCCAGAAAAATTTTACGAATTTGCCCCCTCTTTACAATTAAACGCCAGAAAATTTTTGGAATTTTGCCCCTAAATAAAGTAGTGTTTTATTTAACTCATTTTTTGTGACCTTTTAGGTTACATCAAAGAGGACTGCTCCTTGTAAGTCTCAAAAGTTTCAAGGGGAAACAACAGTATAAAATTGATGTCAAAATTTCGGGAGGGGCTTGAACTTCTAACCCCAACCTTGGATACGTCTCCTAAGGGATCTAATTACCCTAACAATAGTGTAAATGGGTACAGAGGCCCTCTATTGATAGTGAAGTTTTTATACATTCGGAACGGTAACAGAAATAACGTTCATATGAGAGTCATTTAGCAAAATATTCCCCGTTATTTGAAAAGGATATGATATTCCAGAACTTCAAACATGATTTTATGTGCTTGGAAAATCTTTAAGAGTGATTTTTAGGTGATATTAAGTGACACCTCCTCAATCATCATTTTAGGCGGATTTTAGCTCTTGAATCCTTCATTGGTGGATGACAACCATATTTTTTGACGCTCTCGTATATGTTTGTTTCGACCTTGTTTGTCTTGGGACCCTGAAAATTACATTACAGGAACTAATAGTTGTGTCACTATCCCTCTAAAAAATCAAATTAATCCTTAATTTTTTTTTGTGACGCGAGTGCATCAGAACACCGAACGAAACTGCACAAATTTGATTTACCCGATTATTGTGTTTACGTGTTATTGCTAATTACACTACTCGAACGAAGAACGACACACATCTCCAGACGACGACACCGAACGAACACGACCATCGAACACAAGCAATTTTGTCATTTTGATATGTCAAACCTCATTCATCATTGAAATAACATTGATTACAGTACATTTTCCTAAGGGCATACGATGTTAACCGATATTGTTCCGATATCAATCGATATCATATCGTCGGTTTTATATCGACATTATGTTAGACCAGCGTTTCCCAACACCGGGGGGCAATATGAATTTCAAGGGGGGCAATATGAATTTCAAGGAGGGCAATTTGAAAATTTTTAACCATATGCCCCCCAGGTGGGGAATTGACCACTAAGTTTTATTTACTTTTCAAGAAAGATTTTTTGAAGAAAAAAAAAGGACATGGGGGGGGATGGAAAATTTAGAAAGGCTTTGGTGGGGGGCATGGACCGAAAAAGGTTGGGAAACACTGTGTTAGACAATTACGGTCAAGATCGTATGTTATTTAGGGTTGCATAACCAAATACAATTCTTGATCAAATTTGATTCTCCCGTCTGAAATTCAAAAGAAAAGAACACAAAATCTTCTTTTACCTTTTTAGCACAAGTTTAGGAAAATGCGCAGATTTGTCAAAACATGGAATCATTAGCCAGTTAGTGACTGCACGTTGAGACCACGTTTTGGATTTCAACATGGATTTGTATCAAATCTTTTACAATGTTAAGTGTGATGTTGATAAGACGAAACAAATGTGGCTAGAACATATCAAAGAAATTCATGTATGCTAAAACGTTATAGAGAAAATCTCACGTGAGAATGGACTCTAACCGTCTGACGTCACACGGAACCAACACATGACCTACTGAGCTTGCAATTGGTTACCACAGATACTACACTAGTAGATCTACTAGTGTAGTATATGTGGTAACCAATTGCAAGCTCAGTAGGTCACGTGTTGGTTCCGTGTGAAGTCTCGAACCAGATAGGCGGTTAGAGTCCATTTAAGGAGGGTCCAGCAGTCTCACTAAATCTCACCAAAGGGGAGGGAGGGGTCCAAAATTTTGAAAAAAAACACCTCACTTAATTTATGGACGTCCCCAAAGAGACGTTTCCATTTTTACTTCAACATAAAAGTAACATTTTGACGAATTTGATTTCGAATTCAAATATCGTGTGAACTCTCCTGAATTCACCCTTTTTAACCCGAAAAAAGAAGATTTTATTTCACACGTGTAGGAGGAAAGGGCGACATACAATCTAAGGCATCTAAGGTAAGGCTGCTGCATTTAGAGAGGAAAGAAGCCATTTTCACAGAGACAAGAGAAGAATTTAAGAAGCATACAGAATTTTACCTACTCAATCTAAAAAACATGACTTTAGAGAAGACAGTCTTTCTTCAATGGGAAAATATAAAGTTTTATTTAAATCACACTGCAAAAAAAATCCCGTAGAATTTACGGTTTTAAACTGGCAGCTGGGTTGGTTGGGGAAAACCGTAAAAATTACGAAGTAAACCCGTAAAACCAACGGTGCTTTACCGTGTAAAACAAAAAAATTGGATTAAAATGGTAAAACGCCGTTGTTTTTACGGATTTACTTTGTAATTTTACGGGTTTCCACAACCAACCCAGCTGCCAGTTTAAAACCGTAAATTCTACGGGATTTTTTTGCAGTGCAGTTAGTTATTGTTCTGTTGATCTTTCTTTATGAACTGAAGCTATCAAACAAATGGAACTTAGAAAAAAAACCCGCTAAATTCACAAAATACATTAGGAATTTATTAGAGTTGGATGTGAAGCTAATTTTAGGGAAATAATTAATAGTATCCATTAAAACGGCTTAATAAAATTGATAGGTTTTCAAGCAATGCTTAATTGTTAATACTACCAAGCTCTTTTACGGTACTTTTAGTGTTCAATTAGAT
This sequence comes from Tetragnatha montana, assembly GCA_963680715.1. Classification (NCBI taxonomy): domain Eukaryota; kingdom Metazoa; phylum Arthropoda; class Arachnida; order Araneae; family Tetragnathidae; genus Tetragnatha; species Tetragnatha montana. The sequence goes on along the minus strand of OY796680.1, from coordinate 60,496,707 downwards.
AATGTTCTTATACTTACAAGGTGTCCAAAAAAAGACTGACACATTTTAAAAATGTTTAATTAAAATACTAAAAAAGATAAAAATACGCGTTTTTTTTTGCATTTTACTCTGAAGACCAAATAATTTTGTGTCACAAATTTTCGTAAATCGTAGTTCCCAAATCCCCCGACAGGGTATAAAAGGATCAATCTTCCCATAAGAGATAATGGAAAATAGTTCTGCCACCAGTCGGGGGATTTGGGAACTACGATTAACGAAAATTTGTGTCATAAAATTATTTGGTCTTTAGATGCAAGAAACCGGGTATTTTTATCTTTTTTAGTTTTTGAGTTATTGATTTTTAAAATGTAATATGTCAATCTTTTTTGGGACACACTTATTTTTAGAAAAGAAAAGGTAATATCACAATGGGATATTTAAAATGGAAGACACTTCTTTAGTAAATTTACAGAACGTGGTAGATTTATCTAATTCCTCACATTAAACGATTTTCTAATTTTAAAAATATTTGGAACAGATTTAGAAAAGGTCCGCTTTCCGCCATGTTTAACTACAGCTCAATTCATGATCTAATTGTTAACATCATTATTATTAGATCCTAAAATAATAGTAATTAGTAATCATGTTGTTGTCGGAGCTGTGGTTAAACATGGCGGCAAGCGGACCTTTTCTAAAGCTGTACCAAATATTTATAGGCTTACTCCTAAACTTTTATTTGAAATTAGAGATTATTTTTATAATTCTAAAACTCCCTAAGCATAACATGAATTTATAATTTTAACTTATCCCAAGCACTCTTCTTGTAGAATTCTATTTTTACCGTTTAAAAGTAAAGCTTTCAAGGAATTAAATTTCAAGACCTGAATACAAATTATAAATATTACTAAGGCTAAAATTAATTAAAAAACAAACAATTACAGATGCATATTGAAATCTAATCTATTCATATGACTAGGAATTGCAACTATTATTATGAAAATTTCCTTTGACACATTTTAGGCAGGGTTGCAATAGATGCAAAGTAAAAAAGAAATAAATACTTTTAGATAGATATATATATGATCACATATGTACATTTTTTTTTACAATTTTCACTAGAAACGTTTTAAATACTTTTTTCTTTCGTGTGTATAACATTTTTTAAGATCTGTGCAGTGGCATATACATAGAAAGAAACGTGTAAATGTTGACTCAAAAGGATCAAACTTATAAAGCCACATTCTTACATACAATGATATATATTTGATCATGTAGTACAAGAATAAAGATTATAGCAATAGAACACTTTGAATTTTTTTTATCAATAAAATTAGAAAACGCTCCAATTCAACATTTTTTTTACAATTCTTAAAATTTTTTTTACATTAAATAAAAACTTTTTTTTTATCATTAAAAGTTTATATGTATAATACAATTTCCTCTTTTGTATATTTTTAAATCACATCTATTTTTGCATCTTGTATTTACAGTGTAAACTAATAAAATGGAACCTGTCTTTACTCCTTTAAAAGCACTCAATTGTAGAAGAATACAACACATTAATTTTTAGTGGGAAAAAACTGATTTTGTTTAAATGCTATTTTATTCCCATATTTTGTTGATGACATTGTAATATACTGTTTTTTGAGAGCTTATTTTCTTATAACATTCAATGGGATTGGGACTTAAATGTATTGCCAAAACATTTGATGCCAAAATATCTACATCAACAAAATTCTTTTTTCCTTCACATACTGTGTATTTTAATCGGTGGGGACAATTTTTGGTGATATTTCTACTCTTTGGCGATTTTTACCGGGACATACAGTCTACTCCGTTTAATGTGATCATTGGTTAATATTATGAATAGGATAAGATAATATTACCGAAATTACCAGGTCCCGATCCTTCTATTTAAATTATCCCCAAATGTATTGTTTTATGCGATCAGTATATCGTTTAATATTATCAAAATTGGTGAAATCCCCTAAAAATCTCCTTTTTTCCTGTTGGAAGGCCAATTTTTAATACATAAACATACAAAATGAGTCATTAAAATAATAGTGTTGTATGATCCACTCAGTATTTTTCTTTAAGAATGTAAAAGTTGCAAAATACAAACTAGAAAATCGTTTTAAATGCGACTTACACAGTTGTGATTTTAATGCAAACACTCGAATTACACTGTTTGCCACATGTTAGCATAAAACCGCTTATTATTATTTATCAATCGGATATTGTTATTCTGATCTTGGACAAATGTGATCACATCAATTTTATCATCAATATCAGAAAAGAAATTTTTTGGTCATCTAAATGGGTTTTAACCCCCAGATGACTCATATGTTTTGTGTTTTGTTCTTTTCAAATTTTTCCCATATGTACTGTCCAAATTGAAATAAATAAAATTATTATTATTATTATTATTATTATTATTACATTAAGCGGAGTCGACTGTAGTTGTGAACTATGCATATAAACTTTTTCATATAAATTTTATCGGAAAGACAGGTTCCAATTTATTTCAACTTCAGTATAATCTATCAATGAGAATCTATATGAAACAGCACAATAGAGAGAGAGAGCAGCGGTGGGAAAAATCGATACTTTTACGTGAATCGATACGCTAGATCAATTACATTTTTTTAATAAAAAGCATGGTATACCATGTTCGTTTCGCCAGACTTGCTCGAAAGTTTTCGATACCTGTCAATACCGATTTTCCCCATCAACAAGAGTGAGAGAACCAAATCACGTTTTCTTACCTTTTCAAAGAGACAACCAAAAAATATGCGGCACTGTTCAATATATTCCAAGGAAGTGCTTTATGAGTGCTCTTGCAGGGCCTCCACTTGGGGCAACTCACAGTTCTTTCTTGACGTCTTCAATAGGGATTCTTTATTATAAAGAACCAGTCTTTTGCACTACACAACAATTTTCAACCGTTCTTACAACAATTTAGGCAGTTGGAAGAACAGGTATCTCCACTTCCAATACAAAAGTTTAATCACAACCGATTTCGCGATACACTTTCTATCTTTGTTGCCAAACAATGCATAGATCATTGCCACACATGGATTCTTAAACTGCAAGTCTGACAAAAAAAACCCTGGGCCTCATTTCAACTTTCTTGTTATACTATAAACAGCAACGTCACTAACAAACAAAGTAGTTCCCATCGCGGTGTCTGAATTTTGAGTGAACGTCAATTTACAAATATATGATTATTTTGTTAAACCCATGTTTATTATTATAGTGTCCTCATATCACGATTTGTGTATCGAAACGCCTCCTAGCAACCCAACAAGCTTTGTGTTTACTGATTTCTCCTTCTGTGTAGTGACGTACTAGGTTCAGGAAACGTTGCTGCCAACAGTAATAGATCTTTAAGGTTGAGGGTAGTCAATAAGTAGCTACATTTTTAAAAAATATCCAAGGAAATATCCCGTATTTATCCTACCCCCCCCAAAGTTTACACAGCAACCCCAAACATAATATAGGTATATATAACAATAAGATATCTCCAAAATCACCTAAAGTAAGTAAGAATTGGGAAAGTGGAGATACCTGGTTCTTGAACCAAGGGCCTCACAATTCCATTTCTTTCAGTTCTCCAGTGGATGTGTTCAGTTTTTTTCAACCATTGTTGTTGGCAGAGTATGGTGTAAATAGTCTTTAACGATAACTGTGACTGTAATCGCAAGCGGAGGCCTTGGAGGACAAAAAAAAAATAACGCTACGTGCAGTCGAACGAAATGTCCTAAACAAAAGCCGAACAGAGGGTCCAAAAAGCTAGTTTCGAATCTCGTCTTATGGTAGAGGGCAGCACTGCAAATCTCAATCATAACTCTGATTGATATTTAGATGGGTATGGGCAGTACATTTTAGTGGTCACCACCAACTGTGATGTGTTCATTCAACCTGTCGGAGGGGTATTAAGAGGATCGAGCTTTGTTTCTCCGCCTCTCGTAACGTGAGTTGTACACGTAATAGACGTGAACACAGGGCCCCTATCACATGTTTTCCGTCATGGCCTTTGACCCTCTGTTCTGGTATTCTGTGTCCTGAACCACATACACTCGCAGACACAGAGGAAAAGCCTAACAGAGGGTCCAAAACGCTCTTTTCAAATGCCGTCGTGTGATAGAGGGCAGCACTGCAAACATCTATGATTGACAGAAGTGTATGGAGGTCACGACTGTGATTGGATATGACGTAAGGTATTAGATTCTTTATCTCCGCCTCTCGTGACGTGACAAGGGAGGCGTGAGTTGTAATAGATGCGATCCTAGCGCCACCTACATTATGGACCCTCTGTTCTACAGTTTTTCCTTTGAAATCTCTCTCTTTCTTGTAAGCTCATCATCATTAGTCTATCTATCTCTGTAGAGTTCGCAACGTTAGAAACTGTCCCATGCATCATCGACGAGTCTTTCAAAAGTTGTGATATTGTGTAGTAGTATTTGAGACGGCCGCTATATCGTTACAAAAATGCACTGGTTAGGGGTGGGCAGATGACGTCATTTATGACGTGATAAACAGGTCATGTTCTTCAATATGGCGTCAATTGGTGGGGAAATCACATCAACTATGACGTATTTTTACGTCACCCAAAATGACTTAATTTTTTATGAATGGTGAGGTCATTTTTACATCACTTGAAATAATGTGATTTGTAATGCGTCATTAATTTAGCCCTTTTCACTTCAATCACGTCATATATGCAGTGGAATTCACGTCATTTATGACGTCGAAAGGACGCCCTCAAAGTGAAAATGACGTTAATTTAATCAATTTGTGAAGAAAAAATGACGTCATAAATCACGTCATCTGTGTACACATGGGGAAGGACATTGTTTTTTTGGTGGGGTGTAATGGGCAGTCAAAGAGTCAACAGTTGTTTCTCCTTCAAACACTTCGCCATCCGCTACTCAAAAATGATGCACGTTAAAGTGATACACTAATATTTTCGGTTACTATGACAACCGATCTCGATATGTTAATCAGCCCAGTCAAATCAAATGCATAGCTTGATGAATTCAATGTATTTATTCTAATAATGGTAATCAAACAAACGGCGAAAAGGAATTTCTTTTCAAAAAAAAAATTCAAATCTTAGTGACTTTTTTGTTCAGTAACGTTAAAAATTGCCAAGGTGTTTCATCGCCAATTTTTATTGTAATCCATATTACAGTTGGTTTGCAATTTTTGGCGATATTTCTCCTACTTATTGGCGATTTTTAACGGTACAGTAATGAAGTAATACTTCTTCTGTGTCAACTAAAGCATGGCATTTTAAGTGTATTATCCTATTCTAACTTAAGATTCCATTTGATCTCGAAAGTGGCATTTCCTATAAACTATAATACCGCTGTATATGTGTATTATAATATTGTCGGGTATGTTGAGTACACAGTATTGAATACGATTCAGAAGACGATCGCATCACACGGCAAAGCAAATATAAGGCGTGAACTAATGCTGTGCCCTCTACAGAAGTAAAAGTCGGTTCCGATATGAGAGACTATGTAGAAGCTGTATGTATGTACAGTTTGCGAAGTGACAGACGGGGTTTCTGAAAAGGTTGGTAAGTGCCAAACTTAACATGCAGAAGTCTGTCATGCCATGACAAACAAAATTTTCATAGTAAATCCTCAAGCGGTCACAGTTTGGATTTGCGGACATGAAATATTGTTTGTCATAACATGACAGACCTGCCTGTTAAGTTTGGCAACAACTTTTCGAGATACCCTGTATGTCGAGAGTTAAGTATGTATGTACAGATATCTGTGTGTGATTACAAAATATAAATATTCCTTCTTCACCGGAGCAAATTTCTACGTGAAAGTCACAGTTAACACTAGGAAAAAAAAAAAGAAAACGCGTGAGAATATTCGAAGGTGTTTTGCAATCAGGGCGTTTTGGAACGGTGGATTTGGCAACGGATGTTCCTCTTTAGGTTGTCTTGGAGACCATCTCAAGTTGTAAGAATTTGCGAAGTTCTAAGAGAGAAACGTTCTTTTTCTGATTGAATATCATCGTCACACTTTTACTCCATAGATTGTGTTCTGATTGTAAAAAGTAATTGAAATTTGGATAAGCTAAAGGAAAAGAGACTAATATGAAGATGATTTCATTGAGGAAGTGTCATTATATCATCCTCATTAAGGACATCTCTAAAGATTCATTTTTCTTCATCTTTTTGGAGAGATTGCGTTTTGATTGTTCAAAAACGGCGCGCCCTTTAGTTGAAATTTGTTTTCTGATTGAATTTCACTGTGATTCATCTTTTTTTGAGATTGTTGTCCTCATTAAAGGTAAGCCCTTCGAAATTTCAACAAATGAAAGAGAGACGAAGAACTCGTTATTGAAGCATCATCATCATCCTTTTAAGAATCTATTTTCTGTGTGATTGAATTTTCTTCATTTATCCTGATTGTGTAAAAACGATACACCCTTCAATGGAAATCAACTTTCTGAATGAATTTTCTTCTTCTTTTGAGGGAGAGATTGTTGAAAAACGGTGTTAGAACAAAAAGAGAGCGTCAATCAGGGAGGGCCTAATGAAGGGTCTGGTTCGAAATCCCGACAATCAACTGCCCGACAGCTCAACTGCCCGACACCGTCTGCCCGACAGGTACGATTGCCCGACAGGTCACTTGCCCGACAGGTACGATTGCCCGACAGGTCACTTGCCCGACAGGTACGATTGCCCGACAGGTCACTTGCCCGACAGGTACTATTGCCCGACAAGTCGATTGCCCGACAGGTACGATTGCCCGACAGGTCACTTGCCCGACAGATCACTTGCCCGACAGGTACGATTGCCCGACAAGTCACTTGCCCGACAGGTACGTTTGCCCGACAGGTACGATTGCCCGACAGGTACGTTTGCCCGACAATTCATTTGTCCTAGATACGAATCCATTACATTGTTGAAATATGAGGGGGCTTAATATTTTAGGTTCGGGTGGTTGTATGAAGCTGCGTCCCAGGGTACCCGGATATGATGACTAAAGGGGGCTATAGCCCCTAACATTGAGGTTCTATCTGTAAAAAAGTGGCATGTCATTTAAAAATTTATCCCATAGGAATAGCATTGGCGAAAAGATAAAAGAACAATTAGCTTAGTAAAACTTAATTAACAACAAGGACATAAGAAGGGACTTCCTAGTTTTAAGTTTAACTAATTCTACTTAAATTTCATGTTGCTTGACCACTGGTCAAGATTACTCTAGATGGCAAAAAATCAAAGTAAAGTAAATTTTTGAGTTACTAATTGATATTCTGTATTCCCTATTGTTGTAACATGTCTCTTTGGTTCCGGCTGAGAAGGTCAGAACAGCTAAAAATAGCGAGAAAAAGTGGATTGACCTCTGGTCAAGAGATTTGACCAGCGGTCAAGAACAAAATGTAACCCGTCTTTAGGCGTTTGAGCCCCCACATAACCTACTTCAGTGCAAAAGCATAGAAGTAGTAAAAAGTTGACTGGACTGACCAATGGTCAGCCGGAACCAAAAAGACATGTTACAACAATAGGGAATACAGAATATCAATTAGTAACTCAAAAAATTTACTTTACTTTGATTTTTTGCCATCTAGAGTAATCTTGACCAGTGGTCAAGCAACATGAAATTTAAGTAGAATTAGTTAAACTTAAAACTAGGAAGTCCCTTTCTATGTCCTTGTTGTTAATTAAGTTTTACTGAGCTAATTGTTCTTTTATCTTTCCGCCAATGCTATTCCTATGGGATAAATTTTTAAATGACATGCCACTTTTTTACCGATAGAACCTCAATGTTAGGGGCTATAGCCCCCTTTAGTCATCATATCCGGGTACCCTGGGACGCAGCTTCACACAACCACCCGAACCTAAAATATTAAGCCCCCTCATATTTCAACAATGTAATGGATTCCTATCTAGAACAAATGAATTGTCGGGCAAACGTACCTGTCGGGCAAACGTACCTGTCGGGCAATCGTACCTGTCGGGCAATCGTACCTGTCGGGCAAGTGACTTGTCGGGCAATCGTACCTGTCGGGCAAGTGACTTGTCGGGCAATCGTACCTGTCGGGCAAGTGACCTGTCGGGCAATCGTACCTGTCGGGCAAGTGACCTGTCGGGCAATCAACTTGTCGGGCAATCGTACCTGTCGGGCAAGTGACCTGTCGGGCAATCGTACCTGTCGGGCAGACGGTGTCGGGCAGTTGAGCTGTCGGGCAGTTGATTGTCGGGATTTTGAACGGATCCCCCTAATGAAGACGAACGAAGCATCATCATCTTAAGAATATTTTTTCTGATTGAATTTTCCGACTGATTGTTATCCTGATTGAGTAAAAACAGTGCGCCCTTTAACGGAATTAATTTTTCTGATTGAATTTTCTTCATCGACGAACCAAGGAGATAGAGAGAGGGGTGGATCACGGCCTGACGAAGACGAACTCGTTGTAGTGGTTCCACCGGTTCTCCTCGACGTCGATGCCGGGCTTGAGGGGCTCGTTGCCCATGCCGGACGTCCCGGATCCGGCAGCCGCGACGCATCTGAATCCGGCCGCCTGCAGCGAGTCGAAGGCCTACAATAATAACAACTTTACTATACAAAAATTTTTTTTTACAGACACAACTTAAAATAGATTGCAGAGTGTGACATTGACAGGTGTTGGGATTTCTGTTAGGGGACATCCATAAATTACGTGAGGTCAAAAGAGGGGAGGGGGGTCCAGGAAAATCTCACCAAATTTCACCATGGGGGAGGGGGGGAGTCAATTAAAATCTCACGTCAACTTTTAGTTTAGCAAATATACGTTTTTCCTTAATATTTTTTAGCACAAGCTTAGAAAAAATGCTCGGATTAGTCAAAACAGCAAATCATCAGCCAGTCAGTCGTGATAATTACAAGTTAGAATCATGTTTTCGATTTCAACGTGCTCTTGTATCAAAAGTTTGCAATTTGGAGCCGCGTTCACTACAGCCAACCTGTTCAACCGGAGAAAGAGCTAAAGAAGTAGGGGAAAAGGGATCTCCGAAAACCATCTGTGAGGAAATTGAATAGCCCGTTCACAAGAGCACTCGTCCTACCTGTAGAAGGAATCACGTGACAAGCGCTCGTAGAAATGCATTACGGGAAGCGAGCGAAAGCGCCCTCTACAGTCGGTTGATCCAATTAAAACATTTCCTAGGGGAGAATTTCCAACTGATAGTCAGGTGATATCTTCCCTGCGTAGGGAGAGCGGTTTTTCTTTGCCTTTCCTCCGATAGAATGGCTGTTGTGAACGCGGCTTTTATATTTGAGTTATAGACTCGCCTGCTCGAGGAAGTTGTGCTTGAGGAAGAATCTCACGGTGTAGCGGTTCTCGTTGACGCGGTCGGGGTCTCTGGACTCGTTGAGCGCGTCCCCGAACACCTCGCGGCACAGGGTGACGCGTCCGCACACCAGGATGCGCGTGAGCTTGCGGAACTTGACGTCCGCCAGCCCGTCCCGGCCGAACGCGAACGAGCCGCGGTACCCGAGCGTCAGGTAGCCCGGCTGCCCGCCCCCGCTCAGCACTTCCTGCAGGCCGGACACCTGCAACATACAATAAGGAGCTGCGTTAGATATTGAAACAAGGAGCTGCGTTATACTATAGACATTGCAACAAGGATTGGATTGGTTTAGGGTTTAATGTAACACAAGGTCCATATAAGAATACTATTGCAACAAAAGGAGCTGCGTTATATAAGCATTCACAACAAGGAGCTGCGTTATAGGCATTGAAACAAAGATTGGAATGGTTTAGGGTTTAACCCTTTCAGTCCTAGCTGCCCAAATTTCCCATAGAATTCAACAGTAATCTCGGGCGGCTTAGGATTGAAAGAGTTAATGTGCATCACAGGTCCGCATAAGGACACTATTGCAACAAGGAGCTGCGTTAGACATTCACAACAAGTATTGGATTGGGATTAGACAATCCACTATTGCAACAAGGATGGGATTGGATTAGGGTTTAATGGCACCACAGGTCCACATAGGGATACTATAGCAACAAGGAGCTGCGTTAGACAATTCACTATTGCAACAAGGATTGGTTTAGGGTTTAAAGGCACCACAGGTCCTCACAAGAACACTATTCCATAAAGGAACTTCGTTAATAAAATAGTAGTTAAGTTAACCAAGTTAAACAAGGAGCTGCGTTAGACAATCCACTATTGCAACAAGAAATGTATTGGATTGGTTTAGGGTTTAATGTGTGTGGGGTACACATAAGGCCCACATAAGGACACTATTGGAACAAGGAGCTGCGTTGATCAAGTAGTTAAGTTAACTAAATTAAACAAGGAGCTGCGTTAGACAATTACAACAAGGAGCTGCGTTAGACAATAATCCGCTCCCGCTCGTGGGTATTTTCGGAGAAAAGCAGCGGAGTACTTAAACCTTTAAACTTTCCGGATTTCTGAACATTCTGAATAAAAGGTCCATTTTAAACAGCCAGCATACCTGGAAGAACTCTGCCTCCGCCCTGAGCCTGTCCCGCTCGTGGAAGTTGTCTGGTAGCAGGAGCCTGCCCTCGCGCAGGAAGTCCAGCACGTAGCGGAAGAGCACTCCGTCGCGGTCCACGAAGAACCTGCCTTGCGCGTCCCTGGGAGGGGGCGCTGAAGAGCCATCGGTGCCGAAGAGCCTGCCGAGGAGGCTCTCTCCGTCGCGGCGCAGGGTGGCCAGCGAGGTGCTGTAGAGCACGCCCCCCACGTTCAGCTCGACCACCGGGGGGAAGTCCTCTCCGCCTTCCATCCTCTCTCTCTCTCTCTGCTGAAACACACGAGATAGTATAGATTTTATTCAACACCATATTAGGGCCTTGAATCGCTCGATGTAGTTATCAAACGGAGGGAAGAAAGAACCCAACTCCTGTAGTGGAGGAAAACGGGTGTCATCCTTTCCACTTCCAACCACAACTGGAGTAGTTGAGTGCATCTCCCCCTTCTTTCTTCCCTCCGGGTTATCACTTTGTCTGTAAACATATGTACGAAATTCAATAAGCAGCCAATTAACAGTGCCTTCAATGTACAGGGTGTTTCGCCCAAACTCTGGGGTGTTCAAGTACCACGTCAGCAAGTTTTTGGTCATTTTAGCCCCCTTCCCCCTCCTTGTCAGCAAACCCCCCCCTCACATAATTACGCAAGAAAACTGCCCTCCCCCTTTATTCTTTTTTTTTTGAACAAAATCTGTTGTAATGCTTAGATTTCTGAAATTCGTTGAAAAAGCCCGGTGTTGCGCTCCCACACCACAGGCCCGGGGTTCAAATCCCGGTCCACGGGCAAGGCAGACTCAGCCCTTCATCCCTCCGGGGTCGATAAAATGAGTACCGAGGTTACTTAAAGAGGAGGTTAGCATCAAGCTAGCCACTCCTCAGCCGACTGTGACTTTCAAGTCACACGTTCGGTAACAGTTCTGCTCAAGCCTCACCCAGTGAGGCTAGTTATACTGGAGTTTGAAGGTCCAACGACCTAGGTACTCCCTCAAATACCCCCCTTGATTTTTTTTGAAATTCATTGTTTTCCATTGTTTCTTCCTGATTGTGAAAAATGCTTAAAATTTCTTTTCTAGGTCATTTTTTTTTCAAGAACAAGAACAAATTTATTTATTGACAAAGAAAGAAGGATTTTACAGTTGAACATACATAACCTGGAGGAAATAAATCCTGTGCAGGTATAATAGAAATACAATGAGATATAATAAACAAAACATAAAATTACTGGCAAAATTAATACTTAGAATTGAAATACGAAATAATGAAAAAAGTGAAAGGAAAACAAAAAAAAAACCGAATAAATATGTATTAAAAAAAGGTGTACTAAGCGTTGGCGAAACGGTACGGTGTCGGGGAGTTATCAATTAATTTCAGTCAGTTTAAAAGAGCTGTTCAATATCAGTAATTGTTAGTAAATATAATTTTAGATGTTTTTTGAAGGTTTTACTGGTTACACTATTTTGTATATTTAGTGGTAGGCTATTGAAAAACTTTGGGCCAAGATACGAAAATATTTTGCGCATGATTTCTTTAGTGGGATATGGAATTTTGTAGATTTCATTATTTCTTCTTACGGTTATTAGTATTTTTCTTTCACAAAAGTTAGGATTTTTGTAGATGAATAAACAAGTTTTGTAAAAATAAAAACATCGTAATGGTAGAATAGATAAAGTTTGGTACATTAAAAGATTTGTGTGGTCTGAAGAGTTTAATATCTCTTTAATGAATTTATTTAAATACTTTAAATTAATTATTAATTTAATTTAAATTAATTAATTAATTTAATTAATTAAATAAAATGAATTAATTTAAATAAATTTAAAATATTTTTCCTAAGTGATATTTATTTTCGGTTGAGTTTTGAGATAATTTATGCAAGAAACAAGAGATTTTTGAAAATGCAGTGATTGTATTAACATCTTACGTAAGCATCACTCATACTATCCCTTGTCAGGAAAAATAAGCATATAGTACACCCCCTCCTCCCTTAGGTGCTTACGTAATATTTGCTTAGCCAGATTCTTTGCGTGGAATACATAAAAAAATTATCACAGAAATATATATTTTTTTTCCAAAATCTCCATATATTGTTATAAAAAAGTTATTAATAATTTAAAAAATTGAAAACTGTCCTTACAAAAAACTTTATAACAGTATTTTCTTATTTAAGACTACATTTTCCATGAAACTTTCAGTTGAAACAGAAAGTTTTAAGAATTAGACTGGTTAAAGTAATAATGAAAGTAAAATTTGCATAATGCAGTTTTTTTTTCTTTAGAAAGTTGATGGATAGAAACACTAGATCAATTCTTATTTAACCTAATAATTTGTTTCTCTGGGGTAGTTAAGCGGGATTTTTTTTTTCAATTTAAACAGGGGGTATTTACAAATTTTGGGATTTCAAATGACTGTAATAATTTTAATTTATTTTTTTTCACTTAGAATGGATAATTTGGTAACTGTCGTAATAAAATGTGCAACACCGGAACTGGATGGGTTAGGTTAGATTTACACAGTTGGAACCGGGATATGAAAAAGGCACCGGGAACACCGGGATATGAAAAAGGCACCGGGAACACCGGGATATGAAAAAGGCACCGGGAACACCGGGATATGAGCACCGGGAACACCGGGTACTGGGAAAACCGGGATATGAAAAAATACCGGGGAACCCCGGGGTATAGAAAAATACCTGGAACACAGGGATATGAAAAATTACCGGGAATACCGGGATGATTGGTAATTACGGTTACAAAAAATTAGACATGTAACTTGAGAAAACTTTAAAAAAATAAATTGATATACACTCCACCCGTGCAAGGCCGGGCATATCAGCTAGTTATACTATAGACATAAACTTCCAGTGTCTCACAATACCGAAACCGTTAGTTTCATCTATTTTCGTTCGCAAGATAACCAGGGAGCTCGGACACCCTGTATTTGTGGAGATTAAGTTATTTAAAGTTTAACCCTTCAAACCTTTCAATACATATCTTTTACTTATAGAAGAAATAACGAGGGATCTTCAAATCAGCCATGGAACATTCTTTCAAAAAAAAATACATTTTGTTTTTCCGTCAACTTCTTGAGGAGAGAAAGGCCCAGGTGTTCGAATCATGGAGGTTCCAATGGAATCAATCATGAAGGAATTTTAGGAAGAAGAGCAGATAATGTAGGAGTTTGAGAGGGAATTGTTTTCTATGCATTAAAAAATAAGCTACAAGAGGAAGGATTAAACATCAGCCTGTTGGTTTAATTCGTTCAATTAGTTTTCTCTAAATGTTTGTCAGTTGAGGGGCAACTACTAATAATAAGTAGATAAAGGATGAAATAATGAAATGCGATAGCTGTCGTGAATCGGTTGGGGCTTGCGGTTATCTCGACATAGCATCGACATTGCGTGATGCGTATTGTGGGTAAATCGAAATCTCGACAGCAACCTGAACCCTATGACGTGGAAGGAGAAAATGGGTAAAATCAAAGCCTGTTGGGTTGCTAGGAGGAGTTTCGGGACGCAAATCGTAATAAAAAGACACTACATGGATTTGACGAACTAATCATATTTTTAAATTGACGGTCTTCATTTCACTCAAAATTCAAACACCGAGTTGGGAATTGTCAATTAGGTTTTTAGGGGATTTCACCAGTTTTTGATAACATTAAGCGATATATTGATCACATAAAACGATACATTTTGCGTTAAATTAAATAGGAATGAATGGGACAGGTAAATTTTGATAACATTATCCGATTGATAATATTAAACGTGATCATAAATGCGGAGTTGACTGCAGTTATCAAATATCATACTTAAAATGAAAAAATCCAGATAGCACAACCGAAGATATTATTCCATACAATTTTACGGGGATTCCAAGAATTCTAATGACTTTAAATAAACATATATCGCTCACAAAAAAAAAGATCCTCTCGTAATAAAATATCGTTACAAACAACCAATAGGAAGCCATTAGCTGCCGTCTGTGCGCTAAAATGATTAATTTGGCAATCCCATCCTCCCCAAAAAAGAATTCCGAACGTTTTGAAATAAAATTCGATTCTCCCCCATTTCGAGAAATTCCAGGGATCATGAAAGAAGCGAAAAAACACTTTTAATTTAATGATGTATTTTCTTCTCCTCTTTGAATGAGCCAGAGGCTGTTTTTTAAGCAGTCATTAAGAAGGGAATTTGTGACTCGGGAAATTTCGTATTTTAATCTCTTCCGGAGGAGAATATTTTTGAAAAAATGAAATGAGCAGGATGTATGGAGAAGAAGAAAAAAGAACGGTGTTCGAATGTTATCGGTCCGTTTTTTTTAATGGCCCAACTATGAATTTCGTTTAATTTTAATAAGGTTTATTTCTCTGGAATGTCTCTCGGGTGTTAGAGGGGGCGTTCACCAACTAATTCAACCACTTTTCTCATCATCCCTCCAATTCTCACACTGGAACCTTTCAAGGGGTCCATACACACTGTAAAAACAATCCCTTAAAATTTACAGTTTTACACTGGCAGCTGGGTTGGTTGTGAAAAACCGTAAAAATTACAAAATAAACCCGTAAGAACAACGGTGTTTTACCTTGAAAAACAAAAACATGGATTAAAATGGTAAAACACCGTTGTTTTTACGGATTTCCTAATTTTTATGGTTTTGCACAACCTGCCAGTTTAAAACCGTAAATTTTAAGGGAATTTCTTACAGTGTGGGACATAGGCGTAACGAGGGGGGTTATTGAGGTTGTAACCCCCCCCATTATATCAATGGTTTCTAAAACATGAAAAACTGAAAAATTTTCCCTTCACAAGGAACTGTTCCTTTAGGAACTAACTCAAAAGGCCTCAAAATGAATTTAAACACTACATTGAGAGATGAATTTTTAAAAATATTCTGGGGGAGAACCCCCAAACCCCCTCTAAAATTTTTACGTCTGTTATACTGTGTTTTTCCCTTGAAAGTTAAGCCTATTAGATGAAGTTTTCCCTTCGGAAGTTTTGCGAAAAAAAATATATATTATACCTATATTATGAGACACTTTTCAAAAGGGAGTAATATGTTGGAAGGGTTGACTGGTCAGAGTAACACCCCCCATGGGTCATCTCTAGTTACGCCACTGGTGTGGGATACTGTAAGTTTTTTAAAGCATTTTTCAGCCTTAGAAAACTACGAAAGTTCTTTTACCCTGATGCAATTCGTGAATAGTCCCTTACTTCTGAAAGAAAGCTGTCTCCAGCTTTCAGTCGAAAACCAATTTTTGAATGAAAATAAAAGACGAGAACATACTATTTACTTACTCGAATTTTCTTTTGAATGAAATAGTTCCTCTTAAATCAGCTTCCATAATTTATCAGTACTAAATGTTCCACTCAAACTGCAAATGACAACTTTTAATGCAGTTGGCACTTTTGAATTTGATTTTGATGAAAGTTGATTCTTTTGAATGAAATACGGTTCCTTTTAAATTAGCTTTTATAATTTAGCACTAAATTATTCCATTTTAAATGATAGTATTACCAGTGAACCTGCAGAACAGTGAACAGTGGCGTAACTAGAGTTGACTCATGGGGGGTTACTCCGACCAGTCAACCCCTCCAAAATATTACTCCCTTTTAAAAAATGTCTCATAATATAGGTATAATATAAACAACTTTTTTTGGCAAAACTTCCGAAGGGAAAACTTCATCTAAGAGACTTAATTTTCAAGGGAAAAACACAGTAGGTATAACAGACGTAAAAATTTTAGAGGGTGGTCTGGGGGTTCTCCCTCAGAAATTTTAAAAAAATTTGTCTCTCAATGTAGTGTTTAAACTCATTTATAGGCCCTTTGGATTAGTTCCTAAAAGAACAGTTCCTTGTGAACCGCCTTCCTTGTAAAGGGAATTTTTTTTCCAGCTTTTCATGTTTTAGAAACCATCGATGTAATGGGGGGGTTACAACCCCAATAACCCCCCCTAGTTACGCCTATGCAGCAGAAGGAACCATCATTAAAAAAGATCGAATTATCTGAAGCTTCGAAACAAATGTAAAATTATTTTAATTAGAAGTGGAGAAATCTTATTCGTATTCTAAATAAAGTTCTTGGTGAACGGTTTCCATAGAGAAAAATTATTTAATTACTGATCCGAATGACACATTTCTGGTAACAAAATGTCTGGAGTCTTTCGAAGGTTTGTCAATAAGCTGTTGGATTTTGTAAAATAAATTCTCTATTAATGTGTTTAAATGTTTCTTTAATTAAAATGTTAATATAATTTGTTTTTGTATAATAAAATTTAATTGGAATTAAAATGTTTCTATTTTTCAGATTACGAATAAGGTTGCAGTTACATGGCAAGCAATTCTCAAAAACTTATTATCCATTCAATCACCAATTGACCAATTGACGCCATATTTTTTATGATGAAATCACGTTTTAAAAAAGTACTTCCTAAATTAAGTACCATCATTCCAAGACTGATAAAAGCATTCTAAAAACTTACAGCTATGCTATTTCATACTACAACTTCGCACATTTTGTCTGAAATTTATAATTTTTTAGTCTGATAATCGAAATTAATTGTACACATCGAGTGTCTCATGTAGGTTTTGTAGTGTTCAGCAACTAGTGGTCAAAAAATAGTTAACTACCAACTACAAACTAGTCTGGGAAAATCTAGTTGCAACTAGTAGTTAACTATTTTTTCATGGGACTAGTTACAACTAGTAGTTAACTGTTTCCCAAAGTAGTTAACTAGTCTATTTAATTTCATAACCTATTTTTTGCCCGAATTCTAATACATCTTTCTTATCTATATCACAAAAACCGCGCAAAAAGGGCCTTTATTTCTGGTTGTGGTAATTTGAGTACTTTACCATCTTAATTAAATTTGTTACAGTACAATTTTTTCTATATTTTGATAAAAATTTTTTTTTTTTTTTTTTTATAATTATTTTTTTTTTATTTCATTTTGTACAAAGCGATACAATCGAAAATAGGGGGAAGGCATATTAGTCAGACTGGGGCACATGCCCATTTAGCTGACGAAAAAAATTATTACAAGCAAATTTAGTACAGATGAAGAAATAAAACCGAAAAAAAAAAGTGTCTTAAAATATAACTAATACACAATACATATGTACATAAAAAAAAAAATAATAACACAATTTAAATGACAAATACAAAGAGATAAATGGCAAAACAGCATAGGCATTAAAATTACATGTTGCTTCTATAACTTAAAAAAAACATCTAAATCATCAATGACCAATAAGAAATCAAATAACAAATTCTTAAATTTTTTATTACTTGAGATGTTTTGTAGGTCTAAAGTTAATCCATTAAATAATTTTGGTGCTAAATAACAAAAATGTTTGCGGAAGATTTCTTTATTGAAGCGCGGTATTTGGTATATTTCATTAGGTCTCCGTTCTGAAATTTGATTTTTATATTCACATATTGTTTTATTACGATATAAAAAATAAATCATACGAAAGAAAGCAATGTAGCGTATAGGTAGAAGTTTTATAGATTTTAAATGGTTGGGTGTCGAAGGTTTGTAGTTTAAAATTTTGAAGCATTTATTTTGAAGGGAGATTAATGGAGATAAGTTAGTTTTGTAGTCTCCTCCCCAGACAATAATACCGTAGTTTAATAGAGAATAAAACCAAGAATAATATAATGTATTTAAGAACAACTTATTCACTTTATTCTTCAAGTGATGAAATCTAATTAAAATAAAGCGTAGTTTTTTGCATAGATCACCTATATGAGTTTTCCACTTCAAGTTAAAATCTATTTGAATACCCAAATATTTAATGGTATTAACGCGTTGCAAGGAATAACAGTTACAATTTTGAATAGCATTGCAGGTGTTACTGTGAAATTTGAAATTTAAGTCAATAGAGCATTCCTGCAATGTGAAATATATATATTTAGTTTTATTTAAGTTAAGAGTTAAATCATTTGACAAAAACCATTTTCTAATTAAAATAAGATCAGATTCAATTTGTCTTTTTAGTTCATTTAAATCGTGACAAGAATATAATAGAACTGAGTCATCTGCATAAGTTATCATTTCACCAAAAAGATTTAATTTACAAAAATCATTTATAAAAATTATAAATAATAATGGTCCTAATATTGAGCCCTGTGGAACGCCACGATTTGTTGTGGAAAAGTCACTGTAGGAATCTTTTATTTTTACTCTTTGTTTCCTATTTGAGAGATATGAGATGAACCATTCTAAAATGTTTCCTCTAAAACCGGCATATTGCAATTTATCTATTAATATATAATGATTCACACTGTCAAAAGCCTTAGATATATCAAGAAAAATAGCCACTGTTTTCTTATTTTTATCGATACTGTTGTATATAAATTTAGTGAATTTTATGAGAGCGATTTCCGTATTGCGACCTTTAATAAAACCATACTGATTTTCAGCAAAGAAATTAGTATGAAATAAAAAGTTATACATTTTATTAGATAATGCTTTTTCGATAATTTTAGAAAAAGTAGGGAGAATAGAAATAGGACGATAATTTGTAAATAGGTTTTTGTTACCGGATTTAAAGATTGGAGTAACAGTAGCTATTTTTAATGAATTTGGGAAATAGGATAAACTAATTGATAAGTTTATAAAATTTGTTATAAAACCAATATTTTTAACAGAAAACATCTTTACCAGCTTTATGCTGACACCATCATAATCAGTAGAGTTTATATTTGAAAAAGAATTAATTACACTAATAACATCGTAGTCACACACAGGAAGAAATACAAATGAATTTAAACTTGGTAGGATATAGGAGATGTAGTCATTTTGTGGTAGATATGAATTCAGAGTTAAATTAGAAAAATATTCATTGAATTTAGATGCTGTATCAGAGTCGTTTACCAGTTGAGGTAGATTAGAAGGTTTAGTTATGTTACAAATTCCATTTACAAGTTTCCATTTGTCTTTCATATTTTTACAATTTTTAAACTTATTATTGAAAAATTCTGATTTTGCAGCTTTGATATTACTCTTTAACTCGGCAACAGTTGTTCTATAGGCAGTTTTATAAACTATGTCCCAAGGATGTTTCCTCGTTTTTTTAAAAAGCTTACTTTTTCTATGAATTAAGTTCAAAATATGCTTTGTGATCCAATCATTTTTATGGTTTTTAGAGGCTCTTTTGGGGAACTTAAAATTATTTCTTATATTTTGAAATCTAAAAATTAAATTTTGATATTGAAGATCAAGATCATCAGAAAAATTCCATTTAAAACTATAACCAAGTAGATAATCATAGACTAGCTTATAGTTAATATAAGTTTGCTTGTTTGTATCAGAGTTACTTTTGTCTAAAGTTGATAAAATAGAATTGTTTAAATTGCAGATAGTCATAAAATGATCACTTATGTCAGTAATATAAATTGCAGTAGAAACTGTAAAAATTTTGGATTTTACAAATACATGATCAATACATGTTGAAGAAATATTGACACGAGTGGGTTTGTTAATGTAGCTTTGATATCCTTTAGCTGATAAGGAGTTTAGGTATTCATTAGTATCATTGTCATTGTTTAGTATATTTATATTGAGATCACCCATTATTATAATATTAGGTTGGTTTAGAGTACATAATATATTTTTTAATTCATTAGTAAAATAATCAATTTTAAAGGCGTGTGATCGATATATTGATAAGATTGCCAGATTATAAAAATTACTGTATAATAATATACTTTCAGCAGATTCAAAACATATGTCTAATGCGATCAGATTCAGATGTTTTTTACTGTATACAACAATTCCACCTGAGCGATTTATCTCACGGCAACAAAAAAAGGATTCAAATTTATCTATTGCATAATAATCAATTTCATCACTGTATATCCAGATTTCTGACAAAATAATGACATCAATAAAATCAACAAAATTTGAGATATGGGAAATAAAACTGTCAAAATTTGCACGAATGCTACGTATATTCAGATGTAAGATAATAATATTTGACTTACAGCCAGTTGGTTCGGATTTGAGATAATTTTTTAGTTCAGAAGAGTCTTCTAATAAAATACAACCATCAACAGTAGGAAAAGGATAAGATTGTTCACAATTGAAGATTCAGGTCATCAGTGGATTTAATTCTTAAAATTTTAGAAGACTCGTCTTTTCTAAGGAAGATCTTCCCATTACGAACCCAACAAAACTTGTAGCTGTTTTCCGATTTAGTTTTTCTGGCCTGGTGGAATAGGAATTTGAGTTCAGGGGTTAGATGCTCGTTGAAAAATATAGGCATATCACTAAATCTTTCATTGACTTTGTTTGCTGATATATGGCAAGCTTTTAGGGATTTTAATGCACAATCACGAACTTCTTTCGAGATGAATTGAACCACTATAGGTTTGGGTCTGTCTTTGTTAAAGCTGGGTACCCGGTGAGCTGCTGTCACGTTGTTTATCATTTTCATATCCGAAATATCTTCTAGCTTTAAGAGGACCTTGTTTAAATCTTCGTTTTCACATTCAGGGAGACAAGAAATTTCCAGGTTCGTCCTTCTCGAATACTGCTTTAATTCAATTACGTCAAACTGAAGATTCTTGATTTCATTTTTGATTTCGGCGTTTTCCTTTGAAAGTCTTTCATTATTAGCTTGAAGGTTTTTATTAGTATGTTGTAGAGCTTTTACTTCTGCCTTTAGATCGTTTATTAAAGAACTAGCTGTTACGACCCGGCAAAGCCGGGTCTTACAGCTAGGCTAGCCTTTTATGCGAGCTTCGCTCGTTACTACTTCAAGTTCCTATTAATTATACATTAAATAAGAAGTTTAACTTTAATAATTTATTATTGTTGAATTAGAAACCAACTTCCCTAAAAGTAACTTTTTAACCTTTATTAAGTAAACCAACTTTCTTGAAAGATATTTATTTAAAAGCTATTATATTATTTTAAAATTTTAATTACTTTTATTTATTTATTTTTCTGATTATTGCGAGATGGCATCGAGTCAGTGAGTGACGTGGGCTTTTATATTTTTCTGATGATTATGATTATTATTGCGAGATGGCATCATAGTGTGCGAGCGTTCCGTTCCAGAATCAGTGAGTCAGTGAGTCAGTGAGTCAGTGAGTGACGTGGGCTTTTATATGAGAGATTGTTGAACTCTATTGATTTTTCGAGATCTGCAAATTTTGTAGTGATAAGATCTTTAAGCTCACTAAATTGAGATTTCATCGTAGCTGAAGAATCATCATTTTGAAGTTGATTGGCGGCACCTTTTGTTGACACTTTAGCAGAACTGACGTTACTGCATGCGACACAGATCCATTTAGATCTTTTGTTCTGAGACAGATTGTTGAAGGCAGCCACAGTGAGTCCACCACATGTATAGTGAAAGAGGTTTTTGCATTTCCCCGTGCAAGTTAACATCACGTCAGGGTTCATACCCTCATTACACACGCTGCAGACAGGGTCAGACATGTTATCAGACTTTTAGAAGCTACTTTTTAACTATTTAAAGTTTCCTGTGCCTAATTGCACGTTATTCTTTTATAAAATTAAATAATATTTGAAATTTTATACTTATTTTAAGTAAAATACAAGTTTGAAGTTTGAGCACAGTTAATCGTCAACAACAACAAAAGCCTGCTGTTGCCAAAAAAAACGAATAAGAATTTTTTGAAAGTAGTTGAAATTTTGAAAGTAGTTTCAACTAGTAGTAATTAAAAAAAGTAGTTCAACTAATAGTTGAACTAGTTTAAACCAAAAGTAGTTAAACTACTAGTTAACTACTAGTTGATCAGTAGTTAACTACTAGTTGCAACTACACTGTTAAAAAAAACAGTTCAACATTTCACCAAAATTTGGTGCTTTGTTTGAGCTTTACTGAAGTTGTACCAAAATTTGGTACAAGGGGAAACAGCTGACTGCAGGAGAATAGCAGCTAGTACCAAACTTTGGAGATTTGTCCCAAAATGAAGATTTTGGTGCTGCCTCCGCCATATTAGATAGGCTTTTTGTCACAACACACTAACCCCCACTAACCCTACTGTGCTGGTACATACAATTTGAAGGTGAGTTTTAATAAATTTTAACAAATGTGAATTATTTATCTGTGATATTGCAATAAAAATTTTGAACTGAGTTGAATCGATTCATGCTCCCGGGTATATAAATCAATGTGTTCGGGTCGGGTAGCTGTGTATACTGTATCGTATTGAAGTTCGTTGTTGTGGTAAGGCAAATTATTACTTAATTAACCTCATGTTTGTTAGGGTTAGTTAGTATTTGCTGAGATTTTGATCTCAATCTATATCTTTTCTCAAAAGTTTCAATCCGTTTTATATTTTCTAAGAAGTATTTAAATAGATTTTATTGCTCATTACATTTAATTTAATGTCTTTTTATGAAAGTGTGTGATGTAACTATCCTTAGCTCTCAATTTTTATTAGCAAAAAACTCGTATACTAGCATATACGAGTATATAGTAATAGTATAAATGCACACATCAGTCAGTACAGCGATTTGTCCATTCAAGCTATAAAAATTAGATAGTATTTATTTGTATTTTAAGGCTACACAGTACCCTAAAAATGACCAAAATATCGAAAATTTTTTTTTTGGATATTTGCATGCCTAATACAGTTAGAGAGCAATTCCCAAAATTTTAGAACTAAGCTCCATTTAGTTTAGTAGATATTTGAAGTTTTCTGAGCTATGTCAGGGCTTTTATTTGACAGCTGTCATCACGGTTAGGGTTCATTTTAATTGTTTCTCTTGTTAAAGTAAATTAATATAAATTATTTTTGGTAAATAAACTAAATATATGTTGGGCGGAAAATTAACTTCAACTTTCACTACCTAAATCGTCTATTTGTTTATGTATTGAGTAGTTTTTTCGTGCTTTTATATTTGAAGTTTTTCTGACAACAAAAGTCTGCTTTTTCGAAATAATTAGTTTGATCGGTGGTAAATCATTTTGTGGTTCTGAAATCTGAAAGCTTTTTAGAAGTTATCGTTGATTTTGAAATAATGCCTCGTCCTAAACGTTCAACAAAAGCCAGGAGGCTAAACGGAATAAAGAGGGTTCAGAATGAAGTAAATAACATCAGTCATTCTTCAGATGATAAACGTATGAGACTTGATGATACGAGTGTTTTGGATATGAATTCAGAAAACACAGGAAGTATTGATGATGCATTACTGACATCGAATTATATCCTTGTTGACAGCAGTAACTTGAGCAGAATATTTAGCAATTTGATTTGCACCATATGCCACAGCTCTTCTCTAAAACTTTCTATTGGGCAAAGAAAGGGACTAGCTCACAAACTGAAGGTGGTTTGCGAGAACTGTGAAGAGTTAAATATCGAAGAATGTACTTCTGAACAGTTATTTCCAAGTGAATGTATGTCTATCAACACATCAAATGCACCTTTTGATGTAAATATGAGAATGGTGCAAGCAATGCTGAGCTTGGGACTGGGCTATGCAGCCGTTCAAAAGTTTTGTATGTCCATGAATCTAGATATTATGTCTAGTAGAACATTTAATGAGTATAAGAAAAGAATTCGTGAGAAAAATGATTCCGCAGTAGAAAAAATGCTTTCTGAAACTCATGAAAAAATCAGAAAAGCATATGGGTGTACTAATGAGTCGGATATTATCGACATTGGAGTGTCCTTTGACGGCTCTTGGATGACAAGAGGACATACATCCAACATAGGATTCGCATGTGTAATTGACATTCTTACTGGCTTCGTGGTCGATTTTGAAGTTTCATCCAAGCGTTGCGGTGAATGTGACGTAGCAAAACGTGATCTCGGTGAAGATACTGCAGAGTTCGATATCTGGTACAGAGGACATCAAGACTCGTGCAGTTCCACACACAGTGGTTCATCTGGTTCTATGGAGGTTAAAGCAGCTCTAAAACTATGGCAAAGATCTGAGAGCATAGGATTCAGATACACAACCTTACTCTCAGATGGGGATTCCAAAACATTGATAGAATTGAAAGAAAAAAAAGTATACGGAAGCAATGTAGATATACAAAAAGAAGAGTGCATAAATCACGTCAGTAAGCGATTGGGCACTGCTTTGAGAAAGTGTGTGAAAGACTGGAGGGTGAAACGTGTTACCTTGGGAGGTAGAAAGCATGGTAGCCTCAAAGACGAAACCATCAAAAAACTTACTAAGTATTATGCGAACGCCATTCAAAGAAATAAGGGTGATGTTGAAGGCATGAAAACAGCAATCTATGCTACACTGTATCATTGCATTTCAACCGATGCTAAGCCTCAACACAAAAAGTGCCCTACGGGTAAAGATTCCTGGTGCTTTTACCAATCTGCATTAGCTCGTGGAAAAAAACCAGGTCCTCATAAAGACTGGGTAAGAACTGCAATTAACGAGGAGTATTTGCCAAAAATTTTGCCCGTTTACCAGCGTTTGGCCTCCAACCAGTTACTGAACCGGTGTTTGAGAGGTTTAACTCAAAACTCAAATGAAGCTCTCCATTCAATGATTTGGAATAAGTGCTCCAAAGAAAAGGATGCCTCCAGAAGTCGAGTGTTAATTGCAGTCTCCAGTGCCATTTCAGAATTCAATTGTGGTACATTAAAAACTCTCCAGACATTTAACCTTCCATTGAGCAAAACTTCAAAACATTTGGCTTTGTTATCCGATTATCGAAGAACCTATTTTAGAAACAAAGTAATGTCGGTGAAATATAAAGTTGCCCAGCGAAAAATTAAACTTGCGAAATTGCGTAGACTGAGAAATGAGAAAAAAACAGAAGGTGTTATGTATAAAGCAGGATATTTCTGATTTAATTATTATTATCATTTTATATTATTTAGTATGTATTTAAACTTTTTTAAGAATGATTGATAGAAAAGGCAGCTAAATTGCCTCATTTTTGTCGCGAAACTCAATTTTTTGTTGCATAATAACTAAATTTATTGTGTATGAAAGAGAAACTAAGTGTTATATTATTAAATTAAAATCTTAGTCAAGTAAATTAAAGTAGTTGCAAAATAACATATTAAAAAATTTGAGTTTTACAAGCCATTGGAAGTTTTTTATACGTCTTTAAAAACTTAAATTGCATTTTTCTCAGACTTTTATTTTGGTGATATTAAATGTTTTCTATTCCCTAAGGATTTTTTTCTGTTCATGATTGAGTGTTCAATTTTTTTTTGTACACTTCTGAATATATGTTCTTCAAATGCTAGCTAGTATTTTGTCATTTAATGCAATAGTTATTTTTTTAAAAATGATCAAAGTCAAAATATTAAGAATTTTTCTGTTTTTTCAGTGTTTTGATACAAAAACCTTCATAAAAATCAAACAAATATAAATATTGTAAAAATACTAGCTAGCATTCAATTCTGATAACCTAACAGTTATAAAAATACCAAATAATAGTAAAAATATTAATAATTAACACTTTTATAAGAATTTAAAATTTCTTTAAAAAATTTGTTTTTTTTTTAATTTAATAAAATATGGTTAAACTTATGAAATTATTTTTCAAAAAACATGTTTCTAAACATGATTTAGCATAAAAATGCCCATTTACATTTTGTTTTACTATCATAAAATTTTTTTTTTGAAAAAGGGTACCGTGTAGCCGTGTAGTGATTGTATCTAACAGCGTCCTGGATTTGTATAATTATTCGTGGCTACATTATTCTACAATCTACATCCTGTCCAGATGTTCATACTTGTGTATCAGTTGTCTAACCTCTCGCTGTTAATTTATAACCTTAATTAATTTCTTTGTACATTCTCAAATTATCCTTCAATATTATATTTTATTTCAATTGATATGTATAATTTTGAGTAATTATGATCTTAATTCTCATGAATTAGAGTAAATTTCAACCCTTTTCTCACCCCACGTGTTTGTTATTAATAAGTTACTATCTAATTTTGCTACAGTACTTTCAGATCTGTCTAAAATCTTGTTTTATGTTTATTTACGTTCACGCAGTACAGCAATTGCTCATTAAAGCGACTATTTCGCAATCAGCAAATGTCTCCGACAATATCAACTATGAACTATAATTACTCATTATAGGATCCATTAATAATTATAAGCATGTTTGGTGGAGGCTATTGTAAAATGTATTCTCTTCAAACTAATTAATATGGGGAAATATTCACAATTCTAAACAGAAAATTATTAGCCAGTCAGTTGTAATATTAACATATTTCAGTAAAAGACAGCTATAAGTTCATGTTTTTGTTTCAATCTGGATTCGTATCTTAACTTTTGTTATGTCTATGTTGAGTGTTAAACATAAATGAGTGTAATTAAGGCCTCTTTTTGATAACTGCTTTTCATTTTGCTGCATATTTGAGTGTTAATTTTTTTCAAAAGTGTGCCCTTTCCTTTGAGTGTAAATTTGTAGTGTCTTAGATAAACTAGTATTAAGCAGACCTGTATTTTGGGTTTTTGCATGCTTGGTTTTTCAGTCGTTTGTTATCTGGCTTGGAGGATGTGATCATGAGATCTTGCATGTTCTTCTGCCATATGGCAGAAATCTGCAAGTTTACTAGCCGAAATTTAAATTTGTTTACGTACTCACTTTCTCAAGTAAATAATTTGATAATAAAGTATTGACGTCACTGCAGCCGAAGTTGCGCTAATGAGCCAATAAACAGCAGCCTCGCAGTTTTCTCTTGGGTTCCTTCTTGTACGCTGATTAGATTGGCAGAACTTCTTAAAAACGCCAAATTGTAGTGTGCCAACGCCAAATTGTAGTATGCGTAGTGTGTCAACGCCAAATCGTAGCAGTGTCGTAGCTGCAGCATTAATTCGCAAGTACCAAAAATTCTGTAATTTTCCGTTATCCTGGCACAAGTAAAAAATCACAAAATGTAGAATTCTGCTGAATTTCTTACAACCATAACTATTATTATCATTCACTTCACTTGGTGACTTGACTTGCGTTTGGTTCACAATCGGTGACATTTGTGTCCGGGAAACGGGAAAAGTATCGAAATTTTCATTACAATAAACTAAATCTCACGACTATCAATGATGATCAGCTAACCAGCAATGATTTACTGTAGCTCATTTTTTCTCAGGTAAACCACGATTCTGAGCAAGTAAATCTGAGTGAAATTCTAACATATACTTTTGCTTTCGGTTCTTAAACTTTCCATCGCCGCTACCCCCCTTTATGTATCAGTCAGACACCGCAGACCCCCCAAGATTTTAAACAACCCTCCCTGGTTTTCAACACATATGACCGAGTCATTTTGATTGTTTTGTAACTTATACAGACTTCTTATATGACACTACATTAGGTCCTAGTTCTTAAACGGTGCCTGTGCAACCCCCCCCCACCCATTTCTGTTTGAAATATGCTTGTCTAGGTCTCCTCCCCACCAAATATTGATGATGAGTTCTGAATCACCCTGTTTCGGCCAGCAGAATCTAACTATTTTGAATTTTCCAATGTCATGTAACTAAATTTATGTCAATGGCAAGAGAGACCTTTGCGGACCCCTTAGAGAGGCGCTGCTGATCCTTAGGGGTCCGCTGACCACAGTTTTAGAACCTCTGCTTTAGACAACAGTATTGCACAAGCCTTAATACAGTTGTGAGTTTAGTGTTCATTCATGTTATTAAGTTTCTTAAACATTTAAAAAAACATAAAGGTATGTCTTGTTTGTTACAGCTTCTTATTTTGCTGTCAAGTGCTGAATTCTTTTGTGTGCCCTCTTTTCTGTAAGTGTAAATTGATATTTTTTTTTATTTTCAATAAAATTTCCATAATGTTCTAGTAAATATATCATCTTTAAAAGTCATTTATATGTGGAAATATTTTCTTTTGAATTATTTTGCTTTTGTTATTCCTGTATTTTTGCACTGAAACATGGTACTTTTGATGGTACACAATTTTCTAATAGAAACCAGTTGTTTTTTTATCCTAACCAAATTTTTAATAAAAAGGAGTTGTTTTTTTAATCAAACCTAATTTTCCAATAAAACGTTTTTTAATCAAACCGTATTTTCAAAATAAAACCAGTTGGTCCATTTGATCAAACCTATTTTCCAATAAAAACCACTGTGTTTTTTTTGATAGTACCATAAGTTTCTAATAAAAACCAGTTGCACGTTTTAATTCAAGAAAAAAACCTGATGATTTACTTAAGTTCATTCATGGTATCAAGGTTAAGAATGTTAAAATCACTAATAGTATAAAATAGTATGTGTTACTTCAAAGTGTTATCTGTTTACAGTTCTGATTTGCCAAAAAGTTGTTTTCTTGCCCGTCTTCTGGCTCTGAAGTTCTTATTTGGTGTCAAAGTAAGTATTCTCAATTTTTTTCGATTATATTGATTACACTATTTTTTAATCTTTATGTGATGAAGGCTTGTTCTCTTTCCTTTTTTGAAACTGGTTGTTTAATTTTCCAATAAATTGTTGGTTTCTTTTTAATCAAATCTAATTTTCGAATAAAAACCAGTTGGTCCATTTGATCAAACCTATTTTTGATTTTGATGAAATTTATATTGGGGGTTCTCAGTAGCGGATCTATGGGGGGGGCTATAGGGGCTATAGCCCCCCCCTTGGGACTTAAGTTTACACTACATAAAATTGAACTTTTTCGGAAAAAAAAATTAAGTTTTTAGAAAATTTTGTTTAAATTTTCAAAATTTTAAACTTTTTTTCAGTTTTTTGTAGCCTTTTTCACAATTCAAAGGGTCTACAAAGTATTAAGCCCCTTCCAAGATCTTTAGCCCCCTGCATTTTTATAAACTCCATTCACTATTTAAGGATTTCTAGAGGTTTTAGCCCTTACAAAGTATTAGCCCCCTGCATGTTTGAAGGTTTGATTCGTAATTTAAAGGGTCTATCCAATGAGCTTAGCCCCTAAAAGCATTAGCCTCCTTGCGTTTTTATGTTTGTTACACAAATTTCCCTATCTTTAGCCCTATGAAACATTGGCCCCCTCCATGCTCTTTAATAGCCTTTACAAAGCTTATAGCCCTCTTGCGTTTTTAAATATATTTGGTTCACTATTTAATGAGCTTTATCCTTCCATGATCTTTAGCTCCTACAAGGCTTTTAGCCCTGAGTTTTTGTAGATTCAATTCACAATTTAAAGGGGCCAATGAGTTTTAGCCCCCATAAAGAATTAGCCTCCTTGCGATGTTTTATAGTATTTAGTTCGCAATTTAATGAGCTTTAGCCTAAAAGCGTTAGCCCGCTCACTTTAATATAAATGCGATTCAGAACTTGTAGATTCCAATGCCTTTCTAGCCAATGCCAGATTTCTAAGCCTTGCAAAACATAACCTCCAAAATACTTAGCCCCTTACATTTTTATAGATTTGTTTCGCATCTTAAAGGTTATGAGCTTTAGCCCC
This sequence comes from Tetragnatha montana, assembly GCA_963680715.1. NCBI lineage: Eukaryota > Metazoa > Arthropoda > Arachnida > Araneae > Tetragnathidae > Tetragnatha > Tetragnatha montana. The sequence continues at coordinate 60,466,872 of OY796680.1, read as the reverse complement.
TCTGCAAGATCTTTAACTCCCTGGTTTTTATAAGATTCACTTTTTAAAAGGGTCTAATGCGCTAACAGCCATATTCATAGCCATCAGCGTCGAGGTTAACCAGCGGTTAAAGAAAGAAAAAGTAGCTTTCCGTTGACTCTGATTGGTGGAATTCTTCTTTGACCGAGGATTTAACACTGACGCTGATGGCTGTGAATATGGCTGTAAGTCTCTTACAAAACATTTACTCTGTTAAAATAGAGACGGGGTTAGGGGGTTCAAACCACCCCCATGAAATTCTTATATATTACAGTTTTTTCATTTAAAAACGAGTACAAGAAATCATCTTTTTCGTGTGACACTCAAAGAGTCCCAAATGACCAAAAATGAGTCAAAACACAACTTTTTAGGGTCAAATTTTCAAAAAATTTCTTGGGGGAGGTTCCCCCAAACCCCCCTCCCTTATGCCTCGGGATGGATGTATTATTCCCTAAACATTGAAATTAAGTGCACGAAAATTCACATTTGATCTATTTTCTTGGAAAAAAAATATTTGACTCAAATCATCGTAAAAAAACACCTCCCGGTTGACACACCCTTATTATTTTGATGTATTTAATGATTAACTAATTTAATTACTAATTAATTAGTTATATTTAACAATACTAGTCATTTACAATCAACACTGACCTCAATATTTAAGACATTAATGAATATTGTAAAAAGCACGGCTTTTTACTTCATTATCATCTTAAATCAGATTAAGTTAGCCCCCCCCCTTGCTCATGTTCTAGATCCGCCACTGGGGGTTCTTCTAATGATTTTAGAATACCCGTATTTTTTCTTTTCCCCCAAAAAAAATTTTTTCGGCCTACAAAAATTCCGAAAGTTGGTCGCGACCCAGTATTTTTTTTTCGAATCGACATCTTTTTTACTCCTTTTTCTCTGTGCATTGAGGGGCAATCAAAGTAATTCTGGTGAAAACAACATATATTTAGGTAGCTAAAACAAATTCTTTTATGAATTTCATGGTTTACCTTCAGTGCAACCTGGAAGGGTTCACCAAACTTTGTCGCGAAAAGTGAAAAAACGCCAAATTTGAGCCCTTATGGACCCCATCATTGAGGGTCCAACCACAGTTTGAGATAATCCTCATGGGGTTTTTTTTGCATTGATGCTCTAGATTTGCTTTTTCTATTATACATTCAGTTTTCACTTGTAGCTCAAAATTTTAAGTGGCAAGTATCTGATTTTTCCATATTTACATTATTTCTATTAAAGCAGAGGTTCTTTCTCAAACTGGATCGCGAGTTAATTTTTAACGGGTTCTTATATATTCATTAGTAAGCATTTTCTTGTTGGGTCTTAAATATGAAGACTTTATAAGTTTTGCTGGTATGATTATTGTTATGATTGTAATTTCTTTACAGCATTGTGGATTTGTGCTTTGTTCGTGGCTGAGGCTGACATTCGTTAGGGTCCTTAGATATATTCATACTTAGTTTAAAAGTAAGCATTTTCTTGTTGGGTCTTAAATATGTAGACTTTATAAGTTTTACTAGTATGATTATTGCATTTTTAAATGATTGTAATTTCTTTACAGCATTCTGGATTTGTAATTTGTTCGTGGCTGACGTACATTAGGGTTCTTAGATATTCGTATTTAGTTTGAAAGTAAGCATTTTCTTTGTTTATTGTTGCATATCACATATTTCTGTTTATTATTTTTGAGGGATGCAAAATTGTCCACTGTAACTTTAAAATGTTAAGGACCATGTATCTCATAATTCCTCTAGTAATTGGTCCAAAATTCCTAAAACAACCTTGCATAAGTCCCTTTCTTTCAGTAGGTCTAAATATGTAGTCTTTAATCTTCACATATTACTGTATCTTAAGTTATTATAATTTCTTTACAGCATTCTTGATTCTGACAAGGTTGTGTTCTTTTCTACCAAGGATCTTTTAGAATTTTGTACTCTTGATTTAAAGTAAGTATTCTGTTCATCTATGGTTTACTTAAAAGGGCAATTACTGTATTTCTATTGTTTCTTTTTGATAGATGGCCCAGAAAGGAATTTTTAACTGTATTTTTAAAATATTAATTTAAAAGTTTTGAATTTTTAAAAAGTGGTGTTATTATTTTCATGACTCCTTTTGGATTCAAAATAATTGTCGACTTTATTTTTAAAATATTGATTTAACTAATTGAAAAATTATGTGCAGATTTTTAAATTCAAAGCTATTTTTATTGTTTGGGACTCGTGTTTAATTTAAGTAAGAAATGTTTACCCTTCTGTACCATGTCTTCCATTCTTGTTTGTTCCGTCTAATTAAGCCCTGGTTCTTTATACAGGGTGTCCTGTAAATGACGTGTCACTTCTAGGGGGATAGTAGACACAGGCGAGTCAGAATCACAGGATTTGGGGGTCCCAGACCAAATCCCAGGGAGTTAAAAATGGAGCTACACCCCAAACAAATTATTAAAAAATTCTATTTGTAGAAGAACTACTATTGGTGAAAATTTAATTATGGTCTCAATTAAATCTTTACCAATAGTAGTTCTTCTACAAATTGAATTTTTGAATAATTTTTTTGAGGTGTCACTCCATTTTTACCTCCCTGGGATTGGGTCTGGGACCTCCAAATCCTATGTGATTCTGACTCGCCTGTGTCTACTATCCCCCTAGTAGTTGGGCACATCATTTATGGACACCCTGTATAAATTTGATTGAAATATTTCGACTTGCCCTAAAAGGCAAGTTATGCTTTCCTTTAATAAAAGTAGCTTAGACAATTCATTTATACTTTTAGATGAAATTGCTGCTACTTTATTTGCATCATATTAAAATTAGAGAGGTTGACAATCTGGATGCTTTGCACAATGCTGTGCAACAGTCATTTGATTTAGAACCCTCAACCTACACAATGCAAAGGTATTATAAAGAGTACGATGAATATATTAACATTGAAGATGAATGGACCTTGGAAGAGAAAGACAAGGTTAAAATAATTAAGGATATGCCGCCTCAAGAGTTGCCGCAGTTCAATCATTCTTTGACCTTTTCCTCTCAGGAGGCAGAAGTTGAACCAGCTCAGGAAATTCAGAATGTGCGAGACATAGATCTGAAGCTTCGAACCAAGCCTTGGCCACTAGATGTTGTAATTCCAGTGGGAGACTTTTCCAAGCCCCTCAAAGATTGCCTCGAATCTAAAAGCGAACTTAAGTATGTTTTATCCCGAGAGTTGGTTGGCCATCTGGCCAACTATGCTTACAGTTTTACGCGCTTCCCATCAAAGTCAGATCGCCTTGAGATATGCCAGGCCCTAATTCAGTTATATCCCCATCTGAAAAACGATGTAAAGGCTGGCATTGATGGATGGGAAAAAAAGCTGTTAAACAAAATCAAGAAGATGAGGCAGGGAGATCCTGCATTAGAGGTGGCGCTGAAAGCCCAACGGGGTAAAGTTGAAGGTAGAAAGACCCCCCAGAACACGAGCAATCCTAAAAGGGGTGAGGTAAATTGGGCACCTGACCATATCGATGGAGAAACTACGGAGAGTGTCAAGTGTCACCAGGATGCCATGAGGGATCAAGTTGCCTTGACAAATCCTGACAACAGCCTTATTTCTGTACTTATGTCTTTGACATATTCGTTCAGGAGACAGGCTGTAATCAACAAGGCTATGGTGAAAGACCTTTTGTCCGAGTATCCGGCCCTTTTCCATCTGGATCATCAATTTGAGGAATTTAAACGGGTCACAGCAGTCGATATCAAGGATGTTTTTTACAGTGAGGCACAAAAGCAAGGGCTTGCCCTTTTCCATGTTCTTGAGAAGAAAAAGAGTAAGAGTGATGAAGAGGCTGTGTTATTGAGTACCTTCAAGAACATGGTCAAGGATATGACTCAACTTAAAAAAGTGGAGGCCCAAATATCTTTTGGTCTTTTCATGCTGCCTTATTTGTTAAAGGATGAAAAAAACGCTTTGATTGAATTGGTAAGTTGTTAGTTTGGCATCTCCGGTGATAGTATTATTGATAAGATATTCAAAATTGTTGTTACACTTCTCTGGGTGCAGTTATAAGAAGGATTTCTTTGCACCAGGAAAGTCATGAAGGAATAATTAGGAATTGCCTAACCTCCGCATACTTTTCGGTTACTGAAACCAGGAAAGTACCATATCTTTTCATCCCGAGTTTTCTGTACTTTAATTTAAAAATATGCATTGGAATGTCAAACGGGTCACAGCAGTCACTCTCGAGGATGTTTTTTTCAGTGAGGCATGAAAATGTCAAAAATGACTTAATTAAGGTGTTTATAAGTCATGGAAAATGAATTGCCATAGTCAGGGAAAATCAAGGATTTGAATATTTTCATTTTAGCAGCTATTATAAGGCATTTCCTCGATATTTCTCCTTTAGAAAACTACATGGGCTCTATCTCTTAAACTTATAATTCAATGAAACATGGTGATAAGGACTGAAAGGTTAACAGTTCTTTAAGTTAAGCACTGGGTCCTATACTAAGTTTAATTATTCAGTAATACCTAGACTAACATAAACAGGAAGTTACAGTTTTTCCTCACTTTTTCTCAAATAAATTTCAAATAGTACTTGTAATTTTTTAAATGGTGAAATTAAATTAAATTTGCAAAAGAATGTTTAACTCCTATTTGGATATATAGCCAATAATTAAGTTTATTTACAATATCTTATTAAGTGTTTTTATAATTTTCAGATTTCTGATGATGCCTCGACGCCTGACCTTCAAGAATTGCTTCATCCGAGACTAATTATAAGTGGAGAAGACATCATTACGGGCACAATCACAATTTGTTGTGAAGGATTTGTTTTATGTACTTGTTCTAGTTTTTTAGAAGGTCTTGGGGCAGTATTTTCACTTTATTATACTCTTAATATAGCCTACCCCACTAGCTCAAGTAATACCCTCAAGTTCATTCAAAATAGTGTATTAAAAATTAAATGTGGGGGTATACCTAATAGGGTAAAAACTTTAATGGGCAAGGTAGTTTAGAAATTGCAGCTCTACCCCTGTAAATATGTTTGTCTGCAATTATTGTGCCAAAAGTTTTTTTAAGTGTTCTTTATATATTTCCCATGTGAAGCTCATTCACAGTCATGAGCCTTTTTATAATTATGTATGTGGTTTTGATGGGTGCCCTGTAACATCTAAAAGTTTTCCATTATTTAGGAAACATTTACTTCACCATGAAGAGTTAAATCCCAATATTAATAATTTAAAAATGGTTTGTAGCTGTGGGTATAAATCATACCTAAGAAACAAATTCGTTTCTCATTTCAAACAACACCCTAACATTTTATGCCCTATTAGAAATTGTAATCAAAGGTATAATGTATTTTCCTCCTTTAGTTCTCATATTAGCAGGTATCATCCTTGTTTTAAGGCCAAAGACATAAAATGTAATAGTACCTTACAGGCCCCAACAAATCCACATACCTCAAGTATTTCACCTTCACATGATGCATCTTCTGAGGATATAAATGTTACGGAGGAACGTTTGGAAAGGAATGTTGATATTAGCAAGAACATTTCCCTTTTCATTATCCAAATGCAAGAAAAGTGTCTTTTACCAGAGTCGGTTATTTCGGAACTTATTTCAGGGATGAGCCAATTGCATGATGATCATATTGATTTATTTAAAATTAAAGTAGTGAGTTTTTTAAGGGAAAAAGGTGTTGATGATAGCATTTTAACAACTGTTTGTAATATGGCTCCTTCAAATGCTGTAAAGTCTACCTATCATGCAATGGCCTCCTCTCATTTAAAATCCAAATATATGGTGACACTTGGTTTAGTTGAACCAGTTGAGTATAAATTAGATAATCTTCAAAGAAAATCAGCTACTTTTCAATACATACCCTTGTTACAAAATTTAAAAGCTTTTATTAAAAACAACGAAGTCTTGCACTTTGTTATGAATAACCAATGCAGTGATAGGAATGACATATTCAGAGATATTTATGATGGCACCACATTCAAAAATAACAAAAATTTCTCCCATTTGCCTAACATTCAAATCATACTCTATTATGATGAGTTTTGTTGTTCTAATCCTTTGAGAGGGAACCAGTCAAAGCATAAAATGGCTGTTTTCTACTATACTTTAGGAAATTTACCAGTGGAGTTAAGATCTGGAGTGGATGATATCCAATTGGCATTAATTTGCAAGTCATCTCATATTAAAAAATTTGGTTTAAATGATGTTTTGGCTCCTCTATTAAAGGACTTAAAAATTTTGGAAACTGAAGGGTTGAAACTTGATAATATTAAAGATAAAGTTAAAGGTAGCATTGTGTTTCTAGTTTCCGATAATCTTGGCTCGCACCAAATTGGAGGCTTTTCAACTTGCTTCAACAGCTCATCAGTCACGTGTAGGTTTTGCTATGCATCTGCTACAGAAATGCAATGCAACTTTCGTAATAGTTCATTTGTCCGTCGATCTAAGGACATTCATACACAGCAAATCAACATTATAAACATGGTTCCCTCTCACAGTTCTGTGTATGGAATAAAATTTGATTCACCCTTCAACGAACTTAATACTTTTCATACAAGTTATTCCCTTCCCCCAGATCCCATGCATGATTTGCTTGAGGGCATTGTCCCCATGGAGATAAAATTAATATTAAAACACTTAATTGCTTCCAAATACTTCAACCTTGTTGAATTAAATGCCAAAATAATTAATTTTAAGTATGGCCCAAATGATTCGGCAAATAAGCCTCATCCTCTACTTAAAAACTTCGACAAGGGTCTTAAATTAAATGCGGCAAGAGTGTGGTGCTTACTTCGACTTTTGCCACTAATGATTGGTGAAAAAGTGCCCGAAAATGAACTTGTGTGGGATCTTTTGTTGTTGTTAAGAGAAATAGTTGATATTGTTTTGGCTCCTGTAATTAATTTGACTAACATTTCCTATTTGACTGATATAATTAATGATCATCACAATTTGTTTAAGATGTTATTTCCTGATGTTGCATTAAAGCCAAAGCATCATTATCTAGTTCATTATCCTAAACTCATTACAGAATTTGGCCCATTGATTTGTTGTTGGAGTATGAGGTTTGAATCTAAACATTTATATTTTAAACGGATAGCTCAGAATATTAAAAAACCAATTAATCTACCATTCTCTTTAGCAAATAGGCATCAAAAATTACAATGTTTTTATAATTGCACTTCCTCCCGACACATTGGCAAATTTAATGCTATTACAAATGCTAAACCATTTATAGCAATTGGATATTCGGATGACATAAAAGAGGTTGTGGAAGGTTTTTCTGATTTTTATGTTGTTTCGAAGATTAAAATAAAGGGTTTGTTGTACAAACCTGGATTGTGTGTTCTGGAAAGTTTTAAGAATGATAATCCAGTTTTTTCAAAAATTATTATTATACTAGTCAAGGATGAAAATGTCAGATTTGTTTGCCGTTCATTTAGAACCGAAACTGTTTTTCACATTTTAGGCTATAAGCTACTTGAAATGACAAAAATTAAAGTTTTGTCATATGATGATTTGATTGATAAATACCCATTACCTATTTACAAGTATAAAGGCAACTGTGTTATTATTCCGAAATACCTGTTATTTGAGCCTGACCCCTGATATCCTGCGAATACAATTTTGTATGTCATATTCTTGAAGAATCCTATAATTTATGAACTCTGCTGCTATAACTGTTAATTAAAACTGTTTACCTTAGACAGGGTAGCCTTTGTATGTACTTGTATTATTTCTGTTTTCTGATTATCAAAATAAAATTTTGTGTATTAAAAAAACCTACTTTTCTTTTGTGTATAAAATCTAATATGTGTTTTACTTAAAGAACATATTAAAAAATATTTCTAGGCACAATAATAATTGTTTTTGATTTTATATGTATAGAAGATTATTTAAAAATTATGTAATATATTTAATGAACAAACAATTAGTAAGGAAAAACATACATTGTAAAAGTAGAATAAATATCAAGGGGGATATTTAAGGGAGTACCTAGGTCGTTAGACCTTCAAACTCCAGTATAACTAGCCTCACTAAGTAGAATAAATATAAAACAGCAAAAATCGGCGTTTAAATATGAAATAATTTGGTGCTTTTCAAACCATGAATTTTGGTTCAGCCGTTCTCCAAAATATGGTGCCCGATAAATCGACAATTTTGGTTCAACCGTTCTCCAAAATATGGTGCCCGATAAATCGACAATTTTGGTTCAACCGTTCTCCAAAATATGGTGCCCGATAAATCGACAATTTTGGTTCAACCGTTCTCCAAAATTTGGTGCCCGATAAATCGACAATTTTGGTTCAACCGTTCTCCAAAATTTGGTGCCCGATAAATCGACAATTTTGGTTCAACCGTTCTCCAAAGTTTGGTGCCCGCCAAAACGCGAATTTTTGGTTCAGCCGTTCACCAAATGTTGGAGCCAGCTAAATTGGCACCAATTTTTGGTGAAAAGTTGAACCGTTTTTTTTAACGGTGTAGTTCTAGTTAACTAGTGCCGAACATTAAGGTTTTGTCTCTTTTTATTTTCGATGGCTTAAAAGGTATTGTTTAGCAAGTCCCTATTTTTGTACACACGAGTGTAGTATGTATAGGAATGTCCTTATTCCCAAAAATGAATAATACACACAAAAAAGAACTATGCAAAATCCTTTCTGAATCGCTCCTGTCAAAAAAGAGAATATATTAATAATGCCGTCTGGGGGGGGGGAATTCTGGTCACGATCGGAATGATGATGATGAACGACACCCGCTTGTTCCGATTGTTGGACAGAGACCAAATGGAATGTGCAACAGAATAGTTCTTTTTTTTTTATTCTTTTCACTCTTTTTCACGTGTTGCATTCTTCGCCGCAGATTATACGCACCTGGTTTTCGTACGAAATTTCAAACCTGAAGATTGAACAGTGGCGTATATAGGAATTTATTTCGGGAGGGGCCCAAAATTACTCCCCAGCCCCTCACCCAAATATTTAATAGGTCCAATGCAGCTTTTTAGGTGATAACTTAGGTTCTAAAAACTTAATATAGGAAAAGTTGTTAGTAATAAAAATACAAGTACCAAGGTGGGGGGTCTGGGGGTGCTCCCCCAGAAAATTTTTCGAAGTTTGACTAAAAAAACCCAGGTTTTTAACTAGTTTTGGTACACTAAGTCCGAATTTTGGATGTTCATTTTTATGAACTTTATATTTAAAAAGTTATTAAAATAGAGTTCCAAGTACAAAAGGGGATCTGGGTTCCTTCCCCAGAAAATTTTTAGATCTTTACCCCTAAAAACAGGGTTTTATCTTGTTTTTGGAACACTTAGTCCGAATTTCGGACATATATTTTTTGGTAGGATTTGGATTTTGATGAACTTATTATAATAAAGTTGTTAATAATAAAATTCCAAGTACAAAAGGGGGGGTTTGGGGGTCCTCCCCCAGAAAATTTTTTGAAATTTGACCCTAAAATACAGTGTTTTAACTTGTTTTGATACACCTAGTCCGAATTTCGGGGGGGGGGGGGGGCAGGACCCCCTCGGCCCCCCCTTATATACGCCACTGAGATTGAATAATTTTCTTTGCGGCATTTTTAAGAAGAGAGAGAATTGAAATAAATGAAATTAGGAAAGAATATTATATAGGAGAAGTAAAAGGAAGAAAAATTTAATGAGTAATTATAAGATTTCATTTGTAGGAAGAAAGAGCATGTGGAAAGAGAATAAAAAAGATAAGTTTGTGAAAGGAAAAGAATGATAAATAAAAGAGAAGGAATGAAAGACGACAGAAAGTGGATGAGAGGAGAAAGATAAAGATAGTAATAGAATAGAAAACAGAAAAAAATTCGAGCTTCTTTAGAACATTAAATTCAATCGAAACCACATCTCTAATTTGAAATTACTCTATCCCAATATACCAGAACTACGCACAGTACGGTTCGTATGTGGTGCATTTTCTCCGAAACTACAGGACCTATTCGAACCAAACCTATACGTATCAGATTCGGGGGAAAATATCTTTGGAGGTCCCGAATAAGAAAAACTGAGCTAAAAATTTCTTTAAAAAGGGCCTCTTTTTTGACTTAAAAAATATTTCTTTAAAGTGCAGAAATTAACCGGCAACAGTGCTGACGTTAAATTATTTTCGTTTTTTTTTTTTTTGAGGAAAGAACTTTTATGTTTTATTAATAACTAGCTGATATGCCCGGCCTTGCACGGGTGGAGTGTATCAATTTATTAAAATTTTCTCAAGTTACATGCCTAATTTTCCGTAACCATAATTACCAATCATCCTGGTAGTTTTTCATATCCCGGTGTTCCCAGTATTTTTTCATATCCCGGTGCCTTTTTCATCTTGGTGTCCCCGGTGCCTTTTCATCTCGGTGTTCCCGGTGCATTTTCATCACCGTGCTCCCTGTGCCTTTTCCCTCCCGGTTCCAACTGTGTAAATCTAACCTAACCATCCAGTTCGGGGTTGCACATTTAATTACGACAGTTACCCAATTATCCATTCTAAGTGAAAAAAATCCATTAAAATTATTACAGACTTTTGAAATCCCAAAATTTGTAAATACCCCCTGTTTAAATTGAAAAAAAAAATCCCGTTAAACTACACCAAAGAAACAAATTATAAGGTTAAATAACAAATTGATCTAGTGTTTCTATCATCAACTTTCTAAAAAAACTGCATGATGTAATCTTTACTTTAACCAGTCTAATTCTTAAAACTTTCTATTTCAACTTAAAGTTTCATGGAAAATGAAGTTTTCAATAAGAAAATACTGTTATAAAGTTTTTTATAAGGGCCGTTTTTAATTTTTTAAATTATTAATGACCTTTTTAAAACATTTAAAACAATTTTAGCCAAGTTTTATCTTTAAATACTTTGTTTTATGTTTAAAATTGTTTTTGTTGTATTATTTGCAACAATGCGAGTTAAACAGATCTTCTTTAGTGGAGAAGTAAGGCGATTTTTACAAAAAGGCCTAAAAGGGGGTGAAGGGGTGGTTTTAGAAATTTGGAAATGATGTCATTGTCTTTCCCCCGTCCCCATACGTATGTGTACCAAGTTTGGTTCGATTCGGACGGGTAGTTTTGGAGAAATTGAGCCAAATCTGTTCCGGACAAACCCAGGCAGGAACCCAGCCAGGCAGGAACCCAGCCAGGCAGGCAGGCAGGGACACCTTCATTATATATAGAGAGATTATTATATTTGTTAAATCTAGGGTTCTTCAAAAAGTGAGAAGATTGTGTGGAGAAAAAAATAGAGAGAGAGAGATGGAAAGAGAGGATTGAGGAGAAAAGGAAAAACTAGTGGGAAATACATGATAGAACGAGAGATAAGTTGAAAGAGAACCAGAGAAGGGAATTTCGGAAGAAAAAAAGGAATGAAAACAAAGAGGCAAAGGGCAAAGAGAATGAATGACAAATACAAGATGGACAAAGGAAAATGAACGAGAATCGACCCTTAATACAGAACACCGAGGATGAATACTATATTAATAATTTAAATTCAACAAATTTCACCAATTCCTCAAGTATTCCTTTAAAGAACATCACACGCACATACATATGAGTTTTCGTTACATATCTGCGAGAAAGTTTTAATATACCAACACTCAAATCCCGACGTAAACTTCTCAATGTTTTGTTTTATTACAAAGTTTTAAATAATCATATAGATTGCATTGATATCCTTAATTATGTTCATTTTGCTGTTCCATGTACACGTTTTAGAAATCATATCTTATTTGTTAACGTTCTTGCTAAATCTAATGTCATTGAAAATTTTCACTTATACAAATTTTTCAAATTATATAATGAGTTCTCGAAAGATTTAGATATTTTCAACATGAATTTTAAAGTTTTTAAAGCTATTTGTCTTCAGGTTTTTAAGTAATCCTTGGTGTTTTTAATGTTTGCTTGTACTTTTCAATGTGTTTGGGTTTCCTCCACACTGTAATTGGATATTAATATGTAGTGTGTGTGTGTTAAAATAAATAAATTTAAATAAATAAAGTGAAATCATTGCTCTCAAAGTTACTAGAGGCAGCCCCTTAGGCAAGTTTTCCAGCAAAACCTATTTGCTAGAACCTGTTGACTTGTGGTGTTTTAGGAAGACAATGGAGTAGAACACTTTAATCAATTAACGCAGCGCAGTTTAAATGTGAGCATGTTCAACAGGATGTTTAACTGAAGCTCTTTTAAATCTGCATCAGAGCTAATCTCTCCCCCCCCCCTCATTGGATCAATCGTTCCCAACTAATTAACTCTCGTGCTTTGAGCGATCCCGCATCAGTCTTTTATTCCTTCTATTGCCGGATTAAAATATGCAATGAAACCTCGCTAATCCGGTTCTCGTTTATCCGCATCAGATTTGTTTCGACATATATAGGGTGTCTAAAAAAAGACTGACACATTTTAAAAATCAATAACTCGACAGCTAAAAAAGATAAAAATACGTGGTTTGTAGCATACTATACTCCTAAGACTTTCATAAGAAGGATGCAACAAACCGCGTATTTTTATCTTTTGTAGCTGTCGAGTTATTGATTTTTAAAATGTCTTTTTTTAGATGCCCTGTACCTAAAAATGTATTAAAACTTAAAACAATGTATTGGACCTATTAAATATGCATGGGAGGGACATTTTTTGGGTATATAAATATTTGGGCCCTTCCCGAAATAAGTTTCTATACACGCCACTAGATTGATTATTTTTCCTAGTCATGTGTTTGAAACAGAAGACCGAATCTTTGTTTAAAAAGGACGAGAAAGTTATTTTTATATAGTTTTTAAACGATTCAGTATAATTTGTTTCAAAACTAAGTTTCAATAAAAAAAATTTAATGAGTTTTATTCTTCAAAATTGCTAAAAGTATTGAACATCTTTCATTGTAACTATATTTTAGATCGTTCTATAATGTTTTTAAGTTTGAAAAACATTTTTCAACGTAATCGACATAAATCCACTGGTCTCCTTATACACGCTGTTCTTTCAATAATAATATCCCCCCAAAGTGTAAGTGAGGGAGTTGGTGAATAAATCCGTTAATAACAGCACTCCTCCCTCGAATAATGTGGTTGCCGCATCGCGAGACACTTTGGCAAGATGCCAGCTGTGTCCGCTTCCAGATTTTACGACCCTTCTTCTGACGACATTTTCCCTCCCTCCCCGACTCAACCACCGGCGAGTTTCAGTGGATATAGTTATTTCAGAGACCGAATAGTGTCTTTAAACATTAGCGTACATCAGCGCTTCTCAAGCTTTCGATACTGTTTGTTTGATTAGAACTTTTATGAAAAAATAAACAATTTGAGCTTAAGTTACCCCATTTCACCATGGTCGGGTCCAGGGGGGGCTGGGGGCCATGGCCCCCCCCGAGAAACCCTAACAAATAGCTTAAAAACACTTTCTTAATGCTAAAATTCAAAAATTTTCTGGGGGAGAACCCCCAATCCCCCCCTTTTATATTTTGACATGTGACATCTGTTTTAGAGTGTTTTTTCCTTGAAAATTCTTCCGCTTAAAAGAAGCTGTTCTCTTTTGGGAAGTTTTAAAATAGATGAATACTATAGTTTAAAAGGGCGCATTTGCAAAAATTTTCTGGGAGAGGACCCCCAGCCCTTTTCAAAATTTGGCATCTATTTATAATTTCATCCTTGAAAATTCTGTGGTTTACATGCTTTCAAAATGAGCTGAAACTTTATTTTTGGAGGCAAAGTTGCAAAATTTTTCTCGGGGGTTACCCCCCAGACCCCCTATCAATTTCTCATGGTTACTTATTTACTGTTTTCTCCTTGAACTTATTTCTCTCCTCTCCTTTTAGGAGTACAAGAAAGTTGCCCTCTTTAGGTGTTATCCAATGGGTTCCAAATGTACAAAAATTGAGTAAAAAACCTTACTATTTGTAGCCAAATTTCAAAACTTTTCTGGGGAGGACCCCCAGACCCCCCTTTTGCTTTCGAGCTAGTATTACCTGATGAAATCTTTTTAACTTTAACAAAGTTTCGCATTTTATTTATGTTATACTCGGAAAATTGGGAGCCAAACACCTCGCGGAACTTAAGTATTGTTATGCCCCTACAAAAAGGTTTCATCCCCCCACTTTCTAAAACAATGGCACGGGCCCTGGATATCCTCTAAGTTACTATAAACCCCTAAAAAGCTGCTTAAAAGCAAGCACTCTTCAAAAAGAATTCTGAGGCTCTGAAAATTTCGAATGTAATACCCTCCGACTCTGACATGGCCCCCCCGAAAATCTGGTCTGGATCCGCCCTTGGGTCCAGGGGGGGCTGGGGGCCATTACCCCCCCTAAGAAACCCTAAAAAGTAGTTTAAAACACTTTTTTAACACTAAAATTCAAAACATTTTCTGGGGGAGAACCCTCTAAGCCCCCTCTAAAATTTTTTTATAGTGTGTTTTCCTTGAAACTTCTGCCTAGAAGAAACGATCCTCTTTCGAAGGTTTGGGGGTTCTTAAGACCCAAATTCTATCTAAAAATTTATTAAAAAGCAACATTGGACTTATTAAGTATGCATGGGAGAGGCTTAGGAATAATTTTGGGGCCTCTTCCGCGGTGCAAAAATCTAGTTTAAGACCTGATGATGGCTAAAGTTTTAAAGGATATTTGGGCCCCACCCGAACTAAATATCATTATACGCCACTGTTATAAATGCATTTTGGCAAAGTGTGTGCTTAGGACAGCACCTTTAAAAGAAGATTGATTGTTTTGGTTGAAAGAGGGAAGTGTGAAAATAAATTTCTTGTTCTTTGAAAATAAATAAAAACACGCATCAGATCTTGGAGTCTTACAACACATTAGAACTCAGTGCCGTATCCCCCCCCTCCAAATGCATATTCGTCAGTTCGCGTGACCACATCTGACGTTTCGTCGATCACTTTGCGGGTGACGAAAACGGGGTTGCGTCACCCCAAGTGTCAATATTCCATTTGCACTGGGGAGAAATGGGCAGAGTTATTCTATTTATTCACTTTTATCGAAGGACGAACGCACAGGGAAACAACCCTTACAGTAATTAATAATACTAATGGGAAGTAACTGTTAAGGAACATTGCGTTTATTTACAGTGTAGATGTAAAACACACAACTTCTTGCTATTGGTCTAAAGTTCTGCTTAAAATGTGATTTCTGATATCACACCCATCTAAGACACGCTCAATAAGGTAGAATTTCCAAAGTTTTTACTTCCTAAAACGGTTTTCAAAACTAGAAAATGATAAATTTTCGCACTAAAGGGCACTAAAAGGCATGATAATGATGATGCGAATATTTCCTCGAATATTAAAGATATTTTCATGAAATTTTCACCAGTGAGTTTTACATAACATTGGTAACAATATTCTCACTGAAGTTTTTCCTCTATCTCCTTTAGCTTCTTTATTACTTTTTTAAACTTTCTTTTTTCGCCGCTAGTGGCGCCGTAAGTCATCTCAGTGGATTCTCCATTGTCACTTACCTAGGGATACACCTTACATCCAAGACCCTAGGAAACGTTGGTTTCAAAAAGAAAGCCTTGAAACGGACTTTTGAAACACCCTGTATATTCTTCTTTAACGTAGCACTTTAACAGCAGCGGTTCCTAACAGGGTTTCTTCTGGAATTGTAGTTTTTGCTTCAAAATATATTATTTCTTTACATACGTTGTTAAAGGGGGGGGGGCGCGATGAAAATCTCAATTGAAAATAGGGTCGCCAGTATTGAAAGGTTGAGAAGCACTGCTGTGTATTAAACGTGCACTTGAGATCTCCCTAACCATTCTAGCGAACAGGCAATGAAATCATTTTCGTTGAAGAAAAAAAAAAGCCCACCATGCATAATGTATGACGTATGAACGAGGAGTAGAGCGTGACTCTGGGTCATTTCCAATTTCTCCGCTCTTTTACGCCCATTCTCCACACTAGAATGTATTGGAGGAAATTATGGTTGGGGGGAAACTTAACAGGTGGATTGCGACGAAGGATATTTGTTAAATAGATTAAAATATCTCTTTTGAGTATAAATGTTACGGGCAATGTATGTGATAAATAGGGCATTATTAATAATGGTCTAAGTTGAGGCGGGCAATGTGATAAATTCAATGGCATTTATCAATGTGTGTATTTATCACTTTGTCCGAAATACGCGGGCAGTATTAATAATGCTCGGATTTATCACCATTACCCGTAACATATGTACATTTACAGTCTTAAAATGACATTTTCAACTGAGTAAAAAATTCTCAAATCTGAGTAGGCCACAAAGTAAAACTGTCTCCGAATCCAATTGTTTGAAACATGCATAGACTGATTTCTGAAGATAAATACGAGTAGGTACTCAAAATCGATAATACACCATGTGTTTATTTTTGAGTTTCAGGCGTAGAGTATTGGCCAGTGTCCTTATTTTCACAGTGTAGGAAAGAATAGACCAAAAGAGTAGATAGTATTTAAAAAAACTAAGCAATGAAATTTAAATTTCCAACAACACGCCCAGAGCAATTTTGACACTTTTATAAATGCATTCTGAAAAATCATTTACTTAATTTAGCTAACAATGGAGAAGGGCATGTGAGGAATTATAGTTACAACTACAAATATTGACGACCAACAACAGGCGTGAAGCCCAACAAGGTTGGTCCATTCAACTCAAACCCACCGGATTCCCAGTATTTATCAATTTTATCCTTAAATTCCTTTAGTCCATGGGAGCTTACTATCGATTCTGGCAACCCATTCCATCTATTCACAACCCTGTTGAAAAAATAATGCCTTCTGCTTTCCCTGTTAAAATGTATCTTGTTTAATTTGAATCTGTGACCTCTCGTTCTGGTATCTGTACATAAGGCTAAGGTTACATACTCTATTTTGAAACATTTCTTGTAACTTGCAAAAATAACTGAATATGACTTTATTTACCGATTAGTCTATTATTCCCTTCATCATGGATTTATTTCACTAACATACATCCCTAATCTGATGGGTAAATTTTTAACCTTTACAACTTCAAAGTTATTATACATGTTGTATAGCTTACTGTTTACTAGCTAGATCAAAAATTCAATTAAACTATACTCATTAATTATTAATTAAATGTTTATATTTACCCATTGGTATTATACTATTATCGCTATGAATAAGCCTTTTAAACATAATCCTTAATCTACTATAGTATGAATTTGTATTTGTTCTTGCATTAAAAAAATTTATCTTGTGACTATAGCACACCTAAGAAAACAAAAATTCCCATTGGAATGACAGTGAGTTAATCCTTCAACAACAGGTTTCAGATAACATGTGTTCATTCAGACCTCGACACCTCACATTCTTGTCCAGCCAAATATCTAATAAACCCCCGCAGAAAGAAGAACAACTTTAATATCGCTCGGGGATCACTGGGTATCTAGACATTTTTATTTTTGATCCCATGGAAAAGATATTACAACACAGCAAGATTAGTAGGATATCTATGAGCTTATCTAGCATTTGAGATGCTTTGCTGTCTGATAATGATGTAAGACGATTTAAGGAGGATAAAATACAGTAAAATTTCACGTGGGTTTTACAAAAGATTTTTTTAAAAGTAAGCGTATAATGTTTTATCATTATTTTGGATTCAGTTTAATGAACTTCCATATGATAACTAAAGGGGCCGTTCAAGTATTACGAAAGCACCTAAGGGGGGCTTTGCTATTTGATTATTTTTCCTGATATGAGGGAGTATGAGTGATGCTTACGTAAAGTGTTACAAACACTGCATTTTCGAAAATCTCTTGCTTTTTGCATAAATAATCTCAAAATTCAACCAAAAATAAATTTCACAAAAAATATGAACTAGGAAAAATATTTTAAGCATTTTTCACAAGGAAAGTTTTGACGATAGGTTAAGTGTTCATGAAGAAAAATGAATGTCAGAAATCTAATCATTACTAAAGATTTTGTACAAAAAAAGAACAAAGGGGGGGGGGCGGGCAGTTTTCTTACGTAATTATGCGAGGGGGGTTTGCGATTTGCTTATTTCTGCTGACAAGGGGGAGGGGGTCAAAAATGACCAAAAACTTGCTTACGTAATATTTGAATGGCCTACAAAATATCAAATACTACAAGGTAGTACACAAAACATTAATAATATATTATCTTTCGTAATATTATAACCTCAATTACCTTTAAAACAAAGACACTATCACTATAGGGTAAATCAGGGTAAACCTGATGAGTATACTGAGGATGAATGAAATGTGAAAGTATAAGTTTACTTACATGCGTTGAAATGTAGTTAACAGTGCATTATAGTAAATCCTGGGCTTCAAAGTCTGTGGGGAAAAAATGAGAAAATGTTTAATATAAGTGCAATCTCAAAATTTAAGTAATAAGATATATCATTCCTTTTTTTAAATGTTTTCCCCATAATTTCTAAACAAAGGCCTTTTAGTTCCTTTAAAAAAAGAAGCCATTTTGCTTTAAACAAGTGTCTATACAAATACTAATTCGGATAACTGAAGAGAAGGGGGGGGGCGGATAAGCGAGGAGATGCAGCGAATGCAAATTCCCTCAGTGGTGACTATTTAAAGCAACAGCCCTATCGACCAACTGTTTCGCCGGGCAGAGTCAACGCCGGCTGCTCTGCCCGTTTCAAGTGTTCTCTCTCTCTCCTTTGGATCTCTCCTCATAATACTTTTACGGTCTCTCACTATATCTGTGCATTCTCCCTTCTTATAACATTTCCTCTATTTTCCTTTTATAATCTTGTTTATTGTCTTTTAATGAATCTCCTTCATTCTCACATTTTTATACAAATCACTAGTTGATATACCCGGCCATGTACGGTTGGAGTTACACATTTCTCTTCAGAATTTTTAATACATTTCATACCTCTATAACTCTCTTTCTCTCTCCTTATTGCTCTTGCGGTCTCTCACTATACATCAGTGTGCATTCTCCCTTTTATAACATTTTCTCTATTTCTCGTTCTTTCTCTTTTAATGTATCTAATTCATTCTCAATATTTTTATATAAATCATTCGGTCCTTTTTGTCTTTCAACAGAACCATAACTTCACGCTTATACCTCTTTATTTGGTCTCATCCCTCCTAAACTTTTCATATCCACTCTGTATCTCTATTTTCTGTCTTGTCTGTGTAAAAAGTCGTTTCAGGGGGAGAGTGAGCTCTCTCTCTCTCTCTCTATCTCCCCTTTGGATCTCTCCTTACTTTATATTTTTACAGTCTCTCACTATGTCTGCGCCTTCTCCCTGTTTATAACATTTTCCCTATTTCTTATCTCATCTTGTTCATTGTCTTCCAATGAATCTCCTTCATTCTCACAACCTCTCTTTAGAAATATTCTTCATTCTATTCTCTCTCCCTCTCTCAACACATAACATATAACATTTATAACGTATACCATATACATATGTTATAAGATGCTATGTGTTATAAATATCCCCATTTCTCTCTGCATGTATCTCCCTAACTATCTCTTCCCTCGCTCTCTTTTTTAAAATCCTCTCCCTGTCTGCATTCTCCCACCTATAAACATTAACTGTATTTGATACCTTATTCTCTTTCTATCTCTCTTTCTCCCCTCTTTTTATAAAGGCTCTTATAATTCATTTATTTCTTATTTTTTCTCTTTGATTTTATCTTACTCATATCCAATCTCTCTCTTCCTCCCTTTTCATCTATCTCCTTGTCTTCTTCATCTATCTCCGTCATCATCACCTAATCATTTTATGTGTTTGAATATCGATATCTTATCCTATTTCTTTCTATCTTTCTCCCTCCTTTTGATAACGCTTCTCCTAATTTATTCCTTTCCTATTTTTTTTCTCTTTGCTATCCCCTCATCTCACTCATATTCTCTCTTTTTCTCATTCACTCCATTCCTTAATTATCTCTCATTCTAAAAGTAAGGAGTGAGAAAGCAAGCAACGAAGGTACGAATGCACAAAACATTTCTCCTTAAGATTGTACAAAAAAAAACCCACCTCAGAACACTTTGTCTAGGTAGATATTATTTCTCTTCATCTTTATATGCAGAAAAGGATGTTAATCCTCTTTTTTTGTTAACTTCTTGTATAAAAAGAAAGTATTGAGAAACAATACAGTGAGTGTGCTCTAACTAAGTAAGAAGTATAGTAAGCCTTACTACTTACGGCTGTATTCACAACTAACTTGACCCAAAGTTACCTAGAATCAAGATATTTCGACAGCTCTGATGTTTCCCTTTTCAACTACCAACTATACTAGACAGCAACTTAAGTTGACCCTATGACGACACTAACAAACAAAGTAGTTCCTATCGCGGTGTCTGAATTTTGAATGAAATGAAGAACGTCAATTTAGAAACATAATTATTTTGTTAAACCAATGTATATTGTCTTTTTATCACGATTTAAGTACCGAAACTCCTCTAGCAACCCAACAGGCTTTGTGTTTACGCAGTTTCTGCTTCCGCCTAGTGACTTACTGGGTTCAGAAAACGTTGCTGTCGAGAAAAGAAGTTTTTATTCCAGGTTAACCTTAGGATAGGTTAATGGTGAATACGCCCGTGAGAACTCAGTGCATCAAACATAAAACTTCAATTTGAGCTCAATTTCAAAACCGAATAATTCATTTGTACAGGACATTCTTACCACTTGTTTTAAAAAAAATCTGAGACTGGAAATTATAACACAGCCTTCCAAATAATAACAGCAGACTCTTCAATGTCTCAGAAAAATATTAAGAGAGACTTTCATGTATTTTAGGTATTAAAATTTATCTCCCTAATGATTCTGTTACCCGATATTCAGAATATTTAATATCCATTTTGTGGTACTACCGAAATACAGAATGCATCAAATCATACTTAATATCCCGAAGCCGGAAAATGCTTTATCTAATAAATAGAAATAGCACACAATAGAATTTCCAAAAAAAAAAGGAGCAGGAAAAAGGTCCGATGCATCCAGACTGAAAAAGGAGCTGAAATAGGAATATTCTTACAACGTTTAATATGACGGGAATCAAAACCGGAAATATTCCGTTACATAATATCTCCTCTATAAAGATCTTCAAAATCTCCTCGAATTCAATACTTTTAAATCCTATTTCAATCTTGTATATTTAGAAAACATTCCGTAGTTACAAATAAAGTAGTACAATAAAATTCCGTTTTTGGATCTCTCTAAATTATCCGGATCAGATTTGTATGACATTTTTGATTGATTTGACGAATTTAGTGGATATACCCTATTTGTTTTAAATATAAGACAGTAAACGAATTGTTTGTAAAGAAAGTCGAGGAAAAAGTTAATTTTTAGTTTTTTTTAATGTTTTTAGAAAAAATCTTGGTAATTTAGTGATTTATTATCCTGATTTCCCGGATTACCTTATGTCTTTGGCCTCATCACACTGTAAAAAAAATTTCGGTTTTTTTACACTAAATTTTACGTTGTATTTCAACGAAAATTTTCCGTATGCCTAGAAAACGTGCTTTTTCCTTCCATTAAAAAAAATTCTAGATTTAGTAAAATAATCACTGAAAGAATGTAAAAGTCAAGATGGTAGTTCACCCAATCTTTAATTACAGCTTTACTAAACTGCAACTTTACTTCACCCCTTGGAGAAACAAAAGAAAGTAGTTTTTTCCCTTTTTTCTCCATGGGGCCCATCTTTTTATCGCAACGCAACATATTCATTTTTAAGGCAATTTTTATTCCATATCCATCCAATTGCTGGACACCAAATGAACATATAACCACTGCCCAAGGGAAATGGGGAGTATGGGGGCCCTCCCCCAGAAAATATTTAAAACTTTAGTGTGATAAAAGCAATTTTAAGCTATTTTTTGGTAAGACTCGGGATACATGGCACCCCTGTGCCCGCCAATGGTCCTGATCCGAATATTGTAACTTTTTCGATATTCTCACACCACTGACATAAAATGAAATTTGTTCGTGATGGACTCAGTATGGGTTTAGTAATTTATGTAGCAAGACCTAGATTTTTGCTCTGAAAAGGAAGAAGAAATTATTCAAAAGCTCTTAAAAAATGTAGCTTTTTAGAAATAGGATTTCCATCTTGATTAAAATGATGTATAAACAATTAATTTGACCCTTAAAAGCAGGGTTTTAACTCGTTTTTGTCAACTTAGTCCAAACTTTTGGAGGGGACACGGGCCTTTGCGTTTAAAATATCCCTCTAACCCTACCCAACAATGGCCCCCTGGTACTTTTTTTTTCCTTCGGGGGTGGTGGTACACAGCAGGGTCGTATCCAAGGGGGGGGGGTTAGGGGTTCAAACCTCCCCCGAAATTTTAACATAAATTATTTTACTGTTTCTTTCCTTGGAAATTGCGTGACTTACAAAGGAGCGGTCCCCTTCCAGTGTTACCTTAAGGGTCTCAAAATGAGTCAGCAGAACCCTACTTTAAAGGGTTAAATTTCCAAACTTTTTCTGAAGTTCTATCGAAAATAGTAGAAATTTTCAACCCTCTCTCGAAATTTTGTCGTATGCTGTTTTTCCTTGAAAATTCCGCCGCTTACAATGAGCAGTGCTCTTTGGGTAAATGAGCTAAATCACTATTTTGAGGGGCGAATTTCCCACCATTTTCTTGGAACCCACTTAATTTTCTTGGAACCCACAGACACCCCTCGAAACTCGGCCCCTTACAATGGTCGGTGCTTCTTGGGTGTAATCTAAAAGGGTCTCAAAATGAGCTAAAACTCTGTTTCTAGGGGCAAATTTCCACACATTTTCCCCAATTTTACTTGATATTTACATTACTTACACAATTTTGAAGTTTAATGCACCAAAATTGAAATCGTTTGTGTGAGTGATCAAAGTACTCGTAATATGAATTTCGTTTAATTTTAATAAGGTTTATTTCTCTGGAATGTTTCTTGGGCGTTAGGGGGCGTTCACCAACTAATTCAACCACTTTTATTGTCCCTCCGATTCTCACACTGGAACATTTCAAGGGGTCCGGGATACAAGGCCTCGAATGAGCTAAAACTCTGTTTCTAGGGGCAAATTTCCACACATTTTCCCCAATTTTACTTGATATTTACATTACTTACACAATTTTGAAGTTTAATGCACCAAAATTGAAATCGTTTGTGTGAGTGATCAAAGTACTCGTAATATGAATTTCGTTTAATTTTAATAAGGTTTATTTCTCTGGAATGTTTCTTGGGCGTTAGGGGGCGTTCACCAACTAATTCAACCACTTTTATTGTCCCTCCGATTCTCACACTGGAACATTTCAAGGGGTCCGGGATACAAGGCCTCGAATGAGCTAAAACTCTGTTTCTAGGGGCAAATTTCCACACATTTTCCCCAATTTTACTTGATATTTACATTACTTACACAATTTTGAAGTTTAATGCACCAAAATTGAAATCGTTTGTGTGAGTGATCAAAGTACTCGTAATATGAATTTCGTTTAATTTTAATAAGGTTTATTTCTCTGGAATGTTTCTTGGGCGTTAGGGGGCGTTCACCAACTAATTCAACCACTTTTATTGTCCCTCCGATTCTCACACTGGAACATTTCAAGGGGTCCGGGATACAAGGCCTCGAATGAGCTAAAACTCTGTTTCTAGGGGCAAATTTCCACACATTTTCCCCAATTTTACTTGATATTTACATTACTTACACAATTTTGAAGTTTAATGCACCAAAATTGAAATCGTTTGTGTGAGTGATCAAAGTACTCGTAATATGAATTTCGTTTAATTTTAATAAGGTTTATTTCTCTGGAATGTTTCTTGGGCGTTAGGGGGCGTTCACCAACTAATTCAACCACTTTTATTGTCCCTCCGATTCTCACACTGGAACATTTCAAGGGGTCCGGGATACAAGGCCTCGAATGAGCTAAAACTCTGTTTTGAGGGGCAAATTTCCAAACTTTTTCTGGGGAAGGACCCCCAAACCCACCAAATTTTACTTGAGATTTACATTACTTACACAATTCTGAAGTTTAATGCAAGAAAATTAAAATCGTATGTGTGAGTGATTACAGTACTCGTAATATGGAGGTACCCCAGAAAAAAAGCCCCCCATCGAAACCAAAGGCCCTGATGGTACACAGACAGCAGGGGACGGTACATGCACCCCGAGGGGGTAGGGTAGGGGGAGACGTACCTCTCTGCAGCAGGGCTGTTGTTTAATTGAAAAGAGAGGAAATTTTCAATCCCCCCCCCAAAAAAAAAAAAAAATTTTTTTGCCGTTTATTATTCTACTATTATGCTGTTTCCCTTGAAAATTACAATGAGCTAAAACATTATTTTGAGAGGAAAATTTCCAAACATTTTCTGAGGGACCCCTCATTTTTAATGGGGATTTTCAGACACCCCTCGAAATTCAACAATCGAACAATGTGCGGACTCCTTGGGTGTAATCTATAAGGGTCTCAAAATGAGTCAGAACCCTACTTTAAGTAGTTAAATTTTCAAAGTTTTTCTGGGGAAGGACCCCCAAACCCACCAAATTTTACTTGGGATTCACATTCTTTACACAATTTTGAAATCTAGTGCAACAAAATTAAAATTGTACATGTAAGTGATTTAACCGTATTAAAGTACTCGTAAGGAGGTACCCCAGAAAAAACATAGAGACCCCCCATCGAAACCAAAGGCCCTGATGGTACACAGAGATGGTAGGGGACGGTACATGCACCCCCAATTGAGAGGGGGGTATGGGGAAGGGGTAGGGGGAGACGTACCTCTCTGCCGCAGGGAGGGCTGTTTCGGAATCCGAAGTAAGTAAGGTAAGTTAAATTTATTTACTTCCTTGGAAATTATGTACGGTCCCCTTCGAGTGTAACCTTAAGGGTCTCAAAATGAGTCAGAACCCTACTTTAAAGGGTTAAACTTACTTAAATTAATTGAAAATAGTGGAAATTTTCAGACATTCTGCCCTCGAAATTCTGCCGCTTACAATGAGCGGTGCTCCTTGGGTGTAGAATCTAAAAGGGTCTCAAAATGAGCTAAAACTCTGTTTTAAGGGGGAAATTTCCAAAATTTGTTCTGGAGGAGGACCCCCAAAACCACCAAATTTTACTAGATTACACAATTTTGAAGTTTAATGCACCAAAATTAAAATCCTATGTGTGAGTGATTACAGTACTCGTAAGGAACATTGAAAAAACATTGAGTCTCTCGAAACCAAAGGCCCTGATGGTACACAGAGACATCAGGGGACGGTACATGCACCCCCATTTGAGAGGGGGGAAGGGGGGGAAGGGGTAGTGGGGGGAGACGTACCTCTCTGCAGCGGGGAGGGCTGTTTCGGAATCCGGGAGCGGGTGCCTTGGAATCCGGAGACTGCGGACAGAGCGCGAGAATGGGGTGCGTGACGTCATCGGGCCGGGATCGATCCGGGGGCCACCCTGCCACCTGGTGCCCTCGCAGGTGAACTAACCCTCCTCAAACGAGACGTTCAGGCACAGTGTTGATCAACCTTCTTTCTTCGTTCCCCTCACAGAGCTATATAACAACCTGAAGTGACAAAATAAAAATGTATCATTACGCCAAGGGGGCAAAGGTTATTTGAAGGTCAAGTTCCCCCTTTTGCCTTCATGTTAACAGAATACAACTTAACGAGTTTAGTTATTTGATGAAATGGAGAGCAAAAGCTATAGAACGATATGTTTACAAAATTTCTTTGAAAAACGATGAAAAAACAACAGAGTTACATAAGTATTGGAGGGTTTTTAAGGGAATTACTATTTTCAATAAATTTTTACCTTGTTTTGGGATTAATGTTTTGCCCATTTGAGCAGATTTGCATCCGTACGCAGTGGCACGATTTTTAATGTTTGTTAAAGTATAGGAGGTTTGCATTCCAAGCTTATATATAGCTCAGTGACCCTCAGTAGCGCAGTTCTAAACGAGACAGCAGGCTTCTCAACTTTTTCTATTCCATGCCTGCCAAAGCAAGAAGAAAGAAAGCTATATAGATGGCTCCCAACTCGGACTTGTGACTTCAAATTCAAACGTCGGGCGAAATCAGTGATTTCCAATGTTAAGTCTATGGAGCAAGAAAACTTACTTCCTTAACTTCTGGCGTTATGAATCAATTTAAGACTTACATGTATAATCTGGGTACCAAAAATATTTTAAGCCATTGGTGTTTAACTGAATTTTCCGAGTTTCTCATCTCATTGCCATAAAGTCTCTTCTGCAATGAAAACCCTGATTATACGAAGGGAAAAGAAAAAGCTTTTACGACCCATCAAAGTGCCTCTAGGGGAGGAGATAGCAGGAAATTACACTCCCTTATCTCTGGAATAATACTACCCTAGGAGACTTTTATTCAAGTAAATAATTAGTGTAGTCCCCTGTTAGTAAAAAAATTATATATAGGTATTAATTTTTTGCTATGAGTTTTCATAACATTCAAGTTCGATGTTATTCCTTGCAAGTTGTTTTCAGGTGCATACCTTGACTCTGTACAACTCCTTTCACTGCGGTAAGTACTTTGTAGCAGGGAAAACCACTTTACGGGTTTGATTTCAATGTTAGTCAGCGGTAGTGGTGGGCATTTGATAAAACTGTTTTAGAATAACAAACGTCGGGTAAAAGTTACGCATTCAATTTTTTATTTTCTTTGTGATTTTTGACATGCTTCTTTTAAAGCTAAGACTTTTATTTTTTGCAGGTTGATTTGTGAGTCAAACTTACGTTCAGTAAATTTTTGAGGATATGGCTTTTAATGTCTCAATTTAATAGCCAAAATCCTTTTTGAGCGTACTCTTACCCTCCTTTCCCTTATAAATTATTTAATCTGGATCATTCCTCCACAAAAAAAATAATAAAAAAAAAAAATAAACTGTTGCTGAAATATTCTTTTTTAGTCTATCAATAATTTAATCGAAATCTTTTCCTCAAAAAAAAATTCCAAGTCCATTAGTAACTATTTGTAACTAACTTACTTAGCGAATAAAAACATGTCCTTTAATTTGGACCAAGTCCATCTATCACTAACTTAGCGAATAAAAAATATGCCTTTTAGGAACTTTTAAATTTAAAATGTACACGCGCCTCCAGTGAACCTTCGGAAATGAAAGAAATCAACGCATAAAACTCGTCTTTTTACCCAGTTAACAGTCAGAAAGAGCAGAAAAAATTGGAACTTCAAATATTAGTAATTCCGAAACTAATTAGAATTTTTTTAAAAGCCAAAACTATCTTTTTTTATAATAAATAACTGTGTGTGTTTTTTCCCTTACAGCCAGAGACGCCCCGAATTTTTCATAGGTCTCAACAATGGCAATTTCAGATAGTCTTGAAAGGGTTAAAATATCAAAGTCCTACCGGGATTAGTTTTTCTTTGATATCTAAGAAAAAAACACGCCAAAACTAATTAACTAATAATAATTTAAAACTAAATAAATTCCTTTAAAAACTTCGCAAAAAAAAACCGGAATTCTGCTGTTAATAGTTTTTGCTGTGAGGGCAAACTCGCAGCAGAAAAAAAATTAAAATTTTCGACTTTAATATTGAAAAATTCCAGAACTAATAATCTCCTCAATTAGCATTTAGAACGAAAATGATCCGCCATACATTGTTCTAAAAATATTCCTTTTTATAGACTCGTGTCCAAAAATTAAGCATAATTTGCAATTTTTTGGTAAGAAAGCCACAGAATCTTACCTCCTGTAATGTAGTTTCAGGTTACCCTGACATTACAAACGCATAAGAGCTTCAAAAAATATGGTTACTAATAAAAGATCCAAGAGTTAACATTTTCCCAAACTGAAGATAGAATAAGTGTCACCCAAAAAAATCCTTTTTAATAGTATATTCCACGCACAAAATTATGTTTTGAGTTCAGGAATATCATATTCATTAGAAGTAAAATGGAATGTTTCCCTAAAATATTCTCACATTAAAGTTTATGTTACCGTTCCGAATATGAATGGAACTCCATTATCAATGGAGGGCCTTTGTTACTATAGCCCTGAAACTATTATAAGGGTATAATAGTAGAACTCCAATTATCCGGAATCAATTGGGTCCGAACTCCATACGTATAATCAAATATTCGGATAATTGGATTTTCCCCCGAAAAAATGTAAATTTAATTCATTACTGCATGTATGTTGAAAATGGAAAAAAAACGTATTATTTTTATAGAAAGAGAGCTTTTAGTTAATTAAATGAAAAGGCAATATTCGGATGAGTTCGGATAATCGGAGTTCTACAGTACTTCTGAACTGCCCCCAAACAACCAGATACAACCTTTACAATTTATTTTCAAACACAAAAATAATAGTAATAGCGGGCTACATATTTAAGCTATTAGAAGATCCCATGGCATGGATAAGGAACGAAAGTTTTTGTCATAATTCCCAAAAAAATTAAGTTATCTTTAATTTTTTGTGACATGAGTGTAGTTTTTGTGGAATGCGAGTTCAAAGCAGGGCTCAAAAATAAAATTTTCCGGCGGTGGCGATCACTGTTCCTTTTTTTTTAATATAAGAGATTCGAAACGGGAATAAAGAAACAAATGTTGTAACTGGAAATCACCCTTAGATTACTAAAAGAGGAGTTGAAAAGCTGTGTCAAATTTCAAAAATCTTTCTGTGGGAGGACCCCCAGACTCCCCTTTTTATCGTGAGAGTTCAGTGTTGCAGTTGCAGACAAAACTAAAATAATGATGCGCTGAGGTACAAATCCTATCACTTAATTTTTGACAAAAATGCATCAAAACTCTACTGCTTGCATGTAATTAATGCAAGTAAAATAGTTGAAGACCAAACTTAACTATGCCCTGTTTGCTTCCCTGTAAAAATTTAATGTTATAATTAAAGATGAGGTGGGTCGCGTTAGATTCTGTTCATAAAAAGTGGGTCGCGATGTTCTAAAGTTTGAGAACCCCTGGAATAGTATATTCCACGCACAATATCATGCGTGGGGTTCTATGTGTAGTTTTTGTGGAATGAGAGTTCAAAGGGCTCAACAAAAAAATTTTCGAATCAGCAACACAGTGGCGGCTATCGCTGTTCATTTTTTTAATACAGAGATTCGAAACGGGAATCATTGCTCCGCTGTGACTGAAATCAGCTGCGAGGGAGGCAGATGTTCGAACGAACGGAAGCCTTTCTGTTCATTTTGGAAACCCACTCTCTTCTCTCTAATAACAATAACGTTTTTTAAACGAGTGATAATGCCTTTTTTTGTTCTACGTTTATTTTTCAGTTATTTATCCACAAGTCGATTTCTTTAAAAGGAGAGATGAATATGAAAAGGAGAGGATTCTTTAAAAGGAGAGAGATTCACCCATGGAGCCTTCTGTTTTCATTCATATTTTTGGAGAGGGATTTGGAGGTTCTCCGCAAGAAAAAATTTTGAAATTTGACCCCTAAAAGTAGAGTTTTAACTTATTTTGAGACCCTTTGGGTTACAACCGAAGAGGATTGCTCCTTTTAAATTTGCAGAATTTTCAAGGAAAAACACAGTACAAAAATTGATGTCAAAACTTCGGGAGGGGTTTGAAACCGTAGAACCCCCCCCCTTTTATACGGCCCTGAGTGGTAGAAAAAATTCCATTTAGGTTTAGGTATTTTGGGAGAATACGAAAAGGAGTTTTAGTCCTTTCCTATCAGGCTAGAGACAAATTTTCGGAAAAAGAACGGATGCCTTTCTATTCATTTGAGACACCGACTCTCTTCTATGCTCCCTTTCCCTCTAATAGCAATAACCTTTTTTAACGAGTGATGTATTTTTTTTCTACGGTTTTTTTCTTCAGTTGGCCGTTATTTATCCACAAGTCGATTTTCTTTAAAAGGAGAGAGATTCAGTGCATAGGTTGATCAGTAGAAAATATTTAATAGGTATTTTGGGAGAATACGAAAAGGAGTTTTAGTCCTTTCCTATCAGGCTAGAGACAAATTTTCGGAAAAAGAACGGATGCCTTTCTATTCATTTGAGACACCGACTCTCTTCTATGCTCCCTTTCCCTCTAATAGCAATAACCTTTTTTAACGAGTGATGTATTTTTTTTCTACGGTTTTTTTCTTCAGTTGGCCGTTATTTATCCACAAGTCGATTTTCTTTAAAAGGAGAGAGATTCAGTGCATAGGTTGATCAGTAGAAAATATTTAATTTAGGTTTAGGTATTTTGGGAGAATACGAAAAGGAGTTTTAGTCCTTTCCTATCAGGCTAGAGACAAATTTTCGGAAAAAGAACGGATGCCTTTCTATTCATTTGAGACACCGACTCTCTTCTATGCTCCCTTTCCCTCTAATAGCAATAACCTTTTTTAACGAGTGATGTATTTTTTTTCTACGGTTTTTTTCTTCAGTTGGCCGTTATTTATCCACAAGTCGATTTTCTTTAAAAGGAGAGAGATTCAGTGCATAGGTTGATCAGTAGAAAATATTTAATAGGTATTTTGGGAGAATACGAAAAGGAGTTTTAGTCCTTTCCTATCAGGCTAGAGACAAATTTTCGGAAAAAGAACGG
The DNA here is from genome assembly GCA_963680715.1 of Tetragnatha montana. Taxonomy (NCBI): domain Eukaryota; kingdom Metazoa; phylum Arthropoda; class Arachnida; order Araneae; family Tetragnathidae; genus Tetragnatha; species Tetragnatha montana. The sequence goes on along the minus strand of OY796680.1, from coordinate 60,436,419 downwards.
ATGCCTTTCTATTCATTTGAGACACCGACTCTCTTCTATGCTCCCTTTCCCTCTAATAGCAATAACCTTTTTTAACGAGTGATGTATTTTTTTTCTACGGTTTTTTTCTTCAGTTGGCCGTTATTTATCCACAAGTCGATTTTCTTTAAAAGGAGAGAGATTCAGTGCATAGGTTGATCAGTAGAAAATATTTAATTTAGGTTTAGGTATTTTGGGAGAATACGAAAAGGAGTTTTAGTCCTTTCCTATCAGGCTAGAGACAAATTTTCGGAAAAAGAACGGATGCCTTTCTATTCATTTGAGACACCGACTCTCTTCTATGCTCCCTTTCCCTCTAATAGCAATAACCTTTTTTAACGAGTGATGTATTTTTTTTCTACGGTTTTTTTCTTCAGTTGGCCGTTATTTATCCACAAGTCGATTTTCTTTAAAAGGAGAGAGATTCAGTGCATAGGTTGATCAGTAGAAAATATTTAATTTAGGTTTAGGTATTTTGGGAGAATACGAAAAGGAGTTTTAGTCCTTTCCTATCAGGCTAGAGACAAATTTTCGGAAAAAGAACGGATGCCTTTCTATTCATTTGAGACACCGACTCTCTTCTATGCTCCCTTTCCCTCTAATAGCAATAACCTTTTTTAACGAGTGATGTATTTTTTTTCTACGGTTTTTTTCTTCAGTTGGCCGTTATTTATCCACAAGTCGATTTTCTTTAAAAGGAGAGAGATTCAGTGCATAGGTTGATCAGTAGAAAATATTTAATAGGTATTTTGGGAGAATACGAAAAGGAGTTTTAGTCCTTTCCTATCAGGCTAGAGACAAATTTTCGGAAAAAGAACGGATGCCTTTCTATTCATTTGAGACACCGACTCTCTTCTATGCTCCCTTTCCCTCTAATAGCAATAACCTTTTTTAACGAGTGATGTATTTTTTTTCTACGGTTTTTTTCTTCAGTTGGCCGTTATTTATCCACAAGTCGATTTTCTTTAAAAGGAGAGAGATTCAGTGCATAGGTTGATCAGTAGAAAATATTTAATTTAGGTTTAGGTATTTTGGGAGAATACGAAAAGGAGTTTTAGTCCTTTCCTATCAGGCTAGAGACAAATTTTCGGAAAAAGAACGGATGCCTTTCTATTCATTTGAGACACCGACTCTCTTCTATGCTCCCTTTCCCTCTAATAGCAATAACCTTTTTTAACGAGTGATGTATTTTTTTTCTACGGTTTTTTTCTTCAGTTGGCCGTTATTTATCCACAAGTCGATTTTCTTTAAAAGGAGAGAGATTCAGTGCATAGGTTGATCAGTAGAAAATATTTAATTTAGGTTTAGGTATTTTGGGAGAATACGAAAAGGAGTTTTAGTCCTTTCCTATCAGGCTAGAGACAAATTTTCGGAAAAAGAACGGATGCCTTTCTATTCATTTGAGACACCGACTCTCTTCTATGCTCCCTTTCCCTCTAATAGCAATAACCTTTTTTAACGAGTGATGTATTTTTTTTCTACGGTTTTTTTCTTCAGTTGGCCGTTATTTATCCACAAGTCGATTTTCTTTAAAAGGAGAGAGATTCAGTGCATAGGTTGATCAGTAGAAAATATTTAATAGGTATTTTGGGAGAATACGAAAAGGAGTTTTAGTCCTTTCCTATCAGGCTAGAGACAAATTTTCGGAAAAAGAACGGATGCCTTTCTATTCATTTGAGACACCGACTCTCTTCTATGCTCCCTTTCCCTCTAATAGCAATAACCTTTTTTAACGAGTGATGTATTTTTTTTCTACGGTTTTTTTCTTCAGTTGGCCGTTATTTATCCACAAGTCGATTTTCTTTAAAAGGAGAGAGATTCAGTGCATAGGTTGATCAGTAGAAAATATTTAATTTAGGTTTAGGTATTTTGGGAGAATACGAAAAGGAGTTTTAGTCCTTTCCTATCAGGCTAGAGACAAATTTTCGGAAAAAGAACGGATGCCTTTCTATTCATTTGAGACACCGACTCTCTTCTATGCTCCCTTTCCCTCTAATAGCAATAACCTTTTTTAACGAGTGATGTATTTTTTTTCTACGGTTTTTTTCTTCAGTTGGCCGTTATTTATCCACAAGTCGATTTTCTTTAAAAGGAGAGAGATTCAGTGCATAGGTTGATCAGTAGAAAATATTTAATTTAGGTTTAGGTATTTTGGGAGAATACGAAAAGGAGTTTTAGTCCTTTCCTATCAGGCTAGAGACAAATTTTCGGAAAAAGAACGGATGCCTTTCTATTCATTTGAGACACCGACTCTCTTCTATGCTCCCTTTCCCTCTAATAGCAATAACCTTTTTTAACGAGTGATGTATTTTTTTTCTACGGTTTTTTTCTTCAGTTGGCCGTTATTTATCCACAAGTCGATTTTCTTTAAAAGGAGAGAGATTCAGTGCATAGGTTGATCAGTAGAAAATATTTAATTTAGGTTTAGGTATTTTGGGAGAATACGAAAAGGAGTTTTAGTCCTTTCCTATCAGGCTAGAGACAAATTTTCGGAAAAAGAACGGATGCCTTTCTATTCATTTGAGACACCGACTCTCTTCTATGCTCCCTTTCCCTCTAATAGCAATAACCTTTTTTAACGAGTGATGTATTTTTTTTCTACGGTTTTTTTCTTCAGTTGGCCGTTATTTATCCACAAGTCGATTTTCTTTAAAAGGAGAGAGATTCAGTGCATAGGTTGATCAGTAGAAAATATTTAATTTAGGTTTAGGTATTTTGGGAGAATACGAAAAGGAGTTTTAGTCCTTTCCTATCAGGCTAGAGACAAATTTTCGGAAAAAGAACGGATGCCTTTCTATTCATTTGAGACACCGACTCTCTTCTATGCTCCCTTTCCCTCTAATAGCAATAACCTTTTTTAACGAGTGATGTATTTTTTTTCTACGGTTTTTTTCTTCAGTTGGCCGTTATTTATCCACAAGTCGATTTTCTTTAAAAGGAGAGAGATTCAGTGCATAGGTTGATCAGTAGAAAATATTTAATAGGTATTTTGGGAGAATACGAAAAGGAGTTTTAGTCCTTTCCTATCAGGCTAGAGACAAATTTTCGGAAAAAGAACGGATGCCTTTCTATTCATTTGAGACACCGACTCTCTTCTATGCTCCCTTTCCCTCTAATAGCAATAACCTTTTTTAACGAGTGATGTATTTTTTTTCTACGGTTTTTTTCTTCAGTTGGCCGTTATTTATCCACAAGTCGATTTTCTTTAAAAGGAGAGAGATTCAGTGCATAGGTTGATCAGTAGAAAATATTTAATTTAGGTTTAGGTATTTTGGGAGAATACGAAAAGGAGTTTTAGTCCTTTCCTATCAGGCTAGAGACAAATTTTCGGAAAAAGAACGGATGCCTTTCTATTCATTTGAGACACCGACTCTCTTCTATGCTCCCTTTCCCTCTAATAGCAATAACCTTTTTTAACGAGTGATGTATTTTTTTTCTACGGTTTTTTTCTTCAGTTGGCCGTTATTTATCCACAAGTCGATTTTCTTTAAAAGGAGAGAGATTCAGTGCATAGGTTGATCAGTAGAAAATATTTAATAGGTATTTTGGGAGAATACGAAAAGGAGTTTTAGTCCTTTCCTATCAGGCTAGAGACAAATTTTCGGAAAAAGAACGGATGCCTTTCTATTCATTTGAGACACCGACTCTCTTCTATGCTCCCTTTCCCTCTAATAGCAATAACCTTTTTTAACGAGTGATGTATTTTTTTTCTACGGTTTTTTTCTTCAGTTGGCCGTTATTTATCCACAAGTCGATTTTCTTTAAAAGGAGAGAGATTCAGTGCATAGGTTGATCAGTAGAAAATATTTAATTTAGGTTTAGGTATTTTGGGAGAATACGAAAAGGAGTTTTAGTCCTTTCCTATCAGGCTAGAGACAAATTTTCGGAAAAAGAACGGATGCCTTTCTATTCATTTGAGACACCGACTCTCTTCTATGCTCCCTTTCCCTCTAATAGCAATAACCTTTTTTAACGAGTGATGTATTTTTTTTCTACGGTTTTTTTCTTCAGTTGGCCGTTATTTATCCACAAGTCGATTTTCTTTAAAAGGAGAGAGATTCAGTGCATAGGTTGATCAGTAGAAAATATTTAATAGGTATTTTGGGAGAATACGAAAAGGAGTTTTAGTCCTTTCCTATCAGGCTAGAGACAAATTTTCGGAAAAAGAACGGATGCCTTTCTATTCATTTGAGACACCGACTCTCTTCTATGCTCCCTTTCCCTCTAATAGCAATAACCTTTTTTAACGAGTGATGTATTTTTTTTCTACGGTTTTTTTCTTCAGTTGGCCGTTATTTATCCACAAGTCGATTTTCTTTAAAAGGAGAGAGATTCAGTGCATAGGTTGATCAGTAGAAAATATTTAATTTAGGTTTAGGTATTTTGGGAGAATACGAAAAGGAGTTTTAGTCCTTTCCTATCAGGCTAGAGACAAATTTTCGGAAAAAGAACGGATGCCTTTCTATTCATTTGAGACACCGACTCTCTTCTATGCTCCCTTTCCCTCTAATAGCAATAACCTTTTTTAACGAGTGATGTATTTTTTTTCTACGGTTTTTTTCTTCAGTTGGCCGTTATTTATCCACAAGTCGATTTTCTTTAAAAGGAGAGAGATTCAGTGCATAGGTTGATCAGTAGAAAATATTTAATAGGTATTTTGGGAGAATACGAAAAGGAGTTTTAGTCCTTTCCTATCAGGCTAGAGACAAATTTTCGGAAAAAGAACGGATGCCTTTCTATTCATTTGAGACACCGACTCTCTTCTATGCTCCCTTTCCCTCTAATAGCAATAACCTTTTTTAACGAGTGATGTATTTTTTTTCTACGGTTTTTTTCTTCAGTTGGCCGTTATTTATCCACAAGTCGATTTTCTTTAAAAGGAGAGAGATTCAGTGCATAGGTTGATCAGTAGAAAATATTTAATTTAGGTTTAGGTATTTTGGGAGAATACGAAAAGGAGTTTTAGTCCTTTCCTATCAGGCTAGAGACAAATTTTCGGAAAAAGAACGGATGCCTTTCTATTCATTTGAGACACCGACTCTCTTCTATGCTCCCTTTCCCTCTAATAGCAATAACCTTTTTTAACGAGTGATGTATTTTTTTTCTACGGTTTTTTTCTTCAGTTGGCCGTTATTTATCCACAAGTCGATTTTCTTTAAAAGGAGAGAGATTCAGTGCATAGGTTGATCAGTAGAAAATATTTAATTTAGGTTTAGGTATTTTGGGAGAATACGAAAAGGAGTTTTAGTCCTTTCCTATCAGGCTAGAGACAAATTTTCGGAAAAAGAACGGATGCCTTTCTATTCATTTGAGACACCGACTCTCTTCTATGCTCCCTTTCCCTCTAATAGCAATAACCTTTTTTAACGAGTGATGTATTTTTTTTCTACGGTTTTTTTCTTCAGTTGGCCGTTATTTATCCACAAGTCGATTTTCTTTAAAAGGAGAGAGATTCAGTGCATAGGTTGATCAGTAGAAAATATTTAATTTAGGTTTAGGTATTTTGGGAGAATACGAAAAGGAGTTTTAGTCCTTTCCTATCAGGCTAGAGACAAATTTTCGGAAAAAGAACGGATGCCTTTCTATTCATTTGAGACACCGACTCTCTTCTATGCTCCCTTTCCCTCTAATAGCAATAACCTTTTTTAACGAGTGATGTATTTTTTTTCTACGGTTTTTTTCTTCAGTTGGCCGTTATTTATCCACAAGTCGATTTTCTTTAAAAGGAGAGAGATTCAGTGCATAGGTTGATCAGTAGAAAATATTTAATAGGTAGGTATTTTGGGAGAATACGAAAAGGAGTTTTAGTCCTTTCCTATCAGGCTAGAGACAAATTTTCGGAAAAAGAACGGATGCCTTTCTATTCATTTGAGACACCGACTCTCTTCTATGCTCCCTTTCCCTCTAATAGCAATAACCTTTTTTAACGAGTGATGTATTTTTTTTCTACGGTTTTTTTCTTCTCAGTTGGCCGTTATTTATCCACAAGTCGATTTTCTTTAAAAGGAGAGAGATTCAGTGCATAGGTTGATCAGTAGAAAATATTTAATTTAGGTTTAGGTATTTTGGGAGAATACGAAAAGGAGTTTTAGTCCTTTCCTATCAGGCTAGAGACAAATTTTCGGAAAAAGAACGGATGCCTTTCTATTCATTTGAGACACCGACTCTCTTCTATGCTCCCTTTCCCTCTAATAGCAATAACCTTTTTTAACGAGTGATGTATTTTTTTTCTACGGTTTTTTTCTTCAGTTGGCCGTTATTTATCCACAAGTCGATTTTCTTTAAAAGGAGAGAGATTCAGTGCATAGGTTGATCAGTAGAAAATATTTAATTTAGGTTTAGGTATTTTGGGAGAATACGAAAAGGAGTTTTAGTCCTTTCCTATCAGGCTAGAGACAAATTTTCGGAAAAAGAACGGATGCCTTTCTATTCATTTGAGACACCGACTCTCTTCTATGCTCCCTTTCCCTCTAATAGCAATAACCTTTTTTAACGAGTGATGTATTTTTTTTCTACGGTTTTTTTCTTCAGTTGGCCGTTATTTATCCACAAGTCGATTTTCTTTAAAAGGAGAGAGATTCAGTGCATAGGTTGATCAGTAGAAAATATTTAATTTAGGTTTAGGTATTTTGGGAGAATACGAAAAGGAGTTTTAGTCCTTTCCTATCAGGCTAGAGACAAATTTTCGGAAAAAGAACGGATGCCTTTCTATTCATTTGAGACACCGACTCTCTTCTATGCTCCCTTTCCCTCTAATAGCAATAACCTTTTTTAACGAGTGATGTATTTTTTTTCTACGGTTTTTTTCTTCAGTTGGCCGTTATTTATCCACAAGTCGATTTTCTTTAAAAGGAGAGAGATTCAGTGCATAGGTTGATCAGTAGAAAATATTTAATTTAGGTTTAGGTATTTTGGGAGAATACGAAAAGGAGTTTTAGTCCTTTCCTATCAGGCTAGAGACAAATTTTCGGAAAAAGAACGGATGCCTTTCTATTCATTTGAGACACCGACTCTCTTCTATGCTCCCTTTCCCTCTAATAGCAATAACCTTTTTTAACGAGTGATGTATTTTTTTTCTACGGTTTTTTTCTTCAGTTGGCCGTTATTTATCCACAAGTCGATTTTCTTTAAAAGGAGAGAGATTCAGTGCATAGGTTGATCAGTAGAAAATATTTAATTTAGGTTTAGGTATTTTGGGAGAATACGAAAAGGAGTTTTAGTCCTTTCCTATCAGGCTAGAGACAAATTTTCGGAAAAAGAACGGATGCCTTTCTATTCATTTGAGACACCGACTCTCTTCTATGCTCCCTTTCCCTCTAATAGCAATAACCTTTTTTAACGAGTGATGTATTTTTTTTCTACGGTTTTTTTCTTCAGTTGGCCGTTATTTATCCACAAGTCGATTTTCTTTAAAAGGAGAGAGATTCAGTGCATAGGTTGATCAGTAGAAAATATTTAATTTAGGTTTAGGTATTTTGGGAGAATACGAAAAGGAGTTTTAGTCCTTTCCTATCAGGCTAGAGACAAATTTTCGGAAAAAGAACGGATGCCTTTCTATTCATTTGAGACACCGACTCTCTTCTATGCTCCCTTTCCCTCTAATAGCAATAACCTTTTTTAACGAGTGATGTATTTTTTTTCTACGGTTTTTTTCTTCAGTTGGCCGTTATTTATCCACAAGTCGATTTTCTTTAAAAGGAGAGAGATTCAGTGCATAGGTTGATCAGTAGAAAATATTTAATTTAGGTTTAGGTATTTTGGGAGAATACGAAAAGGAGTTTTAGTCCTTTCCTATCAGGCTAGAGACAAATTTTCGGAAAAAGAACGGATGCCTTTCTATTCATTTGAGACACCGACTCTCTTCTATGCTCCCTTTCCCTCTAATAGCAATAACCTTTTTTAACGAGTGATGTATTTTTTTTCTACGGTTTTTTTCTTCAGTTGGCCGTTATTTATCCACAAGTCGATTTTCTTTAAAAGGAGAGAGATTCAGTGCATAGGTTGATCAGTAGAAAATATTTAATTTAGGTTTAGGTATTTTGGGAGAATACGAAAAGGAGTTTTAGTCCTTTCCTATCAGGCTAGAGACAAATTTTCGGAAAAAGAACGGATGCCTTTCTATTCATTTGAGACACCGACTCTCTTCTATGCTCCCTTTCCCTCTAATAGCAATAACCTTTTTTAACGAGTGATGTATTTTTTTTCTACGGTTTTTTTCTTCAGTTGGCCGTTATTTATCCACAAGTCGATTTTCTTTAAAAGGAGAGAGATTCAGTGCATAGGTTGATCAGTAGAAAATATTTAATTTAGGTTTAGGTATTTTGGGAGAATACGAAAAGGAGTTTTAGTCCTTTCCTATCAGGCTAGAGACAAATTTTCGGAAAAAGAACGGATGCCTTTCTATTCATTTGAGACACCGACTCTCTTCTATGCTCCCTTTCCCTCTAATAGCAATAACCTTTTTTAACGAGTGATGTATTTTTTTTCTACGGTTTTTTTCTTCAGTTGGCCGTTATTTATCCACAAGTCGATTTTCTTTAAAAGGAGAGAGATTCAGTGCATAGGTTGATCAGTAGAAAATATTTAATTTAGGTTTAGGTATTTTGGGAGAATACGAAAAGGAGTTTTAGTCCTTTCCTATCAGGCTAGAGACAAATTTTCGGAAAAAGAACGGATGCCTTTCTATTCATTTGAGACACCGACTCTCTTCTATGCTCCCTTTCCCTCTAATAGCAATAACCTTTTTTAACGAGTGATGTATTTTTTTTCTACGGTTTTTTTCTTCAGTTGGCCGTTATTTATCCACAAGTCGATTTTCTTTAAAAGGAGAGAGATTCAGTGCATAGGTTGATCAGTAGAAAATATTTAATTTAGGTTTAGGTATTTTGGGAGAATACGAAAAGGAGTTTTAGTCCTTTCCTATCAGGCTAGAGACAAATTTTCGGAAAAAGAACGGATGCCTTTCTATTCATTTGAGACACCGACTCTCTTCTATGCTCCCTTTCCCTCTAATAGCAATAACCTTTTTTAACGAGTGATGTATTTTTTTTCTACGGTTTTTTTCTTCAGTTGGCCGTTATTTATCCACAAGTCGATTTTCTTTAAAAGGAGAGAGATTCAGTGCATAGGTTGATCAGTAGAAAATATTTAATTTAGGTTTAGGTATTTTGGGAGAATACGAAAAGGAGTTTTAGTCCTTTCCTATCAGGCTAGAGACAAATTTTCGGAAAAAGAACGGATGCCTTTCTATTCATTTGAGACACCGACTCTCTTCTATGCTCCCTTTCCCTCTAATAGCAATAACCTTTTTTAACGAGTGATGTATTTTTTTTCTACGGTTTTTTTCTTCAGTTGGCCGTTATTTATCCACAAGTCGATTTTCTTTAAAAGGAGAGAGATTCAGTGCATAGGTTGATCAGTAGAAAATATTTAATTTAGGTTTAGGTATTTTGGGAGAATACGAAAAGGAGTTTTAGTCCTTTCCTATCAGGCTAGAGACAAATTTTCGGAAAAAGAACGGATGCCTTTCTATTCATTTGAGACACCGACTCTCTTCTATGCTCCCTTTCCCTCTAATAGCAATAACCTTTTTTAACGAGTGATGTATTTTTTTTCTACGGTTTTTTTCTTCAGTTGGCCGTTATTTATCCACAAGTCGATTTTCTTTAAAAGGAGAGAGATTCAGTGCATAGGTTGATCAGTAGAAAATATTTAATTTAGGTTTAGGTATTTTGGGAGAATACGAAAAGGAGTTTTAGTCCTTTCCTATCAGGCTAGAGACAAATTTTCGGAAAAAGAACGGATGCCTTTCTATTCATTTGAGACACCGACTCTCTTCTATGCTCCCTTTCCCTCTAATAGCAATAACCTTTTTTAACGAGTGATGTATTTTTTTTCTACGGTTTTTTTCTTCAGTTGGCCGTTATTTATCCACAAGTCGATTTTCTTTAAAAGGAGAGAGATTCAGTGCATAGGTTGATCAGTAGAAAATATTTAATTTAGGTTTAGGTATTTTGGGAGAATACGAAAAGGAGTTTTAGTCCTTTCCTATCAGGCTAGAGACAAATTTTCGGAAAAAGAACGGATGCCTTTCTATTCATTTGAGACACCGACTCTCTTCTATGCTCCCTTTCCCTCTAATAGCAATAACCTTTTTTAACGAGTGATGTATTTTTTTTCTACGGTTTTTTTCTTCAGTTGGCCGTTATTTATCCACAAGTCGATTTTCTTTAAAAGGAGAGAGATTCAGTGCATAGGTTGATCAGTAGAAAATATTTAATTTAGGTTTAGGTATTTTGGGAGAATACGAAAAGGAGTTTTAGTCCTTTCCTATCAGGCTAGAGACAAATTTTCGGAAAAAGAACGGATGCCTTTCTATTCATTTGAGACACCGACTCTCTTCTATGCTCCCTTTCCCTCTAATAGCAATAACCTTTTTTAACGAGTGATGTATTTTTTTTCTACGGTTTTTTTCTTCAGTTGGCCGTTATTTATCCACAAGTCGATTTTCTTTAAAAGGAGAGAGATTCAGTGCATAGGTTGATCAGTAGAAAATATTTAATTTAGGTTTAGGTATTTTGGGAGAATACGAAAAGGAGTTTTAGTCCTTTCCTATCAGGCTAGAGACAAATTTTCGGAAAAAGAACGGATGCCTTTCTATTCATTTGAGACACCGACTCTCTTCTATGCTCCCTTTCCCTCTAATAGCAATAACCTTTTTTAACGAGTGATGTATTTTTTTTCTACGGTTTTTTTCTTCAGTTGGCCGTTATTTATCCACAAGTCGATTTTCTTTAAAAGGAGAGAGATTCAGTGCATAGGTTGATCAGTAGAAAATATTTAATTTAGGTTTAGGTATTTTGGGAGAATACGAAAAGGAGTTTTAGTCCTTTCCTATCAGGCTAGAGACAAATTTTCGGAAAAAGAACGGATGCCTTTCTATTCATTTGAGACACCGACTCTCTTCTATGCTCCCTTTCCCTCTAATAGCAATAACCTTTTTTAACGAGTGATGTATTTTTTTTCTACGGTTTTTTTCTTCAGTTGGCCGTTATTTATCCACAAGTCGATTTTCTTTAAAAGGAGAGAGATTCAGTGCATAGGTTGATCAGTAGAAAATATTTAATTTAGGTTTAGGTATTTTGGGAGAATACGAAAAGGAGTTTTAGTCCTTTCCTATCAGGCTAGAGACAAATTTTCGGAAAAAGAACGGATGCCTTTCTATTCATTTGAGACACCGACTCTCTTCTATGCTCCCTTTCCCTCTAATAGCAATAACCTTTTTTAACGAGTGATGTATTTTTTTTCTACGGTTTTTTTCTTCAGTTGGCCGTTATTTATCCACAAGTCGATTTTCTTTAAAAGGAGAGAGATTCAGTGCATAGGTTGATCAGTAGAAAATATTTAATTTAGGTTTAGGTATTTTGGGAGAATACGAAAAGGAGTTTTAGTCCTTTCCTATCAGGCTAGAGACAAATTTTCGGAAAAAGAACGGATGCCTTTCTATTCATTTGAGACACCGACTCTCTTCTATGCTCCCTTTCCCTCTAATAGCAATAACCTTTTTTAACGAGTGATGTATTTTTTTTCTACGGTTTTTTTCTTCAGTTGGCCGTTATTTATCCACAAGTCGATTTTCTTTAAAAGGAGAGAGATTCAGTGCATAGGTTGATCAGTAGAAAATATTTAATTTAGGTTTAGGTATTTTGGGAGAATACGAAAAGGAGTTTTAGTCCTTTCCTATCAGGCTAGAGACAAATTTTCGGAAAAAGAACGGATGCCTTTCTATTCATTTGAGACACCGACTCTCTTCTATGCTCCCTTTCCCTCTAATAGCAATAACCTTTTTTAACGAGTGATGTATTTTTTTTCTACGGTTTTTTTCTTCAGTTGGCCGTTATTTATCCACAAGTCGATTTTCTTTAAAAGGAGAGAGATTCAGTGCATAGGTTGATCAGTAGAAAATATTTAATTTAGGTTTAGGTATTTTGGGAGAATACGAAAAGGAGTTTTAGTCCTTTCCTATCAGGCTAGAGACAAATTTTCGGAAAAAGAACGGATGCCTTTCTATTCATTTGAGACACCGACTCTCTTCTATGCTCCCTTTCCCTCTAATAGCAATAACCTTTTTTAACGAGTGATGTATTTTTTTTCTACGGTTTTTTTCTTCAGTTGGCCGTTATTTATCCACAAGTCGATTTTCTTTAAAAGGAGAGAGATTCAGTGCATAGGTTGATCAGTAGAAAATATTTAATTTAGGTTTAGGTATTTTGGGAGAATACGAAAAGGAGTTTTAGTCCTTTCCTATCAGGCTAGAGACAAATTTTCGGAAAAAGAACGGATGCCTTTCTATTCATTTGAGACACCGACTCTCTTCTATGCTCCCTTTCCCTCTAATAGCAATAACCTTTTTTAACGAGTGATGTATTTTTTTTCTACGGTTTTTTTCTTCAGTTGGCCGTTATTTATCCACAAGTCGATTTTCTTTAAAAGGAGAGAGATTCAGTGCATAGGTTGATCAGTAGAAAATATTTAATTTAGGTTTAGGTATTTTGGGAGAATACGAAAAGGAGTTTTAGTCCTTTCCTATCAGGCTAGAGACAAATTTTCGGAAAAAGAACGGATGCCTTTCTATTCATTTGAGACACCGACTCTCTTCTATGCTCCCTTTCCCTCTAATAGCAATAACCTTTTTTAACGAGTGATGTATTTTTTTTCTACGGTTTTTTTCTTCAGTTGGCCGTTATTTATCCACAAGTCGATTTTCTTTAAAAGGAGAGAGATTCAGTGCATAGGTTGATCAGTAGAAAATATTTAATAGGTATTTTGGGAGAATACGAAAAGGAGTTTTAGTCCTTTCCTATCAGGCTAGAGACAAATTTTCGGAAAAAGAACGGATGCCTTTCTATTCATTTGAGACACCGACTCTCTTCTATGCTCCCTTTCCCTCTAATAGCAATAACCTTTTTTAACGAGTGATGTATTTTTTTTCTACGGTTTTTTTCTTCAGTTGGCCGTTATTTATCCACAAGTCGATTTTCTTTAAAAGGAGAGAGATTCAGTGCATAGGTTGATCAGTAGAAAATATTTAATTTAGGTTTAGGTATTTTGGGAGAATACGAAAAGGAGTTTTAGTCCTTTCCTATCAGGCTAGAGACAAATTTTCGGAAAAAGAACGGATGCCTTTCTATTCATTTGAGACACCGACTCTCTTCTATGCTCCCTTTCCCTCTAATAGCAATAACCTTTTTTAACGAGTGATGTATTTTTTTTCTACGGTTTTTTTCTTCAGTTGGCCGTTATTTATCCACAAGTCGATTTTCTTTAAAAGGAGAGAGATTCAGTGCATAGGTTGATCAGTAGAAAATATTTAATTTAGGTTTAGGTATTTTGGGAGAATACGAAAAGGAGTTTTAGTCCTTTCCTATCAGGCTAGAGACAAATTTTCGGAAAAAGAACGGATGCCTTTCTATTCATTTGAGACACCGACTCTCTTCTATGCTCCCTTTCCCTCTAATAGCAATAACCTTTTTTAACGAGTGATGTATTTTTTTTCTACGGTTTTTTTCTTCAGTTGGCCGTTATTTATCCACAAGTCGATTTTCTTTAAAAGGAGAGAGATTCAGTGCATAGGTTGATCAGTAGAAAATATTTAATTTAGGTTTAGGTATTTTGGGAGAACTTCATATTCTTCAGAGTTTTTTAGTCTTTTCCTATCAGGGTAGACACAAATTTTCTTTAGCAAAAAAGCTAAAATAGTGAAAAGAAAAAAAAAAGGCTTTAGCAAAACGCTAAAATTATCAATTGGTTAGGTATATTCGCCAGTTTTTTTACTCCAAATATTTATTTAATAGAAACCAGTGGCGTATATAAAATTTATTTCAGGGGGGGGCAAATATCCTCTTAAAATTGATTCATTGTAAAGGCCAAAGATAGATTTTTGAGCTGGGGGAAAGACTCAAAAATATCCCTAAGCTCCCTCCAATGCTTCATGCATATTTAAAAGATTCGATAAAGCTTTAATTTTATTTTAAGCATGATTTGCATCTTGATGAAGAGACTATTAAAAAAAATAGTGAACTCCAGGGCCGTGTTAAGGGAGGGGCGAAGGGGGCGTCCGCCCCGGGCGCAGTATTCAGGTATTCAAGAGAGGCGCTGAATTTGTGCTCGAATTTTTTTTTTTTGCAATTTATTATTTTAGTATTTTGCAATTTAAAATTATTTTAGCATTGGACTTCGTAGATTCTTCAATACTTTCCAACGGAACCACGATGAACGTGTTCAGGGGACGCCAAATTTTTGCCCAAACATTTTTTTGCGACTAAGCATAAAAGGGTGGTCTAAGTGGGTCCATGGGCGCCCATATATTTGAATTCAGGAGGGGGCCCCAAGGCCCAAGAAAATTTTTTGTAAGTTAGCCAGTTTCTTAGCCGAGACCTAAGTTTCTTTTAAGGGGGTTGGTTCATAATTATTTCAAAGGGCCCCTCACGAGTTGTTTATGCTAAAAATTTTGTAAAACAATACTGGAGTTTCAAGCAAAAAGGGGTAGAGTCCTCTCTCCCAGAAAAAGTTTCGAAATTTTATTCTTTAAAGTAGTGTTTTAACTCATTAGGGTGACTTCTAAAATAGGATCGCTCCTACGCCGAGCCACAAAATTTCATGTCAGAAACTAAAATGAAGATTCTATGTAAGTTTTCCAGTATTTGATCCCAAAAAACAGGGTTTTAAACCAGCGGCGTATATAAGGGGGGGGCGAGGGGGCCCTGGCCCCCCCCCGAAATTCGGACTAGGTGTACCAAAACAAGTTAAAACCCTGTATTTTGAGGTCAAATTTCAAAAAATATTCTGGGGGAGGGCCCCCAAACCCCCCCTTTTGTACTTGGAATTTTATTATTAACAACTTTATTATAATAAATTCACCAAAATCCAAATCTAACAAAAATATGTGTCCAAAATTCAGACAAAGTGTACCAAAAACAATATAAAACTGTTTTTAGGGGTAAAGCTCCAAAAATTTTCTGGGGAAGGACCCCCAGATCCCCATTTGTACTTGGAACTCTATTTTACTTTTTAAATATTAAGTTCATAAAAAATGTACATCCAAAATTCGGTGTACCAAAACTAGTTAAAAACCTGGTGTTTTTAGTCAAACTTCCAAAAATTTTCTGAGGGAGGACCACCAAGAACCCCCTTTGGTACTTGTATTTTTATTTCTAACAACTTTTACTATATTAAGTTTTTAGGACCTAAATTGTCATCTAAAAAGCTACATTGGACTTATTAAATATGTGGGGGAGAGGCTGGGGAGTAATTTTGGACCCCTCCCGAAATAAATTCCTATATACGCCACTGTCTTAAACCGTTTTAGTTCGCCAAGTCTGAATTTCGGGGAAGCAGAGCGAGTCCCTCGTCCCCCCTGATAGAAATTTCTCTAAAAACAACCTCTATTTCTGTGTTAAATAAGAAGGATGACTTAGACTAACGAGGTATTTTTTTTAATTTTCCCTTTTGAAAGTAGTGTTTTAACGCAATTTGGATTAGTGGTATCCCACAATGTACACCAAGTGGACCATTTCCCCCCGTCGATTCGCATGGTTGGGAACCCACTGCATCGGAAATCGGATCCAGCCGATCCTCCTCTCACCAAAGCTCTCACGACGAAAGCTTGACGAAAGCTTGAGTCGTGGCGCCATCTATCGGGATTTTCTGATTTCAAAAATTCAAACACTTGATTCAAAGTATTAAACAAGGTTTAAAAAGCCCTTTTCTTAGTTCCATCAGCAGTCTATCATTTAATAATCGTAAAATAAAAGTACATATAAAATCTATTCAAGTATTTTTCACCTTTATTTACATTAAAATGTGCACATTCGATTATTTTACAAAGTAAAAAATAAATTAAATCGCTCCAAAGATAGAAAATTCTTCTCAATCTGATTCAAGTTTTCAATTTAAGTCCTCTTTAAAAAAACTGCATCCATAAAGTTAAATTACTGAACTATTTCATCGAGTAAACTTAAAAGAAATTAAAAATAAGATTTTTATTTGTGCGTAGGTAAAGAAAAAAGGAAAAGTGTCGGAATCTCCCCAGTCACAATAAAGAACAAAAAAAAAAATAATAACTATTTTGCATACAAAATACCAAGTCATAAAAAAAAATGCAAATAATTTAAAAAATGAGCAAAAGTTTTTCCGTACCCTCGGCGGGACTCGAACCCGCAATCCCCGGTTTAGGAGACCGATGCCTTATCCATTAGGCCACGAGGGCTACAAGAGGAGTGTATTATTAATAATACAAAACCATATACTTCTCTAAAATTTGTATTGTATGATGATTAAATAAGTCATTTTCAGGGGTGCTATTCAACTCAAAATCCCGGAAAACTTTTTGAGTAACGAACCATTTATCTGGAATGTTTTCAGCCGTCGCGTCGTTTCAATCGTTGTTTCGCCAAATTTCAGAAAAACTCGGAATTCCGGGATTTATGGAGTAAAAGAAACCTGATTTCTGGGGGGTACTCGGGAAAAATAGCATCCCTGCACTTTTTGATAATAAATGCCACAATTTTTAAATTTTAAATGAAATGGGAGTTCATCTTTTCAAAAATTCTTCAGGTGTTTTTTAACTTTTAAGGGCCACCGCACAGTAAAACTGAAAAATCTTTCAGTGTGAAACTCGATCCAAAACAGGTGCCCGGCACGCTTTCCCTCGCAGCCTTCGCAATACAAGAGAGGGGGTTGAGAACGTTAATTATCCTCCTGGACAGTCGTGTAAACTAAGACGCTCTCGACCCCTGGTCGACCCCCTCTCTTTGCATTGGGAAGGCTGAGAGGGGAACACGTGGCTTCATGGGAGGTATTTTCAACAAGATTTTTCAGTTTTACTGTGCGGTGGCCCTAATAATGGTGCAATGTGCAACCTAGAGTTCAAGGAACACAAAATTTCATGTCCTTTTCCTTTCTTGCCTCAAGGTTCCAAGCCCCTTGGAAACCACAGAATTTTCCGAGGAAAAATCACAAATAGACATTAAAAATTTCAAGGGGAACTGGGGGTCCGCCCCCATGAATTTTTAAAAATTTGCCCTTTTAAACTAGTGTTTTATATCATTTTCCCAAAGAGTAGTGTTTTACAAATACAAATACAAATACAAAGACTGACGACCAGCTACAGGCTCAAAGCCCAACAAGGCTGGTCCTATGATTATGAATTCCCCAATTCCCACAGCCTATCCAATTGCCTCTTAAACTCAAACACTCCCTTTGAATATACTATATTTTCTGGCAACGCGCTCCATATGTCAATTACCCTATTGAAGTAGTAGTACTTCCTTAAATCCCGATTCACCTGTGTCTTATTTAGTTTATACCCATGGCCCCTTGTTCTGTTATCCTTGCTGAAACTTAAGCCCTCCGTATCCCCTTGCTTTACCAACTTGAATAGCTAAATCAAATCCCCCCTCTCTCTTCTTTTTTCCAGTGAATACATATTGAGCCTACTCAAACGTTCATTATAATCCAGGTGTGTTATCCCCTTAATACTTTTTGTAGCTCTGTGCTGTACCTTTTCAATTACCTCTATATCCTTCCTCATGTATGGAGCCCAGAATTGTACTGCATATTCAAGATGAGGTCTTACTAATCCCTTGTATAAAGGCAATATTATATTCTTATCCCTTGAAGTTACAGTCCTTTTTATATACCCCAATAACCTATTTGCCTTTTTACCCGCAGCTGTACATTGATGACCCATTTTAAAGTCCCTATGTATTAATACCCCTAGATCCTTGACTGATTCTCCCTTCTTTACCTTTACTCCTTGTAGACAGTACTCAGCTTCACTGTTCCTGTAACCCATATGCAGTACTTGGCATTTTCCCAAATTGAAAGACATGCCCCATTTTACAGCCCATTCAGATATCATATCTAGATCACCTTGTAAATTCTCTATCTGGTATCCACCTTCCCCCATATTTTTAAGCCATCTGCAAATATGCTTATTCTGTTCCTGATCCCCTGCCCTATAACTCATTTAACTCATTTTGAGACCCGTTAGCTTAAAACCAAAGAGGATTGTTCCTTGTTAGTTGTAAAATTTTCAAGGGAAAATAATAGTCGAAATTTTTTTTCGGGGTTAACACCCCTAACCCTTGGATACTACCCTGCTTCACTTACTCGATGAGAGGTTGGGGTTTGTTTCAATAAGTCTCTTGATTGGCAGTGGTGAAGATGGCTCTAAGTATCTGGTAATCAAAACCTTTTTCTTTAACCTACGCCAGACCTTGTCTTTTCCGCCATTAGTCTATCACGGGCAGCCACGGACGTAGCTATAGCATTTACAAGGGGGATGTCCAAGAAACTTCATTCAGGGGACACTGAAAGTGTAGCTAAAACAGGGTTCTCCAACTATATTTTTGGAGGAGGACCCCTGAAAACCCCCTATTACATTAAGGAGTAGCTTTAGTAGGTTGTTTTCTATGGAGAAAAAGTTTGAGGTTTCGAAAGGGAGGTTGTATACCTTGAAATTCCCCCTGAGCGTAGGCTTATGTTAACCTTTATCACGAGGAGGGACAAAATGGAGTATGCGTAAGTTCAACTTTGACTGGGGGGGGGCAAAACCTATAAGACCTCAGCCCCTAGGGAGACGTTAATAGACTGTTTCGAAGGGGTTCTGCAACCGCAAATGTTTCTAACAGTTTTCCCCTGTTCGAGTAAAATGTAGGCTAAATGTGAATTTTTGCAGTTAGTACACGCTCTCAAGCAAAAAGGCGGGTCTGGGGGTCCTCCCCCAGAAAATTTTGTGAAATTTGATCCGAAAAAGTTGTGTTTTCACGCATTTCTTGGATATTTGGGACAGGAACCTTTCTGTTTGGCTGACATAAGGTTTGGGCTAAGGGGGGGGTCTGGACCCCCTAAACACCCCCCTTATATACGTCCATGCGGGCAGCCCAATACAGTTCAGAGACACACACAAAGCTACAATGATCATTAGCAGCATTAACATCTGCTACGTCCAATACACTCATGCAAATGTTGGAGAGACCAAATCTGTGGAGGTGCTTCCTAAGCTAGTCATGACCAGTCTTAACTCGTAATCAAAACATGGAATTTTTTAAATAGGAATAGGGTTTTAATTTAAAAAAAAAAAAAAAACTCTGCCATAGGTCAGGCTTGCCTGCACCTATGCCGGTCCTAAGCCCGGATAAAATGAGGAAGGTTGTGCGATGGGCTAAACACCCATCCACGTAAAAAACCCTAGTTTACTGAAACCGCAAGCAATGTTATTATTCCTGCTTGGCGGGGTGCGGCGTCCTGTGGTCCCCCTGCTGATGACTTCCTTAGGGAACACATCTATAGGGAACCAAATATGATGCATGCGGGGCAAAGCCGGAAGGAACCTCACATGCGGATGAGGACACTCACCCAGCCTAAAACAGCTGAGCTTGCGGCCTCATACACCACATCGGTGTGAAGAAAAAAAAATCAAGTAAAGTCAAGTTTAATTTAAAAAATATTCAGAGGGAAAGCCTACTAACAACCCATTTTTATTATTATGCATTTAAACAATAGAAATCAGTAAATTAAGATATTAACCTTTCAGATTGCCTAATTGTTTGCATTTTTCCTTAAAAACCTACAGTCCTAGTTACTTAATCTTACCTTAATAAAAGTCAATGTGTCTTTTATATACAAATCTACGGTTTTCTTCCCATCTGTGCCCCGAGGCAAACAGCCTCAGATGCTCGTATTAAGAAGTAAGTTCCCATCTGTGCCAAACTTGGTTTTATTTGCTACAAGAATCACAAACAACAACATTATCAACTAATAAACAAATTTTAAAGCTAATTACTATTTAAATTTCAACTTAATACCAAATGAATAATTTAGTGCAGGTTTTTTTTCTTCAGAAACTTGTTTGAAGTTTTCTGCAACAGTTGTTAAGAATTTCTTTTTTTAGGGAAAATATTTCTACTAAATTATTCATTGGTGATTAGAGTATAATAATTATTCTGAGTTAGCTCTAGCTTTTACACATTTCTAAATTTTATTAAAGATATGAGAAGTATTGTGAACTCATAAGTAATATCAGTTAAGGATTTATTAAGTTATATACGTAGGGGACATTCCAACGGAGCGTGTTGTTGTAACGACTCGTTATTACATAATCATCTTAGTTAGCGTTGCCACTCTAGGACAACGAAAGTCAGTCTAGGTTATAGTTACAGTTAATCCACAACAGAGGAGTAATGTGTTTTCTGAAAGTTAGTAGACAGTTTCTCTTCTAAACATTTAGTGGTTTAATCATTAGATTTAGAAAATTTTAATTAAAAAAAAAATAAACATTCAGTGTAAGAAATATCCAAAATTGTTTATTAACAATTCAAAATGGACGGAGTATTACATCTAATAGATGAGCTTACAAAATGAGATTCATAACATGTTGATAATAATCTTACAGTAAACGCACAATAAAAAATTTAGAGAACCATATAAAAGGCTTTAAAATCACACTTTTCACATATAACCAAAAGAAACTAAAATATTTTTGATCAATATAATTCCAAAAGTAACAATATGAATCGATTTGTAAACAAGAGAAAAAAAAATTCCTTCACCCCAACATAAAAAATTAGACTAGAAACTACAAGATATAACACTACAAAAACTGATCACCTGCGTACCTCTTTTTAAAAATAGATTTCTTTAAAATTCATTATTAGAATACAATTTCAAATAAAAAATAGTGCAAAATAGATCTTTCATTATAGAAAATAACAAGTGTACCAAAGACACATGAAAATTCAGAATGATAAAAAATAATGATAAACTCAATAATGAAAAATACTGCTAAAAATATACTTACAAATTTAATTAACATTAATGTTATCAAAATAATAAAAGAAAAGTTGTTTAAGCTCTGAAATCAAAAATACTAAAACCTCTGTACTCCTAAAAAACATAGATACTTTGAATATTTACTAGAGAAAAGAGTTGATAAAATCAGCATTATTTTTTACCAATGGTTTGCCAGAAACAATAGTTAGTTTCACTGAAGTAAAGGAGTTTAAGGAAAAAATTAACAAATACTGAGAATCCGGTAGTTTGAGTTAAATGGACCAACCTTGCTGGGCTTCACGCCTGTAATATGGTCATTAATGTTTGTAAGTTTTGATTAAAGAAATTGGAGTCATAACATTCAGTATTAGTTAAGATAAATACCAATGTTCCTAGTAAAAATGGAAGTGCAAAAATACAAAACTAACCGAAAACAAACATCCAAAATAAACAAAGTCCAAAACCCACAAAAACCTTTTCAATGAATAAAATATTTTCAAATACAAAAACAATGAAAATGGAATGATTGAATACAGTGAAAATAAACCAACAACACAAATCACAAGTAAATAAAATTCATCAAAAATGTTCCTCAAAATCAAAGTAACAACCTCTTATTCACACAGTTATGCTGATTGTAACAATGACAGTGAGTGTACAAGGAATGTAGGAAGAAAGTATGGTACAAGATCATTAGAAAACAACTGAAATGCATTTGTTGCATGATTCAAAATACACCATGAATTATACAACTAAATTGTGATTCTATAATATTTTGCAGTTGACCATAAAAAAATTTAGTTTTTTACTCCACCAAAAAAATTCTGTATAGAATAGTTGAATCTACAAACTGATATAAAATGTGTCACAAAAAATTATTTCAAAAGTTGCACAAACTTTATACCATACCCTTTTGAAGGGAAAAACAATTCAGACTCTTGAAGGCACATTTACTTTATGGTAGCCCTCCATTCATAATAAGTCTATTTTGCAATAGAAAAGTTTGATCAGACAACACAATACTAACAGCTTTCACCTGAATACATTACATGAGTGAGTTTGTTTCTAGGATGGAATCAGACATACCACATCATTAAAAACAATGTTTTGTTATCACTTTGTCCTGAAGAAAGCAGATTCCTGTCTAATACAGACGGAAAACATTACAAGGGGTCAATCCAGGTTTTATTTTTTGGGGCCCATTTTTCTGAAAAAGAAATTGAAAAATTGAAGTCAAATTATATTTTAGTTTTCAAATCATTGTACAAAAAACACATTTTTGGTTTGAAACAAATAAGATCTTGTGAATGTTTTCTTGCAAATAAAGATTAAAGCTAATTTGAATTTTGAGAAAGGGTCATTTTTATGAACTTGATTTATGAATTTGAATACTTGTGAAGGGGGCAGCAAAATGGCCCCAATTTTCTATTGGTTCGACCCCTGATTACCTATGTCTGTAACCCCATTGAAAGTTTGGTTTGTAGAGGTTTTATGGTGCAAGACCCCATAGAAAGTAAAGGAATTTCTTTGGAACTCATAGTGGCAGTCTTAAACAAGAGAAAGAGTTTTCTTTAATGAATGGGTTAGAAGCCAAGGAGCACAATGCATTTCAACTTTTCTATATTATTAGAGACCAGTTTGTGAGTTTTTCCTACCACCATGTTGGATAGAACTTTCAAACCTTGAGAAAGGGTCATTTTTATGAACTTGAATACTGTGAAGGGGCAGCAAAATGGCCCCAATTTTCTATTGGTTCGACCCCTGATTACCTATGTCTGTAACCCCATTGAAAGTTTGGTTTGTAGAGGTTTTATGGTGCAAGACCCCATAGAAAGTAAAGGAATTTCTTTGGAACTCATAGTGGCAGTCTTAAACAAGAGAAAGAGTTTTCTTTAATGAATGGGTTAGAAGCCAAGGAGCACAATGCATTTCAACTTTTCTATATTATTAGAGACCAGTTTGTGAGTTTTTCCTACCACCATGTTGGATAGAACTTTCAAACCTTGAGAAAGGGTCATTTTTATGAACTTGAATACTGTGAAGGGGCAGCAAAATGGCCCCAATTTTCTATTGGTTCGACCCCTGATTACCTATGTCTGTAACCCCATTGAAAGTTTGGTTTGTAGAGGTTTTATGGTGCAAGACCCCATAGAAAGTAAAGGAATTTCTTTGGAACTCATAGTGGCAGTCTTAAACAAGAGAAAGAGTTTTCTTTAATGAATGGGTTAGAAGCCAAGGAGCACAATGCATTTCAACTTTTCTGTATTATTAGAGACCAGTTTGTGAGTTTTTCCTACCACCATGTTGGATAGAACTTTCAAACCTTGAGAAAGGGTCATTTTTATGAACTTGAATACTGTGAAGGGGCAGCAAAATGGCCCCAATTTTCTATTGGTTCGACCCCTGATTACCTATGTCTGTAACCCCATTGAAAGTTTGGTTTGTAGAGGTTTTATGGTGCAAGACCCCATAGAAAGTAAAGGAATTTCTTTGGAACTCATAGTGGCAGTCTTAAACAAGAGAAAGAGTTTTCTTTAATGAATGGGTTAGAAGCCAAGGAGCACAATGCATTTCAACTTTTCTATATTATTAGAGACCAGTTTGTGAGTTTTTCCTACCACCATGTTGGATAGAACTTTCAAACCTTGAGAAAGGGTCATTTTTATGAACTTGAATACTGTGAAGGGGCAGCAAAATGGCCCCAATTTTCTATTGGTTCGACCCCTGATTACCTATGTCTGTAACCCCATTGAAAGTTTGGTTTGTAGAGGTTTTATGGTGCAAGACCCCATAGAAAGTAAAGGAATTTCTTTGGAACTCATAGTGGCAGTCTTAAACAAGAGAAAGAGTTTTCTTTAATGAATGGGTTAGAAGCCAAGGAGCACAATGCATTTCAACTTTTCTATATTATTAGAGACCAGTTTGTGAGTTTTTCCTACCACCATGTTGGATAGAACTTTCAAACCTTGAGAAAGGGTCATTTTTATGAACTTGAATACTGTGAAGGGGCAGCAAAATGGCCCCAATTTTCTATTGGTTCGACCCCTGATTACCTATGTCTGTAACCCCATTGAAAGTTTGGTTTTGTAGAGGTTTTATGGTGCAAGACCCCATAGAAAGTAAAGGAATTTCTTTGGAACTCATAGTGGCAGTCTTAAACAAGAGAAAGAGTTTTCTTTAATGAATGGGTTAGAAGCCAAGGAGCACAATGCATTTCAACTTTTCTATATTATTAGAGACCAGTTTGTGAGTTTTTCCTACCACCATGTTGGATAGAACTTTCAAACCTTGAGAAAGGGTCATTTTTATGAACTTGAATACTGTGAAGGGGCAGCAAAATGGCCCCAATTTTCTATTGGTTCGACCCCTGATTACCTATGTCTGTAACCCCATTGAAAGTTTGGTTTGTAGAGGTTTTATGGTGCAAGACCCCATAGAAAGTAAAGGAATTTCTTTGGAACTCATAGTGGCAGTCTTAAACAAGAGAAAGAGTTTTCTTTAATGAATGGGTTAGAAGCCAAGGAGCACAATGCATTTCAACTTTTCTATATTATTAGAGACCAGTTTGTGAGTTTTTCCTACCACCATGTTGGATAGAACTTTCAAACCTTGAGAAAGGGTCATTTTTATGAACTTGAATACTGTGAAGGGGCAGCAAAATGGCCCCAATTTTCTATTGGTTCGACCCCTGATTACCTATGTCTGTAACCCCATTGAAAGTTTGGTTTGTAGAGGTTTTATGGTGCAAGACCCCATAGAAAGTAAAGGAATTTCTTTGGAACTCATAGTGGCAGTCTTAAACAAGAGAAAGAGTTTTCTTTAATGAATGGGTTAGAAGCCAAGGAGCACAATGCATTTCAACTTTTCTATATTATTAGAGACCAGTTTGTGAGTTTTTCCTACCACCATGTTGGATAGAACTTTCAAACCTTGAGAAAGGGTCATTTTTATGAACTTGAATACTGTGAAGGGGCAGCAAAATGGCCCCAATTTTCTATTGGTTCGACCCCTGATTACCTATGTCTGTAACCCCATTGAAAGTTTGGTTTGTAGAGGTTTTATGGTGCAAGACCCCATAGAAAGTAAAGGAATTTCTTTGGAACTCATAGTGGCAGTCTTAAACAAGAGAAAGAGTTTTCTTTAATGAATGGGTTAGAAGCCAAGGAGCACAATGCATTTCAACTTTTCTATATTATTAGAGACCAGTTTGTGAGTTTTTCCTACCACCATGTTGGATAGAACTTTCAAACCTTGAGAAAGGGTCATTTTTATGAACTTGAATACTGTGAAGGGGCAGCAAAATGGCCCCAATTTTCTATTGGTTCGACCCCTGATTACCTATGTCTGTAACCCCATTGAAAGTTTGGTTTGTAGAGGTTTTATGGTGCAAGACCCCATAGAAAGTAAAGGAATTTCTTTGGAACTCATAGTGGCAGTCTTAAACAAGAGAAAGAGTTTTCTTTAATGAATGGGTTAGAAGCCAAGGAGCACAATGCATTTCAACTTTTCTATATTATTAGAGACCAGTTTGTGAGTTTTTCCTACCACCATGTTGGATAGAACTTTCAAACCTTGAGAAAGGGTCATTTTTATGAACTTGAATACTGTGAAGGGGCAGCAAAATGGCCCCAATTTTCTATTGGTTCGACCCCTGATTACCTATGTCTGTAACCCCATTGAAAGTTTGGTTTGTAGAGGTTTTATGGTGCAAGACCCCATAGAAAGTAAAGGAATTTCTTTGGAACTCATAGTGGCAGTCTTAAACAAGAGAAAGAGTTTTCTTTAATGAATGGGTTAGAAGCCAAGGAGCACAATGCATTTCAACTTTTCTATATTATTAGAGACCAGTTTGTGAGTTTTTCCTACCACCATGTTGGATAGAACTTTCAAACCTTGAGAAAGGGTCATTTTTATGAACTTGAATACTGTGAAGGGGCAGCAAAATGGCCCCAATTTTCTATTGGTTCGACCCCTGATTACCTATGTCTGTACACTGTTAAAAAAACCAGTTCAATATTTCACCAGAATTCTGGTGAAAAGTTTGAGATTTTAAGGCTTGCACCAGAATTTCGGTGCTATGCAAAATCGTTGCCATCGAAGAAAATATGGTTTCACCGAAATTCTGGTGAAATATCTTAAGGGTTTCGGTGCGGCCTGATTGAACCGAGAATCGAGATTCTTGATCCTCCATCAGCCATTTTGTCGATTTGTTGTCGTGACTCGTGGAAATTGGATTGCTGTGGATTCATTTAAAAAGTAAGTGTTGAGTACTACTATTGAAGTATGATTTTTATGTTTTTGTTGTTGGCTTAAATTTTATTCTAAGAGATAATTAAATTGGAATTAATAAAAGATAAAACAATTATTCTTAAAGATGCATTAAAACTGTTGTTCTGATTATATTGTAGAAATAAAAGTTTTTGAATGCATTTGCTTATGTTAGGATGTTCTGAATGTCAATTTTGATTATTTTAGACCCAACTAATTTATAAACATATATGCTGCTTATCGATTTATATATTATTTTCATGTATTGTTCACTTTAGTTTATAACTTCATCACAATTTAGTTTTTGTCAATATATCTATGCATGTTTCGTTCATCTACATGGATCGTTGCGATCCCAGGTGATATAGATATTTTTCTTGTTCTATTTGATTTCATTAATTGTAAATAAATTTGTTATTCAAAAAATTTGTTACCAATTCAAAAATATTTAATTATGTTGGAAAGATAGAATGTTATGTAAGGAAATTATTGAATTTTTCTTTTTCATCTCTAAAAATATGATATTAAAGTAAACATGAAATTTTATTTATAGAATTCTGATTTGATTTGTTTTGTTGTTTGGATCATTACATTAAAAACATCTCCCTTATCATTTATAAGTTTAAACATATCCTTTAACTAATTAGTAGCATTTAAATTAGAATTTCATCTTTCTCTGGCATTAGGAACTAATGAAGTATGTAAAATATTTTCACTCGTTATTTAAGTAAGATGATTTAAGTGAAGCATTGAAAGAGTTTCTCGATTTTTATCAAATGCAGTAAAATTTTTCAATGGATTTCAGTACAAACCCAACATGTATGTGCTAGTTAATTTTGAAAAATGCTATTTCTAGACAAGTATCAATTTTATCAGTTTACAAGTTTAAGGGATATTCTGTTTTAATCGCTAAATACATGAGCTTGGATCATTAATTTCTCTTAGTGTATATACTGTCTATTAGTGTATATATTTATCTTATGTATGTAACTGTTGGAAATTCAAACTGTTCCGATTCTATCCCATGAATAAATTGCTAGTTCTTGCTAATTAATAGTTGTTTATGTATATTTTAAAACCTATCTTGTTATTGTAGCAATAATTTAGGAATGTTCTGTAATTCAAAGTGAGTACAGAACTCAAGTTACTCCTTATAAGAATCTGAAATAGTTAAAATGGTAAAATCTCTTTACATTATTGGTATTTTGATATGGATTTTTTTTAAATAAATATAATTTCTTCCAAAAAAATTGTTGATATTGTTCATGTTTTATATTCATTTTATAAGTTTGAGAAGTTGGTAAAATAAATTTTCTGTTATTATGAAATTGTATTTTTTAATTAGAGTATAACCTTGTTATCTCAAAAAACCTATTTATAGTACATAAAAAAATTTACCTTCAAATTGATTATTTTTATATTATTCCTTGTTATCTTATGTAGAAAAAAACTGGGTTCCTTTGGTTTAGAGATAATAAGGTTATACTTATACACATAATTTAAAGAAAAAAAAGTTCAATTTTATAATATAAATCTACATTAGACATAGTCTGACTGCCTGAAAAAAAATTTCAAAAGAACTTCAAACCTAAATGATTATACCTTACAGATTTGGCACAAAACGCTTTTTCAGCTTATATGAATTACCATACTGAAAATAAATGAAATTTTGTGTAAAAAAAATGAGTGTTAAGGAATATGAACAAAATAATTTTAAAAAAACTAGTAGGTAAATGCATCCTAATATAATACTAATAGAAACACCTTATTTTCTGTCAATGTAGAGCCGATGCTTCTGATATCGCCCATCTCGGTTCAAACTTTCACCGTACTCCCGGTGCTTCCCATATCGCCTATCTCGGTTCAAACTGTCACCGTATTCCCGGTGCTTCCCATATCACCTATCTCGGTTCAACCTGTCACCGCGGACTCGGTTCTTTCCGTATCGCCGATTTCGGTTCAAACTTCTACCTATTCTCGGTGCTAGGATGGGCACCGAAAACCTGGTGCAACTTTTCGCCACATTTCGGTTGCAGCTTTTTTTGAACCACTTTTAGGTGAAAGGTTGAACTTTTTTTCTAACAGTGTAACCCCATTGAAAGTTTGGTTTGTAGAGGTTTTATGGTGCAAGACCCCATAGAAAGTAAAGGAATTTCTTTGGAACTCATAGTGGCAGTCTTAAACAAGAGAAAGAGTTTTCTTTAATGAATGGGTTAGAAGCCAAGGAGCACAATGCATTTCAACTTTTCTATATTATTAGAGACCAGTTTGTGAGTTTTTCCTACCACCATGTTGGATAGAACTTTCAAACCTTGAGAAAGGGTCATTTTTATGAACTTGAATACTGTGAAGGGGCAGCAAAATGGCCCCAATTTTCTATTGGTTCGACCCCTGATTACCTATGTCTGTAACCCCATTGAAAGTTTGGTTTGTAGAGGTTTTATGGTGCAAGACCCCATAGAAAGTAAAGGAATTTCTTTGGAACTCATAGTGGCAGTCTTAAACAAGAGAAAGAGTTTTCTTTAATGAATGGGTTAGAAGCCAAGGAGCACAATGCATTTCAACTTTTCTATATTATTAGAGACCAGTTTGTGAGTTTTTCCTACCACCATGTTGGATAGAACTTTCAAACCTTGAGAAAGGGTCATTTTTATGAACTTGAATACTGTGAAGGGGCAGCAAAATGGCCCCAATTTTCTATTGGTTCGACCCCTGATTACCTATGTCTGTAACCCCATTGAAAGTTTGGTTTGTAGAGGTTTTATGGTGCAAGACCCCATAGAAAGTAAAGGAATTTCTTTGGAACTCATAGTGGCAGTCTTAAACAAGAGAAAGAGTTTTCTTTAATGAATGGGTTAGAAGCCAAGGAGCACAATGCATTTCAACTTTTCTATATTATTAGAGACCAGTTTGTGAGTTTTTCCTACCACCATGTTGGATAGAACTTTCAAACCTTGAGAAAGGGTCATTTTTATGAACTTGAATACTGTGAAGGGGCAGCAAAATGGCCCCAATTTTCTATTGGTTCGACCCCTGATTACCTATGTCTGTAACCCCATTGAAAGTTTGGTTTGTAGAGGTTTTATGGTGCAAGACCCCATAGAAAGTAAAGGAATTTCTTTGGAACTCATAGTGGCAGTCTTAAACAAGAGAAAGAGTTTTCTTTAATGAATGGGTTAGAAGCCAAGGAGCACAATGCATTTCAACTTTTCTATATTATTAGAGACCAGTTTGTGAGTTTTTCCTACCACCATGTTGGATAGAACTTTCAAACCTTGAGAAAGGGTCATTTTTATGAACTTGAATACTGTGAAGGGGCAGCAAAATGGCCCCAATTTTCTATTGGTTCGACCCCTGATTACCTATGTCTGTAACCCCATTGAAAGTTTGGTTTGTAGAGGTTTTATGGTGCAAGACCCCATAGAAAGTAAAGGAATTTCTTTGGAACTCATAGTGGCAGTCTTAAACAAGAGAAAGAGTTTTCTTTAATGAATGGGTTAGAAGCCAAGGAGCACAATGCATTTCAACTTTTCTATATTATTAGAGACCAGTTTGTGAGTTTTTCCTACCACCATGTTGGATAGAACTTTCAAACCTTGAGAAAGGGTCATTTTTATGAACTTGAATACTGTGAAGGGGCAGCAAAATGGCCCCAATTTTCTATTGGTTCGACCCCTGATTACCTATGTCTGTAACCCCATTGAAAGTTTGGTTTGTAGAGGTTTTATGGTGCAAGACCCCATAGAAAGTAAAGGAATTTCTTTGGAACTCATAGTGGCAGTCTTAAACAAGAGAAAGAGTTTTCTTTAATGAATGGGTTAGAAGCCAAGGAGCACAATGCATTTCAACTTTTCTATATTATTAGAGACCAGTTTGTGAGTTTTTCCTACCACCATGTTGGATAGAACTTTCAAACCTTGAGAAAGGGTCATTTTTATGAACTTGAATACTGTGAAGGGGCAGCAAAATGGCCCCAATTTTCTATTGGTTCGACCCCTGATTACCTATGTCTGTAACCCCATTGAAAGTTTGGTTTGTAGAGGTTTTATGGTGCAAGACCCCATAGAAAGTAAAGGAATTTCTTTGGAACTCATAGTGG
Source organism: Tetragnatha montana (assembly GCA_963680715.1). Taxonomy (NCBI): domain Eukaryota; kingdom Metazoa; phylum Arthropoda; class Arachnida; order Araneae; family Tetragnathidae; genus Tetragnatha; species Tetragnatha montana. The sequence continues at coordinate 60,406,202 of OY796680.1, read as the reverse complement.
CAGTCTTAAACAAGAGAAAGAGTTTTCTTTAATGAATGGGTTAGAAGCCAAGGAGCACAATGCATTTCAACTTTTCTATATTATTAGAGACCAGTTTGTGAGTTTTTCCTACCACCATGTTGGATAGAACTTTCAAACCTGATTTAGAACAATTAATAGGAACTACAAGATTAAAGTGCTTTAAAAATTAATCCATAACTTCCTTGGAAGGTAAAAATTATATTGTAAGTAAAACATTTGGAAAAAAAAAAACTATTGTGAGGCAAAAAAGTACATGTAAAAGCATTTTCAACAAAAAATACAAATAACTTTTGATTACAATAATAATAGCAAATTACAAAAACAATAAGACTCCAAACAGATGGCATCAAAATGTTGCAAGAAAATTAGACTAAAAATTCTTGGAATTATTTCTTGACAATGGAGAAATAAGCTGAGAGCAAAGGAAGGAAGTAGTTCCCAGCACAATGTTTGAATTTAGAGGGAAATTTTACAGAACTTTACTTCAGAAATGTTATTAGTTTGTTAAATCCATGCATGTATTGCATATTTCGGGTCATGGTTTTTGTAAAATCTTATACATTTTCAATATTGCTGTGTTGTGTAGTACAGTCATTCATTGAGAATTGAACGTGCTAGCCAATGAGAATTCATAGATGATCAGTTGCTCTTTGTGACATCATTGTCAAGAAAGGTTGTATTCTAGTATTGTGAGAGTGTAGGAGTTTCGAAAGTGGATTTCACAATACATTGTCAACTTGCATAACATAAAGTTTTCGCATAATAATGTCACTTGTGTTCTTTGGCTTTTAACCTACCCAAATAGAATTTCATTGCATCAAAACATTTTGATTGGGTGTTGACATAAAAATGAAAAACATTACTTTGTGTATGTTGAGATACATCCAGTCAATATAGTACAATAGTAAAATATATATATTTATACAATATACTCTTGATATGATGAAGTTGATGGGCTAAGTAAACAATATCAAAATAAAAGAGTTTTAAAAGAATGTGTTACTGAGCAACAAACATTAGTGAAAACTCATTGGCTGATTAGGGAAAACATCTGCCAATAGGAGAGATGTCTGACAAACTTTTGATAGCACACCGCACTTTTATGTGGCCATCTTCACCTTTTCAAAAGTCCCATGCCCATTCTTTTTAACAACAATTATCACATGGCAAAATAAAACTACTACACAAGTGGAAAATTTTAAGATCTGGAAAAGTTTCTTTTAACAAAGGTTTTAGCAGAAAGTATTTGATATAAGAATGGTAATCATTTATTCAAAAAGAAACTTAAGAATTTTTTGTTTTCAATAGAAATTTTTTTAGTGTAGGTTTTACTTCCTTCCGTTACATATGGTTTTGTGTTTTTTGTATATACCTGTACGACCACAAAATATGTAATAATTTAATGACACCCTGTTTGCCACTCTTGTGGTTTTTATTCTCTTAACTATTATTTGGCCACCTAACTGGACCAAGAGGTCCCAGGCAACTATGCCCTATTGTTCTTGAGTTACTTTTGTTTCTAGATGAATAAATAAATAAAAAAATTAACATTAGAGGAATACCTAATGTCGAGAGGGGAAGTATTTTTTCAAGAAATAAAGGTTTACGTCATATCAAGAGTATACACAGTAATTCAACAGATCACATTTTGTTGTAAGAACAGCCAACTTACAAAAACAACTTTCGTTCATCAGTGTAACAACAGCAAGGATGCGATCGCAGTTAGCAACACCAGGAGTGCGGAAACTTGGGAGGCTGTTGCTCCGTTGCACCCATCCTCAGCACAATAGCACTCTTCCCAGTACACTCCGTTCTCCTTGTAGCCCCAGTCACACCCCCAGTTGATGCCACGCTCGGAAATCTGGGCGCAACGACGCACAACGGTACGCCAGCGGCCGTCCCCTGAGATCAAACAGAAACAATACGTTAGTGAAGTGCACATATCAGTTAGTTTACAGATTTTATCTGTGTACAGTAAAACCTTTCTTGAGCGAAAGGGATTGTTTACAACTTAATCAAAACATGTTTCAAACGATTGTAGGTAAAAGAGCTCTATAACAATTACAATGTAACAATTGATTCTCACACATTATTAATACAAGGCACTGGTTATTTCCACGAAAGTCAACTCTTTCTTATCTCGCTACTTCTGAAAAATTACAAGTTGAATAAAAGCAAAATAAACACTGGAAATGTTTATGAAAATTCTCCCCTTCTTAAGCTTTGAGTTATCTCACTGTAATTGTTATATGCTTCATTCCTATGAAGCATATATGAAGTATTTAATTTAATCCAACAGATATACTTGTGAGCAGAGTGTTTCCAAACAATAAATGTAAACAGTTAGAGAGGGGACCTAGACAAGCATATTTCAAACAAGCATTTTATGTTAAGTAGTCTACAGGGGCTTTACAAAAGGAGATGTTCCCAAGGTACATTTAACTGAAAAAATATTCATTGCATAAAGAACAGCAGTATGCATAGTACTATATTCACAAAAACTTGATAAAAATTGAAAAATTTGTGAAACCACAGGATGAATTATATGAATATAGAATGAAGTACTATATAGTGAAATATTGAGAGTCTATCCAAAGCTGTGTAGCAACCATTAATGTTCTGTGTTTGTAAAATTCCATTTAACATGATTCATATTTGCAAGCAGTAGTTTTAAGAGTCATTTACTACCATTTCAAAGAGAAAAAGTTTTATTAAAAGAGTTAAAATTCTCCTAAAATCCAGGAGAATGTGTTGGTCACAATACTTACTATGTGCACTGCTGAGTATAGTTTTTTACACCCTTGTGTATTTTCTATCCTCTGATGTTGAGTTGTGTAGATGTGAGCGACATCTGTGTTTTTAAAAATAAACTTATTCGAATGATTCTCACACATGAAGTCGTGGGGACTCTGTTAGATAGTTTAAAAATATTTTTATTTGATAGTTTCTAATTTTTAAGTAAAAAGTTTCATTCAATAACACTGTTGTTAAAATAGTCTCCATGGAAATGAGGATGCAAAATCAAAAGATGATCATATTGTAGCTTTTCAGAAAGTTGGTCAACAAATCAAAAACTACCAAAAACATAAAAAAAAACCCTTTCAAGTAGAAAAGATTGTCTTTTTCTTAAATTGCAGGAATATGCTTTATTTATTTAATTTTACCTACAAGTTAACAAAAATCCTAAAGATACAATTAATCAAGGGCTTTAATAAGCTAAGTAACTTTTGTGAGAATTATTTCTAATATTTTGTTGTTGTTTTTTATAGGGTTCATGTGGTAAAATGTAGAAATGCTTCAAAAATTAAAATGCTTAAAAAGTGGATGGATTTTAATACCTTTCCCCTACAAAATAAGGTATAGAATGTATTAAAAATTTTAGAGAAGAAGGCTACAACTTCACCTGTGCAAGGCCATCAGCTAGTGATTTATATAAAAATGTGAGAATAAAGGAGATTCATTAAAAGAGAAAGAACGAGATGAGATATGAAATAGAGAAAATGTAATAACTGCAATGAATGTAATGTAAATGATGTGCTCTTGACAATGGTACTGTACTTTAAAGGTTTTTTTTTTGAATTAAGGTTTTAAAACTTTGTGTAAGTTTCTGTTCATTTAATATACTTTTGCCATACTGAGAGTTCAGTCAAAGCTTGTAGATGTCTGCAACTACAGTTGACTCCGCTTAATATGATCACACTTGTCCAATATCAGAATGATAACAATATCAAATTGATAACAATAAGTGGTTCTAAAATAAAAAGTGGCATACAGTGTAACACGAGTGTTTTCTTTAAAATCATGACTCTGTAGTCTTAATTGAAGTATTTAAAACAATTACCTAGTACTATGCATTCTGCAAGTTCAACATTCTTAAAGAAAAATTTTAGAGCGGATCATCACTACTACTATATATTTTGTATGTTTAAGTATTAAAAGTGGCCTTGTACAACTGGAAAAAAGGAGGTTTTTAAGGGATTTCACCAAATTTTGATAACATTAAATGATATATTGATCACATAAAACAATACATTTTAGGTTAATTTAAATATAAGTGATCGGGACTGGTCAGTTTCAATAACATTATCCGATTGATAACATTAACTGTGATCACATTAAGCAGAGTTGACTGTATTTATGTGTTTGTAAAATCCATGTGTTCTCACTAATGTGTTGATACTCACAGATTAAGCCACGAGGGCTCTGCTAGATGCTACTAGACTAGATATTAGAAAGGAAGGTACAACTCCGTTAGAGTTCCCGCTAAATATCACTCAGTTCTACAGTAGTACATTCATAAGTAGAAATATTCATAAATAATTTCAAACTCCTGAATTAAAATGTTTAATTAGATCAATAACTATTCAGTTTATCAACTGAATAGATCAATAACTATTCAGTTGAAAAGTCAGAAAAATTTGTTGATATTTAGATATAATGTGTCCAAAAGAACCGGGCGATATTTAGCGGGAACTCTAACGGAATTGAACCAAATAAATAAATAAATTTTGTGTTATTTTCTGTTTACTTAATACACTCTAGCCATACTGAGAGTTCAGTCTAAGCTGTGTAGATGTCTGCAACTACTTATGTTCTGTGATTGTAAAATCAATGATACTCACAGATGAATCCGCGAGGGCTCTGCTGGATGCTCTTGTAGCAGAAGGTTCCCGGCACAACGGCCTCTTCCCCCAGGCATTCCACCAGGGTGTTGCGCTGGGCATCGAACGAATCGTAGGCACCACAGTTGTCTTCGTCCTTGCTCTCCTGGTCAGAGCTGCACTGGTAGCAACGGATGGCTTCGCCTACGCAGACACAAGAGTTATTCTACTGAATATTACAATCTATTTTATTTAGTATTAGTGATTTGTAATTTAATTAATAAGAACTAATCAGAATCAGGTGTTCATCCAGGTTTTTCTGCCACGGTCCTGTTTTAGGAATAATCAAATGGAGTTTTGTGAAAATGAAGAGCCCACAGCATTCACAACTGAATGGGTTCAAAACTGGCATATTCCATTCCAAAAGGTTAAAAACACTCCTGAAAACAAATTTTCAAACCATTTTTGATCTATGGACTTTAGTGATTAGTCCGTTTTTGGGAATTGGAATTTTGTGAAGGGTCCTAAACTGGACCCATTTTTCTTCCAGATGAACCCCTGCTAATGATGCTTTGTTTCTTTGCAGTAGGAACACCGATCCAGGATTTTAAACTTAACCTCCCAATTTTCTAATAAAATTACACAGCATTTTAATTTTTTAAAATTCACACAACTTTCTTTTAATCAACACAGATTTCTTGTGCGCAGACACAAGAAAGTAGAGTTATTCTGTGAAAATCTACTTATAATTTACCAAATTCAAAAATAATGTTAAATCTGGTTCTGTTTTGATTATATTGTAAATTTCTAGTTAAAAATTGTGACACAAAAAGAATCCCTATTACAGTGTACAGGAAAAGAAAATATTGAAATACTATGAATAATATTGGGTAATCTAAAGAAACTGGGCATGGGTGATATTTTTGGGAAATTTTGATGTTGCCAAGAAATAAGTAATTCAACTTCAATAGGAGCTGGGTTGCCAGAATCTACTATTTATCGTCATTTTTGGCACCGGGTTCAGTTTCTTTGGAATACCCATAATATTTAATTATACCTCAGTTAAAGTCAAGTTAATAATCTAATCAAAAGTAAAGTAGGGCACAAAACTGAAGACCAATGCACAACATATTGGCATACTATATCTGTGATGCAGTACTATATAGTAATTATCTGTCTCATGCAAATTACTTTTATACTACTAATACTTTTGCCCATTTATATTTAGACAGAAGAGATAGAAGTCGCTAGTTAAGGTGGGGCAATGATTTTTTTTTATCTTTTTCCAGCATGCAATGAATACATCAATGAACTCAAATTAAAGGTTTGAAACTTTATCAGTTTTAATTTAACATCAAATAAAATGAAGGAGAATAAATCCCGATTTAAATCAACCCGTTAATGCAACATCATTTTCACAAAAACAAACGGATATTTAATGAGGAAACATAAAACATTTATGAATATTGAACAGCTGCAAACCTAAAGTAATCATGTGAACGACAAAAATTACAAAAATAGCGCGGATATCCATCTTAATCAATTAAAAAACTTAAAGGAATGTAAAAAAGAATTAAAATAATCCGTAGAAATTTATTAGTAAACACTGAAACAGGCGTGGCCTTCGTTACGGTCATGGTTAATAAAATTTGACATGGATTTTAAAAATAAACTTAAATATTGCAATTTTACAGTTAATTCAAAAACTAATTTTTAGCTAAAATTTACTTTTTAGAGAAAAGTTTTAAAAAATTCTGATACGCAAAACATATTTTCAATAATTTTCTTTATCTTTGGTCAAAAACTTTTTTACAATGACTAGAAAAAAAGGAAACTACTTAAACTTTAAGTTGTGAAAAAGGAACCAAAACAAAGGAGAGGGAGTATGTGTGTTTTTGTCATTCGCATTAGTTTTTTAAGAATATTTCTCTTATTTTATAATTTAACTACCATATTAATATTTTGCATAGTTGTTGGTGTTAAATCCACTTAAAGGGCTTCACATTGATCTTCAGTAACTTATAAATTGACCGTTAACGGTAATCACAAACATACAACAGAGTCTAGCTAATTGTATTTAATTTCTTAACTTTCTTTCTGGGTCATTAGTTTTATCATTTTTCGCAAACCCATCTGCAATAGAAATATTTTCTAACCATACAAGTTGTACTTTTGTATCCCCCGATAATGAATTGGTAATAAAATCCGTTATCTGATAAGCTAGCTATCTGTCAATAAAGAACAAGTGAGATAGTAGTTGTCTGTCGCTTAGTTAAATTTCTCGAAAAGTGTGTTCTTTAAATAAACTCTCCATCCTTTATAAGGTTTTGTCCACTTACTATTACGGGGTCAGTTAATTCTTAAAACATTGGACTGATACACATATGAAAGAGTCTATACTCAAGTGAACACCATATCTTCAAAAGTCAAGGTATTAGCACTGTTTATTTTGTGTGTGAAGTAAAATGTATGTAGTTTTGATGTAATTTTTCATATAGTGAAAAAATATTTATAAATAAACTTTATAAAAACTTAGGATTTTTTAGGAAGTATCATTTTGTGTGCAGAATTATTAGCTAAATAACAAAGAAATTATTGTTAAATTAATCTTAAGTGTTTCCTTCATAAGTTATACATCATTATTTGCATATTTATTGGAGCAAAAAAATTTGACAACCATTCAGATATGGAAATTTTTTCGACAATAATTCAAAATTTTATCCTATTAATGTCTTAAATTTTTAATTTCTTATTCTATTTATAAAAAAAAGGATGGGCACAGATGGGATAAGAGTCCTCCAGCCGCCATGTTTACCCAAAAGCTCCAATAATGATAATACTTAAGCATATTGCTGTGAGAGCTGTGGATAAACATGGCGGCTGGAGGACTCTTATCCCATCTGTTCCAAAGGGGCAGTATAACTTATAGGGAAAAGACTAAAGATTAATTCAACACCAATTTAGCTTTTTATTAAGCTTATAGTTGTGCATACAATATGATATTACATGAAAACATTTTTATGGAATTTATTTATAACATTTAATTGCTAAAGTACATGCATCTTACTTCACACTCACAAAAATGTGTCAATACCTTAATTTTTGAAGGTGTAGTGGTTCATTTGAGTATATCCTAGCTAACATGTACTACCAATCCTATGATTTAAGACTTAACTGACCCTTTAAGAATTTACCCCTTAGTTTTTATAATCATTTACTATTAATTTGTTTTCCTTTAGGAAGTTTGAAGGAAAGTCTCAGGAATCTGGTTCACCTCTAAACAAGCCATGGCGTTTGATTCCTCGGGTATTCTGTATTCGGCTGTGGCCAAATCCAGCGTCATTCTAGTCAGCAGCCAGAGGGTCGACGGAGATTTCGAGACTGAACTCAACGTCTTCCTTCCCAACATTCCCGTTGAGAGGAACACCAAGTCTGGATTTGTATCTGGAATGTAACTACCCTTAAGTGTTTCATTACTTTTGGCTAAGAGTTCAACTCATTATCTGTCCTGTTAAAAAATTGCCAAAATGTTATAGGCCAAACAAATATTTGGTGGAGAGCAGAGGTCGATCCAGCCAAAAATTGTGGCCCTTCACAAAATTCAGATTCTTTAAAATGTCCCCTGCACAAAATTTAAATTAGCTTTAATGATTATTTGCAAGATAACATTCACAAAATCCTGTTTGTTTCAAATCAAAAATATGTTTTTTACAATAATTTGACTTCAGTTTTTCACAGAAGTGGGCCTCAAAAAATAAAACCTGGCTCGACCCCTGGAGAGTGGGGATCTGTCGTTCTTTACTGGGAATGGGGAAATCCAAGTTTGAGAAGGAAATTTGGGGTAGCTAGCTTGGCTACTTAAATACCTTCTTTTTCGAAGAAGGAAGAGAGGTGGGTTAGCTATTGGTGAGAAATAACCAGTTTGGCTCTCTTATCTATACCCCCAAAGTTAGTGGCCTTGCTGGTTTGGGGTTACACTAACTGTAGTAAAAAAAGACAGACATTACTTTAGCATAATGGATACTTGAGCCACCCATATTTTCTCCACTGTATGATAAATTTTCGTTCCAAAACTGGTGACATGTGAACATATTTATAGTTATGCATTTGTGATAGGAAAATCACTTATCTCAGTAATGTTTTGAAAGCACAGTAACCAATAGTTACTTTTTACCCTACTGCAGTAAATATTTAAAAGTTAAGTGTGTTTTTTAAATTTTTTTGCAATCAATGTTTTGTTTCAAGCTGGATCAACATAGATAGAATTAACTGCCATAATAGCAGATTGATTTTGAATCCTAGTTCATTTAAAGTAGGCTTGCATTAATTAGTAAAAGCCCCTTAAATGAAAATGGTGGGGATACTTGAGCCATAGCAAATCTTGTAGTAAAAATAACATGCAAACATTAAAGTAACTTATACTTTATTATGCAAGGCTATTTACTTTTCATTTTACTATTTAATTTTTTTTTCTTCTCTAGCTTTATTTAAAACTACATTTTCAAAGTTTGAATAAAAATAAATGTTTAATGAATAAAATATTTTACAGATACACATATCATGTTCTTGTGGAAGATTTGCTGATATATATTTGTGTAGCTGAAACCGATTTTGGCAAAAATGTTCCCTTTACATTTTTAAAAGAGGTAAAGTATATACAACTTTAAATTATATGTATTCTCTAGGATGATTCATGCCTTACCATATTTTCTTGGCCCCAACCCAGGGCTTATTTTTGAAATTGCTTATAAAGAACCATATCAATTCAAAGATGAAAAAAATAAGTGGAAAAAAACATGCAAATTTTTAACTCCTTTTAGCATTTCTTATGTTTGTGATTACAGCAATTTTGCATCTTACTTGAATCATCACAATTTGCATGCATTATTTGCCTATGATTTGTTTATTATGCTGGTAATAACATGTAGATATCTTAATAGTGGTTGCATGCTTTTAAAAGTTTGAATTCTGCATTTTGTTAAATAATTTGATTAAATGTGGAACATATTATTAATTTTCACTAAAAACACTTAAGTTTTCTGCTTTCAAATAGGCACATTTAGTCAGTTTTCAGATATTAGTCTGCTGATAAAATAAATTTGCATATAACTTACCTCAATCCCTCATACATTTTTTAGAAGTTCTAATGATGTCTTTTAAAAGCCTCTAGTCATGGCAACTGCAAAATACAAGCTGCCTTAAAAAAGGTAAACTTTATCACAAAATGCAATCGAGGCCCTTGGTGCAAGAACCAGGTATCTGCACTTTCAATTAAAATTTACTTCAGAGGATTTTTGGAGATAACTTGGCATGCTGTATTTGCTGTATAAACTTTGCGTAGGTTAGGATAAATATGGGAGTCTAAAAAGGAACCCTTGTATTTGTATTAAAGCGCTATGTGCATAAGAAGTTTGTAATTGCGTTTTAAACTCAGTCCAATTAAACTCAATTAAGTATATGAAAGTTGAAAAGAGACCCAGGTTTTTGTTTTTGCCAGACTTGCAGTTTAAGAACCCATATCTAGCAACAAACAAAGATCTGCATTTTAAGGCAACCCTGATTGAAAGTGTATTGTAAAATTGGTGAATGTAACTGTGAATTAACTTGGTTTGAAAGTGGAAGTATCTGGTTCCTGCCCTTACCTCAATTCTTTCTTTCCAGCAACAACTTGCCCCAAAATTTTCCATTTCAAAAAATTCAACCTCATAACATTCTTTAAATGTTCTTAATTTTGGTGGCAAGTTGTTAGCACAAAGAGTTATGAGTCACAGAGGAGCAGAAAATGTTTTAGGGCTCAATGTTTCCCCAGAACACTGTTTGTTCTGTCCGAACTTTCACTAAACTGAGCTAAATTTTATAAGCAATATCATTTAAGTGAAAATCACCAATCATGTTACAGATATGTTGTTTTTCTGCTTACAAATAAAAAAAGCTTTTCAAATTCTAGTTTTAGTTAGTTTCTAGAAGCAAAATGTTTTGCACTCTAGAAACTTTTTTTTTTCTTCCTTCCCAGTTTCACACTTGTCTGTACAGTGACAACTTTTTACTAACAACCATAAGCCAGAAAGTAATTTGAAAGTTTTTTTATTTGAATTTGAAAAGTTTAACTTTGAGTTATCCAGTTAGCTTAGCATTTATTTTATAAGAAGTTCTAGTAACCTAAAGATAACTTTGAGAAATCTCCACAACTTTAAATTGAAAACATTCAATCAAATGATACACTGCATGAACCCTCCTGAAACTCCGAATTTTTTTTTTTTATTTATTATAAAACAATAAAATCTACCTCATATCCCCTCCCAATTTTTTTCACTGTATGAATTTGTAATGAGAATGTTTTCATTCCAGATCAAGAGTCGTTTCACGAGTGGGAGCCTTGCAATAAGAGCTTTGTCGGCCAATGAGCACGAATTTGACAGAGACTTCAGCTACATACTCAAGGACCAAATGGCAAGTTGACAGGTTTCAAAACCATCATTATTCCTTTCTTTCTTCAAACTGACACAATTCAATTTGGATTGTTATTACTGGGACTTAACTTGTGGGCAGAGACACAATCAACACTGTTTGAATGCTACATTTATTCTGAAATATTTACAAATATGCAAGAAATTGTAAGAATGCCATCTATTGGAGAACTTGGAAAACATAATTCTAAATCCATACTGCCATCTGTGATATTATTTAACAAGGCTGTGGCTACGCGACCGTTCTATCTGTTTACTTTTGAACAATTACAAGTTAATTTAAAGCAAAATAATCAAACGCAGTAGCCTGGATTCGAACCGGGGACCATTGGGTTACTAGCCGCACACTCTACCACTAAGCCATTGGTGCTGATGCCAGGGTTGCTCAATAAATAAAATTTTAATGTTTACATCATGTAATAGACCTGTCAATATGTAAATAAACAAAGCAATAGGACGGTTATCAAGACTAACTATTTAATAACCATAAAAATAATCATAAACATGGGGTAATAAAGTTATTAAAAAATCCACAATCAAACAGTGTGTACGGATCAAATGTGGTGCCATAACTCCTAAACTTCCCAACCAGTTCAGACCAAACTTGGTACACGTGCATATCAGGACGGGGAAAGACAATGATATCAGTTTCAAATTTCTAACACCATCTATTCACCCCATTTTAGCCCTTTTCTCAAAAATCTCCTTACTTCTCCACTGAAATAGGTCTGTTTACCTTGCATTGTTGCAAAGAATACAACAAAAACAATTATACTCATAAACAACCTGTGATGGGTGTTGGAATAATAAAACACTTCTCTTTCAAGAATACTTGTGATTTGAAGTCAAGTTATGACATTTTAATGAAATGTTCTTTTTTTCTACATAATATTTTAACTGTAAAACTTATATTTACTTACCACCTTCATCCACCTTACCACCAGTCATTCATTACCTTTTAATAAATATATCGAAAATTAGAGTTTAATATTTTTCTATTTTCATTTCTTATTGTTATTATTAATTTTGTTAACTGTTTCCAATGACCTAAAATAGCCCTATCAATGCCTTAATTTTACTTTTGACTAAATCCCTAAAATAAAAGGGCATTTTTGCCTTTTGAATTCTGGTAATTTTATCACATCCATTATAAAGACCACAAACAAAAGTTAGTATTCAGTATATCTTTTATTGAATGTTCATTATCAACTTGGCTTATTTAACAGAATTAAGCTGTCATTTTGAAGTTCACTGGATCACAAAAATATCAGTTTTTAGTCCTGCTGAAAGAGTTGGAACCCTGAAAACTTAACAAGAAATATTGCCTTTTGGGCATAGCTGCAAATTCATCCAATTTAGCCAGAAGATTTCAGTTTGTCTGTAATTTGTTTCAAGCAAATTTCCAATAATCTTCCAATTCCTGGTGTTTCAAAAAAATTCAGTCATTAAGTGGAAAATTCAATAAAAAATTAAATCTTCTGGAAGAATTGGCAGCTGAAGCTCTTAAGCAAGTTTCATTTCAATACCACTATTATTGTTTGTTCATCATTTAATTTTTTGTTGTCTATAAGAACTGGGCAATATTTAGCGGGGACTAACGGAATTGAACCCATTTCTCAAACATGATGCCAATTCAAGTAACTAATTTTGACTAAAAACACAAGTCTTTAAAAATAATAAATATTAAAGTTTGTTGAGTTGTTTCAGGCGGTATAGGTGGGACTTGTGGGAAAAGTTGTCAAATGGTTTTCATTGTTCAAAACTCGGCTAGCCTGTATATATAGTATCTAGTAAGCCGTGGTTCAGGCCATCAGTGGCTTATATAAGGGGGGGGCAAAGGTGCAGCCTTGCCCCCCCCCCTCCCCCGAAATTCAGACTAGGTGTACCAAAACAAGTTAAACACTGTATTTTAGGGTCAAAATTCAAAAAATTTTCTGGGGGAGGACCCCCAACCCCCCTTTTGTACTTGGAACTCTATTTTAATAACTTTTTAAATATTAAGTTCATAAAAATGTACATCCAAAATTCGGACTTAGTTTACCAAAACTAGTTAAAAACCTAGGTTTTTTTAGTCAAACTTCCAAAAATTTTCCCCCAGACCCCCTTTGGTACTTGTATTTTTATTACTAACAACTTTTCCTATATTAAGTTTTTAGAACCTAAGTTATGACCTAAAAAGCTACATCGGACCTATTAAATATGTGGGGGAGGGGCTGGGGAGTAATTTTGGGCCCCTCCCGAAATAAATTCCTATATACGCCACTGCAGACCATGGAAGCTTTCATTATTTTAACTGTGTCTTCCACAGATCAAGTTCACGGAGGGTGCAGCTGGTGTGGACGGAATCGGGAAGGTGCAGCGCCAGGTGAAGGAGGTGATGAGCGTCATGAACGACAACATCAACAAGGTGGTGGACAGGGGGGAGAAGCTGGAGGTCCTGGTGGACAAGACCAACGACCTGGAGCTATCGGTGATTCTTTTGATCATTGCTTTATCTAGTCTGTTCAGAATAGGCTTTCCAAGTACAGCAGGTTACATTCGATCGTGACACAATGTAGCATTTTGTACCAGTTAGGCCAGTGTTTCCCACCATATTAATATCTAGGGGGCAATTTGAAAGTTTTTAATCCAATTGCCCCCCATTTGGGGCATGGACTACCTGGTTTTTATTAAGTTAAGGATTTCTGAAAAAGTCCTTGAATTTTATTTGAAATATTTTAATTTGGAATTCTTTTCAGTTCGAACATGAAAAGTTAATATTTTATTCAAATCCTGTTAGCTTCTTAAACACGGATGGGATTTTTTAAACTGTGGAACAGCTATAAATTGGCTACTTTAATTTTTCTGTTTGACTTTCCTAAAACAAGTGAAATACAGTAGTATGTTTGAAATTGAAGGGTTTGGTGGATGAAGGGGTTAATGCACGGATGTAGCTACCGCTTTTACAAGGGGGGGGTCCAAGAAACTTCATTCAGGGTATACTGAAGGTGTAGCTAAAAAAGGGTTTTCCAACTGGTGTGCGACCCGCGAAGCTCCCTGCAAACATCTTAAAAAGTAGCTTTAGAAGACTTTTTAGCATACTAAAATTTAAACATTTTTTGGGGAGGACCCCTGAAAACCCCCTATTACATTAAGGAGTATCTTTAGTAGGTCAATTTTATGGAGAAAAAGTAAAAGTTTGAGGTTTCGAAAGGGACAACCTTGAAATTCCCCCTGAGTGTAGCAAGGGGTTATGAAGGCAACCTTTATCACGAGGAGGGACAAAATGGAGTATGCGTAAGTTCAACTTTTTGACTGGAAGGGGGACCTAGGGAGCCGTTACTAGACTGTTTCGAAGGGGTTCTGGTCCCCCAAATGTTTGGCCCCCTACAGTTTTCCCTTTTCAAGTAAAATGTAGGCCAAATGTGAATTTTTGCGGTTAGTACATGCTCTTAAGCAAAAAAGGGGAAATTGAAAAAAAGGGGAACGAAAATTTTGTGAAATTTGATCCGAAAAAGTTGTATTTTCACGCATTTTTTGGATATTTGGGACAGGAACCTTTCTGTTTGGCTGACATAAGGTTTGGGCTAGGGGGGGAGGTTTGGACCCCCTAAACCCCCCCCTTATATACGTCCATGGGTTAATGTAACAAAACTGGTAAATTCAGTAATTGAGATTTTCACCAAATTTAGCGAAAACCTCGTTTATGGAATCTGTTCCAAATGTAACATAACCCCTTCATCCTCCAAACCCTTCAATTGTTAAATATATGAAAGGTTATAAAATGTAGTCTTCGCTATAAAAAGATTTTTGAAGTAGGGGTACTAGGGAGAAAAAGTTTTGTTGCTCGTAAATGGCTTTTCCGCCTTTCTATGATAGTCCATGAAAAATTTAAAATGAGCCTTAAAAAGTACTTGATTTTTTTCCTCACAAAAGAGTGGGAACTAAGTCTTATTGTTTAAAGAAATGTTTTCCTATAAACAGTGCACTGATTCTTTTCTTCCTCTTCCAGTCCAATCGCTTCAAAACCACGGCCAAGAAAGTGCGTCGCCACTTCTGGTGCAAGAATTTCAAAATGTGGATCATCCTGATCGGAATCGCGTCTGCTGTCATCACTCTCATCATTCTGCTGGCAACTAACGTCATTCCCGTGAGGAGTCTGTGATCCAATATTATATTCCTCCTCTGGCATCTCTAAGTACAAAGCTTTCCTACCTACCTGACGTTTTGTACCAAAGGGATATTATTTTTGTACAGCGTTTAATTTTTTAGGTATTTACAGTGGTCTGTCCAGGGCAATTTTGCTACCGTTTTGAGGTACCTTCACAAATTCATCGTTTGATGAATAGGAACTTTCACAAATTCAGTTTTAGGGAAAAGGTATGCCTTCACAAAATACATTTTGAAAGAAAGTTCTCTGTTCTCTCAATAGTTAAATTTTTAGCCATTCTAGACTAAATTTTATTTTGTTTTTAATGTTTAAAACTTTTCACAAATTAGGTACCTCTTAAAAAAAACCTAGACAGACCCCTGATTTAACCGTGTTTTGTCACAGCGCTTCTTGTCTAGCTGTGCCTTTAAATTTAGATTTTTTTGGGGGGACTAAATGACAATTTCTTTCATAGGGGCCATCCATGAATGATGTCACACCTTTTTTCTAACATTTAAGTCCCCCTCACTCTCCCCTGTAGTCAGACTTAACCATACCCCCTATGTCACAATGATAAGTTTAGAATAAAGTTGGTTAGATTCTGGGACCAATGTTTTTACTCAAATTTAAGTAATAATTTCTAAGTGAACTCATATTTCATTAGTATAAATTCATAACAAAGTCATTTAAACTACATTTTCTGGAATAAAAAATGACAATTAGTTTTTCTTGTTGATGTCACAATTCTTATAACCTCCCCTCTCCCCCTTGTCACAGATTAATGAACCCAAGTGGGATATCATTTATGAACGGCCCCATATCAGATCTCAATAATTTTTTATGTGTTTCTACTATTGTAGGCAATATGTTCTTTGAAATCTTTCATAAATCTTCTGATATGGGTGTTAATCAAACTAAGCAGGTGATGTTTTTCAGCAAGATGTTTTTCTACTAATGTGTAGTTTGCCACTTTTCTGAAGGCAAAGATTCTTAAGTTTTTTAGTGAGCTTTTAAAATGAAGTTAAGAAGTGCCTCACTTTAAAGTTGAAAGAATTTGCAATAAGTCATTTTAACCGTCATGAAATAGTGCATTTACATAATTAGTATTATCAAATTTACTAGGGTTTTAAATTTTTTGAGACTTAGGGATTTACACAATAAACAAACTTTTTTAAAATGGAAACAGCAATGATTAAATTTAATAATACTTTTCTGTTAAAATACTTAAAATGGCTTTGTGTTTTTGTGTGGTTTAACTTTTGCAATTCATTATTAGCTGAACTTTTTATCATTGAGTGTTAGATTTCACACATTTAAGAGCAAATTTTTTCTCTGTAGTTATTCCTAATTTTGTATTGCTAGAACTGATTGTCATAAAGCCAATGAAATAGGGAAGATACAGGGGACGTAAAATGGGGTAGGAGCAAGAACATTCCAAACTTAAAATGTTTTTTCTTTTTGATCAACTAGAACTCTATTGAGAGCTTGTCAAGTTTCTAGTCTTATGGGGAGATTTTTTTTGTGATAATCTCTATATGCAGCTTTTGAGTTTTATAGAAGAAAATGATTTCAACAATGTCTGACCATCAAACCCCTAGAATTAAAAATTACTGTAATTTTATTTCCTTTAATGATTTGAATTTCCCCCCACCACTTTTTTCATGAAAACAGATAAGTAATAGGGAATTCATGATGTTACTTAAAGAGAAAGAAATCCTTTTAAAATAAGTTATTACAATATGCATGCTACCCCCTCTACAAAAATCTTGAATTCACTGCTGATGAACATTATTTATCTAGTAATAATCTTGCAGTATTTGTTGCTTATAATTGATTTGTGTCTGTTGAGTTTTTTTCTGTGTGTCCATGATTTATTTACAAGCTCATATTTGATCGCATCTTTAAAAAATTTTTACAGTTAGTACAAGTTTGTTTTAGATTATTTCTGTTCACAGTAAAAAAAACCCTTGGTTTAACATTCTTAACTTATTGTAAAATGTGTCAACATGTATTGTTTTTTAAATGTAGGGTATCTGTTCAGTTTTTCAAATTTTAAAAAGTTTGCATTACCATTTTTTGTTTTAACTTTACTTGATCTTATCTTTAGTGTCAAACTGTATTCCATCTGAGATCTCAACCTATATATTCGTATTTTATAGTGCAGTCTGTTTTTTTTGGCCACCAATAAATGTCCTGGAAAGGTAGTGTTAAACTAACTTTCAAGTAGAGAAAATAATCATTATACTGGCTGGTATAGTTATTCGTTCACGTTCTTACTGATTAACAAAAAGGCATATTTTTAGTTTTTATTATCAAGTCCTAGGAACTAAAGATTTTACCCCAAAAGTTTAAATGATGCAGTATGATAAATCTTAATATTTGAGCAAGTCTCACAATTAAACACATTATTCAGTTTTGTTTCTTGAACAGTCTTTTTTTTTTACTAAATCTACATGAATATCTTTTGAATTGTATTGTTGATTTTTTACTGCAAAATCAATTCAGATGATGCAATTGTCAATCATTAAAATACGTTAAATTGTGTGTGAATACCTAGTAAACCTAGGATTAAATTGTACACTAATAACTTCTAGCAAATACCTGAAGCTGTTTAAATGTTTTTATCTAAAAAATAATGTATTTTTGTGATGGAGGTTTACATCTTGTCTATGAATCATACGATACGAGAAATTCCGAATAACTCCATTCCATGCTATTCTAAATGTTCTCTGTTCTTTAAACCGAAGCTTTTTTTCACACCCCTTTACTTTATCCCTATTTGCAGTAATTGTTTTTCTTTCTTGAATTGTGTTTATTGTTTCGTCCAATCAAGTGTAAGAGTTACCTTTTTTATAGAGAAATGTTGACATTTTTAATTACAGTTAAGTTTATTTTTCGTATGTGATTTACAGAGCTTGAATTTGAAACGAATAAAATGATTATTTCATACCTTATTTTCAATTACTAATACCAATATACAAAAGCAGTTCCTTCACTTTTTTAAAATCCTTTAACTCACTAGCAGCAATAACACATTACATAGTAATTTAACAGTAAGCAGTTGGAACAACTATGAATTTCTTCTCTTCCTTTTTATGGTTTGTATGATGCTCTTAAAAACCTACTCTGATTAATTAGCTTAGATTGGAGAAAAGAGTCGATTGGCTGGGAACCATGCGTGGCTTACATAGACAAGGTAAGCAGAATACACAGAGTTGAAAGAATTGGTGCTTTTTAAAATCCTTTAACTCACTAGCAGCAATAACACATTACATAGTAATTTAACAGTAAGCAGTTGGAACAACTATGAATTTCTTCTCTTCCTTTTTATGGTTTGTATGATGCTCTTAAAAACCTACTCTGATTAATTAGCTTAGATTGGAGAAAAGAGTCGATTGGCTGGGAACCATGCGTGGCTTACATAGACAAGGTAAGCAGAATACACAGAGTTGAAAAAATTGGCGCTTTTTAAAATCCTTTAACTCACTAGCAGCAATAACACATTACATAGTAATTTAACAGTAAGCAGTTGGAACAACTATGAATTTCTTCTCTTCCTTTTTATGGTTTGTATGATGCTCTTAAAAACCTACTCTGATTAATTAACTTAGATTGGAGAAAAGAGTCGATTGGCTGGGAACCATGCGTGGCTTACATAGACAAGGTAAGCAGAATACACAGAGTTGAAAGAATTGGTGCTTTTTAAAATCCTTTAACTCACTAGCAGCAATAACACATTACATAGTAATTTAACAGTAAGCAGTTGGAACAACTATGAATTTCTTCTCTTCCTTTTTATGGTTTGTATGATGCTCTTAAAAACCTACTCTGATTAATTAACTTAGATTGGAGAAAAGAGTCGATTGGCTGGGAACCATGCGTGGCTTACATAGACAAGGTAAGCAGAATACACAGAGTTGAAAGAATTGGTGCTTTTTAAAATCCTTTAACTCACTAGCAGCAATAACACATTACATAGTAATTTAACAGTAAGCAGTTGGAACAACTATGAATTTCTTCTCTTCCTTTTTATGGTTTGTATGATGCTCTTAAAAACCTACTCTGATTAATTAACTTAGATTGGAGAAAAGAGTCGATTGGCTGGGAACCATGCGTGGCTTACATAGACAAGGTAAGCAGAATACACAGAGTTGAAAGAATTGGTGCTTTTTAAAATCCTTTAACTCACTAGCAGCAATAACACATTACATAGTAATTTAACAGTAAGCAGTTGGAACAACTATGAATTTCTTCTCTTCCTTTTTATGGTTTGTATGATGCTCTTAAAAACCTACTCTGATTAATTAACTTAGATTGGAGAAAAGAGTCGATTGGCTGGGAACCATGCGTGGCTTACATAGACAAGGTAAGCAGAATACACAGAGTTGAAAGAATTGGTGCTTTTTAAAATCCTTTAACTCACTAGCAGCAATAACACATTACATAGTAATTTAACAGTAAGCAGTTGGAACAACTATGAATTTCTTCTCTTCCTTTTTATGGTTTGTATGATGCTCTTAAAAACCTACTCTGGTTAATTAACTTAGATTGGAGAAAAGAGTCGATTGGCTGGGAACCATGCGTGGCTTACATAGACAAGGTAAGCAGAATACACAGAGTTGAAAGAATTGGTGCTTTTTAAAATCCTTTAACTCACTAGCAGCAATAACACATTACATAGTAATTTAACAGTAAGTGTTGTATCTTTAGGTGGTTTGAGTCCGAGTGAAAAGGCATCTTTAGCAATCACAACATTTAATTATAATCTTTAAAAATATATGTACATTTTACGACAGACAAATATTGATATGTTCCGATCAGAAGTAAACAGAAGGATCCGTTGAGTTCTAGTTTCAGTTCTGGTTCAATGTTATGTTGCCAGCTTACGTTAACAAAGTATTATTAGATTAAACATGAATTAATATTACAACCCTAAAGTAGAACACTTATTAAAAATACAATAATCTCCCCCACTTAAAGTTTTGATGCTAAGGAGAAAATTAATAAAAAGAAAATCCCAAATGTTCAGCAACAGTCACTAGTGTAGGACATAGTCCTGGAAATAGGCGGGAGAGCGTCTCTGCCTTCCAGATCTCCTGAGAGGCTGGTCTGGTGGGTCGGGTCTGGACGGTTGTCTTGAAGGGGTAACGTCTGGGATGTTCTTCCTGGTTGTGGAGGACTGGTGGATATTAAGTACCCCAGATCATCATCTTCCCGTGGACTTGTTACTGTGACTTCTTCCTTTGCTCTTTTGATCCCGGATCGCTGTATTTGGTCGATATGCCTCTTGATTTTTCGTCCGGTATCCAATAGCACAATGTAGTGCAGATTTCCGAGTTTTTCGATAATCTTCCCCAGCTTCCAGACTGTTTTATTTTTGATAAAAAACTTCGTTCTTACTCTCTCCCCCACTTGAATGTTTCTGGTATATGGCTTTCTGTCTTGTGTAGACCTCTGTTCGATAAAGGGAAGCATCGCATCCAGCTTGATTCTCATGTGGCGATTTAGATACATCTCCGCTGGTGATTTCCCACATGCCAATGGAGTAGCTCGATAGCGAAAAAGAATTTTCAAAATTTTTGATTTGATTGAGAGATGTTCTTCATTTTTCAATAATTTTAGTCTGTTCTTGAGAGTTTGAACATTTCGTTCTGCCAGTCCATTTGTTGCAGGATGTCCGGGGGCAATAAATTTTTGTTTGATTCCATTTGTGGAGCAATAGCATTTGAATCGATCATTAGTGAAGATGGAAGCGTTGTCGGAAACCATGACATATGGATATCCATGTGATGCGAAAATTTCATTCAGCAACTCAATGGTGTTGGTGGTGTCTGGAGCATTCTTCAAAATCTTGATTTCCGCCCATCGGGATTTTGCATCTACTACCACTAAGTAGTAATATCCTTGAAATGGTCCTGCATAGTCGATATGAATTCTCTCCCAGTTGTTCTCTGGTAAGTCCCAATGGTGAAGGGGTGCTTTGGCAGGACTGTGCTTCACATCAGAACATTCTTGACAAGATTTTACTAAATTCTCGATATCCCGATCAATGTTTTTCCACACGCAATATCTACGAGCTAGCTGTTTCATCTTTGTTATGCCAATATGAGTTGAGTGTAGTTCTTTGAGGACTGCTGGTTGAAGGGACTTAGGTATGACAATCCGGTTATTTTTGAATAAAATATTGCCATCCAAAATATACTCAGAATTCGTCCAACCATTTTGTAGTTCTTTCTTGAGTTCTGACAGTTCCTTGTCTCTTCTGGTCTCTTGAACGATTGATTCAGCAGTCAAGACATCACTTGATATTTGGAAGACTGTTGTCGTACATATTTGATGGACCTCCTCATTTATTATGATATCCAGAGATGGAAATTTTTGTTGAACAGGTGCTCTGGAGAGACAGTCTACATTCTGGTTTTCTTCTCCCTTCTTGAATTTTACAGTGAAATCAAATCCTGATAAATATGATGCATATCGTAGGAGTCTTGCTGATGTCATTTTTGGAACACCCGTCTTCTTATGAAAAATTCTTGATAGTGGTTGATTGTCTGTAATGAGGACAAAGTTCTTACCATAAAGGTAATCAAAGAAATGGGATACTCCAAAAACAATAGCCAAAGCCTCTCGGTCGAGTTGTGAATAATTTCTTTCAGCGTCTGTGAGTGAACGGGAGGCAAACGCTATAGGCTTTTCTTGATTATTGATGACGTGTGATAGAACAGCTCCAACTCCAACAGGACTTGCATCAGTAGCTAGGATAACTGGTAATTCTGGATTGTAAGGAGTCAACACTTGATCACTTGAAATTTCATTCTTGAGTTTGGTAAACGATTCTTCACATTCTCTGGTCCAAGAAAATTTTTGATCTTTCCGCAGCAGCTTGCGTAAGGGATAGGTGATTGTTGATGCATTTGGAATGAATCTGGAATAATATGTTACCATTCCTAGGAATTGACGTAGTTCCTTGGTGTTCTTCGGTTGTGGCATGGAGGTTATAGCTTCAACTTTTGATGGAGATCGTGATATTCTGTTGTTTTCTATCACATGGCCTAAATATTCGATCTTGGTACGGTAAAACGAACACTTTTGGATGTTGACATGTAAATCATATTTTTGAAGTCTTTCTAGGCATTTGATGAGGTTGATTGAGCATTCTTCTTTAGTTTTCCCGTGGACCACAATGTCATCAAAGTAAGCTATTGTGTTTTTCAATCCCCCTAGTACTTGATCCAGGATTCTATTAAATTCTGCTGGTGCCGTTTTTATTCCGAAACTCAGTCGATTCATCTTATAGGTCCCTCTATGCGTTGATATGGTCTGTATGCCGCTGCTAACTTCATCTGTTTGAATGTGTAGATAAGCTTTATATAAATCCAACTTGCAAAAGAATTTTGAGTCTCTGAGGCTGTTTAGAACTTCATCGATTTTCTTGATAGGGTAATTGACATTGATGAGTAGATCATTTACTCCAACTTTGTAATCTACACAAAGTCTTACAGTACCGTCCGGCTTTGGTATCACGACTAATGGAGAGCCCCAGTCACTGGTGAGACATTTCGTAATTATTCCTGCTGCCTCAAGGGAATCTAGCTCCTTTTCCACTTTATCTCTTAGTGCATATGGCAGGTTTCTGGCTGGTGTAAAGCATGGTTTGGCACCTTCTCGTAATGTGAAGTTAACTTGGAAATTTGGTACACAGCCGATATTCTGTTTGAACACATCTGGAAACATCTTCTCAAGTTCCGGAACATCTTTGACGGAGTGTATTTTGTTTAAATTCATGTCCTCTCTGGTATCGATGTCATCTAAACTGATGTTTAGGTGTCTTATCCATGTTCGCCCTAAGAGTGGGTCATGACCATTTGGTACAACGAATAGATCTTCATTTGATGTTTGACCTTTGAACTCCACTTGAACTCGAACTTTGCCTAATGGATGGAAGATGTTTTCTGTGTATGACCGGAATGATATATTTGTTTCTGTAAGCTTCTTGTCCAGGGATAATTTCTTGAACTGATCTTCTGGTATGAGAGTAAATCCTGCCCCTGTGTCCACTTCAAATTTTTGATACTTGTTGTCAATTTTTACTGTGGCATAATATTTTTGATTGGCTTCTACATCTGATGTTTGGTCAAAAATATCAACAACTGTGTTGATGGTAACATTATCGATAGTGTTGGTAGAGTGTACATTACCCTGGTGCCTTGATCTTGGACTGTTTGGTTGTTTAGATTGAAGCAAGGTTTTTATACATACTTTCTGTACATGGCCAGTCCTTTTACAAGATTTGCAATGTAAGTTATTTTGATTTATTCTGCAATCTTTAGATAAGTGGTTGTTGTTTCCACAACGTAGACACAAATTGTTTATACCAATACTCTCAAAATCAATATGATCTCGCTTTGAACTTCTACGAGCTGTTGGACCGCTTTGATAATCTCGATGATTCTTAATTGGCTTGACATTTCTCTCCCGTTGATAATTCTTTACTTTATTGATGGTATCTGAATTGACTTTATGTGATGTGTTAGTAGAGAGTTCTTGACTATCTAATTTTGATGCTTCCAGAGCAATGGCTTTCTCCACTATTTCATTGAAAGTTTTTAGATTTGACTGCAATATCTGTTCTTTAATCCATTTATCTTTAATACCCCTGATAAACTGTGCTCTGAGAAAAATGTCAGCCACATTAACAGTTTCATTACACTGGCATTCCGCCGTAAATTCACAATCAGCAATGTCCTTTCTTAAGTAAGCAACATAATCAGCAATACTGTTCCCTTCATGTTGAAATTTGTTCAAAAAATAATGCTGTGACACTAAAACATTTCTTTTTGGATCTAGATGCTTTTCTAAAGTTGACAATAAATCCTCATATTTAAATTGGGATGGTGTTTCCGGTGCAATAAGTGCTGCTAAAATGTTGTAGTTTGATGTTCCCAAAGAATTTAATAAAATTTGTGCACACTTCTGTTTATCTTCAAAGACATCTTTTAGCTTTAAATAATTTTCGAAACGTTGTTTATACATCTTAAATTTTTCCTTGCTTGAATCAAAAGCTTCGAATGGTGGAACATGACTTATTTTGATAACACTTTCGTTTTGGTTTGCAACGGAATCAACATCCTTCTTACTCATTAATTTTTCGATAAGCATCTGTTGATTATCATTAATCGCTTGTAGAATAGTTTGAAATTGCTTTGCATCCATCTTGATAATTATTGAAATTGCACAGTACCTTTATAGTTGATATGATCGATGATGTCAGTTGAAACCTTTGTTTACTTGATAGTTGATTGAATCGTCATTCGAACTTTTACATCGTCGCCAAAACTTGTTGTATCTTTAGGTGGTTTGAGTCCGAGTGAAAAGGCATCTTTAGCAATCACAACATTTAATTATAATCTTTAAAAATATATGTACATTTTACGACAGACAAATATTGATATGTTCCGATCAGAAGTAAACAGAAGGATCCGTTGAGTTCTAGTTTCAGTTCTGGTTCAATGTTATGTTGCCAGCTTACGTTAACAAAGTATTATTAGATTAAACATGAATTAATATTACAACCCTAAAGTAGAACACTTATTAAAAATACAATAGTAAGCAGTTGGAACAACTATGAATTTCTTCTCTTCCTTTTTATGGTTTGTATGATGCTCTTAAAAACCTACTCTGATTAATTAACTTAGATTGGAGAAAAGAGTCGATTGGCTGGGAACCATGCGTGGCTTACATAGACAAGGTAAGCAGAATACACAGAGTTGAAAGAATTGGTGCTTTTTAAAATCCTTTAACTCACTAGCAGCAATAACACATTACATAGTAATTTAACAGTAAGCAGTTGGAACAACTATGAATTTCTTCTCTTCCTTTTTATGGTTTGTATGATGCTCTTAAAAACCTACTCTGATTAATTAACTTAGATTGGAGAAAAGAGTCGATTGGCTGGGAACCATGCGTGGCTTACATAGACAAGGTAAGCAGAATACACAGAGTTGAAAGAATTGGTGCTTTTTAAAATCCTTTAACTCACTAGCAGCAATAACACATTACATAGTAATTTAACAGTAAGCAGTTGGAACAACTATGAATTTCTTCTCTTCCTTTTTATGGTTTGTATGATGCTCTTAAAAACCTACTCTGATTAATTAACTTAGATTGGAGAAAAGAGTCGATTGGCTGGGAACCATGCGTGGCTTACATAGACAAGGTAAGCAGAATACACAGAGTTGAAAGAATTGGTGCTTTTTAAAATCCTTTAACTCACTAGCAGCAATAACACATTACATAGTAATTTAACAGTAAGCAGTTGGAACAACTATGAATTTCTTCTCTTCCTTTTTATGGTTTGTATGATGCTCTTAAAAACCTACTCTGATTAATTAACTTAGATTGGAGAAAAGAGTCGATTGGCTGGGAACCATGCGTGGCTTACATAGACAAGGTAAGCAGAATACACAGAGTTGAAAGAATTGGTGCTTTTTAAAATCCTTTAACTCACTAGCAGCAATAACACATTACATAGTAATTTAACAGTAAGCAGTTGGAACAACTATGAATTTCTTCTCTTCCTTTTTATGGTTTGTATGATGCTCTTAAAAACCTACTCTGATTAATTAACTTAGATTGGAGAAAAGAGTCGATTGGCTGGGAACCATGCGTGGCTTACATAGACAAGGTAAGCAGAATACACAGAGTTGAAAGAATTGGTGCTTTTTAAAATCCTTTAACTCACTAGCAGCAATAACACATTACATAGTAATTTAACAGTAAGCAGTTGGAACAACTATGAATTTCTTCTCTTCCTTTTTATGGTTTGTATGATGCTCTTAAAAACCTACTCTGATTAATTAACTTAGATTGGAGAAAAGAGTCGATTGGCTGGGAACCATGCGTGGCTTACATAGACAAGGTAAGCAGAATACACAGAGTTGAAAGAATTGGTGCTTTTTAAAATCCTTTAACTCACTAGCAGCAATAACACATTACATAGTAATTTAACAGTAAGCAGTTGGAACAACTATGAATTTCTTCTCTTCCTTTTTATGGTTTGTATGATGCTCTTAAAAACCTACTCTGATTAATTAACTTAGATTGGAGAAAAGAGTCGATTGGCTGGGAACCATGCGTGGCTTACATAGACAAGGTAAGCAGAATACACAGAGTTGAAAGAATTGGTGCTTTTTAAAATCCTTTAACTCACTAGCAGCAATAACACATTACATAGTAATTTAACAGTAAGCAGTTGGAACAACTATGAATTTCTTCTCTTCCTTTTTATGGTTTGTATGATGCTCTTAAAAACCTACTCTGATTAATTAACTTAGATTGGAGAAAAGAGTCGATTGGCTGGGAACCATGCGTGGCTTACATAGACAAGGTAAGCAGAATACACAGAGTTGAAAGAATTGGTGCTTTTTAAAATCCTTTAACTCACTAGCAGCAATAACACATTACATAGTAATTTAACAGTAAGCAGTTGGAACAACTATGAATTTCTTCTCTTCCTTTTTATGGTTTGTATGATGCTCTTAAAAACCTACTCTGGTTAATTAACTTAGATTGGAGAAAAGAGTCGATTGGCTGGGAACCATGCGTGGCTTACATAGACAAGGTAAGCAGAATACACAGAGTTGAAAGAATTGGTGCTTTTTAAAATCCTTTAACTCACTAGCAGCAATAACACATTACATAGTAATTTAACAGTAAGCAGTTGGAACAACTATGAATTTCTTCTCTTCCTTTTTATGGTTTGTATGATGCTCTTAAAAACCTACTCTGATTAATTAACTTAGATTGGAGAAAAGAGTCGATTGGCTGGGAACCATGCGTGGCTTACATAGACAAGGTAAGCAGAATACACAGAGTTGAAAGAATTGGTGCTTTTTAAAATCCTTTAACTCACTAGCAGCAATAACACATTACATAGTAATTTAACAGTAAGCAGTTGGAACAACTATGAATTTCTTCTCTTCCTTTTTATGGTTTGTATGATGCTCTTAAAAACCTACTCTGATTAATTAACTTAGATTGGAGAAAAGAGTCGATTGGCTGGGAACCATGCGTGGCTTACATAGACAAGGTAAGCAGAATACACAGAGTTGAAAGAATTGGTGCTTTTTAAAATCCTTTAACTCACTAGCAGCAATAACACATTACATAGTAATTTAACAGTAAGCAGTTGGAACAACTATGAATTTCTTCTCTTCCTTTTTATGGTTTGTATGATGCTCTTAAAAACCTACTCTGATTAATTAACTTAGATTGGAGAAAAGAGTCGATTGGCTGGGAACCATGCGTGGCTTACATAGACAAGGTAAGCAGAATACACAGAGTTGAAAGAATTGGTGCTTTTTAAAATCCTTTAACTCACTAGCAGCAATAACACATTACATAGTAATTTAACAGTAAGCAGTTGGAACAACTATGAATTTCTTCTCTTCCTTTTTATGGTTTGTATGATGCTCTTAAAAACCTACTCTGATTAATTAACTTAGATTGGAGAAAAGAGTCGATTGGCTGGGAACCATGCGTGGCTTACATAGACAAGGTAAGCAGAATACACAGAGTTGAAAGAATTGGTGCTTTTTAAAATCCTTTAACTCACTAGCAGCAATAACACATTACATAGTAATTTAACAGTAAGCAGTTGGAACAACTATGAATTTCTTCTCTTCCTTTTTATGGTTTGTATGATGCTCTTAAAAACCTACTCTGATTAATTAACTTAGATTGGAGAAAAGAGTCGATTGGCTGGGAACCATGCGTGGCTTACATAGACAAGGTAAGCAGAATACACAGAGTTGAAAGAATTGGTGCTTTTTAAAATCCTTTAACTCACTAGCAGCAATAACACATTACATAGTAATTTAACAGTAAGCAGTTGGAACAACTATGAATTTCTTCTCTTCCTTTTTATGGTTTGTATGATGCTCTTAAAAACCTACTCTGATTAATTAACTTAGATTGGAGAAAAGAGTCGATTGGCTGGGAACCATGCGTGGCTTACATAGACAAGGTAAGCAGAATACACAGAGTTGAAAGAATTGGTGCTTTTTAAAATCCTTTAACTCACTAGCAGCAATAACACATTACATAGTAATTTAACAGTAAGCAGTTGGAACAACTATGAATTTCTTCTCTTCCTTTTTATGGTTTGTATGATGCTCTTAAAAACCTACTCTGATTAATTAACTTAGATTGGAGAAAAGAGTCGATTGGCTGGGAACCATGCGTGGCTTACATAGACAAGGTAAGCAGAATACACAGAGTTGAAAGAATTGGTGCTTTTTAAAATCCTTTAACTCACTAGCAGCAATAACACATTACATAGTAATTTAACAGTAAGCAGTTGGAACAACTATGAATTTCTTCTCTTCCTTTTTATGGTTTGTATGATGCTCTTAAAAACCTACTCTGATTAATTAACTTAGATTGGAGAAAAGAGTCGATTGGCTGGGAACCATGCGTGGCTTACATAGACAAGGTAAGCAGAATACACAGAGTTGAAAGAATTGGTGCTTTTTAAAATCCTTTAACTCACTAGCAGCAATAACACATTACATAGTAATTTAACAGTAAGCAGTTGGAACAACTATGAATTTCTTCTCTTCCTTTTTATGGTTTGTATGATGCTCTTAAAAACCTACTCTGATTAATTAACTTAGATTGGAGAAAAGAGTCGATTGGCTGGGAACCATGCGTGGCTTACATAGACAAGGTAAGCAGAATACACAGAGTTGAAAGAATTGGTGCTTTTTAAAATCCTTTAACTCACTAGCAGCAATAACACATTACATAGTAATTTAACAGTAAGCAGTTGGAACAACTATGAATTTCTTCTCTTCCTTTTTATGGTTTGTATGATGCTCTTAAAAACCTACTCTGATTAATTAACTTAGATTGGAGAAAAGAGTCGATTGGCTGGGAACCATGCGTGGCTTACATAGACAAGGTAAGCAGAATACACAGAGTTGAAAGAATTGGTGCTTTTTAAAATCCTTTAACTCACTAGCAGCAATAACACATTACATAGTAATTTAACAGTAAGCAGTTGGAACAACTATGAATTTCTTCTCTTCCTTTTTATGGTTTGTATGATGCTCTTAAAAACCTACTCTGATTAATTAACTTAGATTGGAGAAAAGAGTCGATTGGCTGGGAACCATGCGTGGCTTACATAGACAAGGTAAGCAGAATACACAGAGTTGAAAGAATTGGTGCTTTTTAAAATCCTTTAACTCACTAGCAGCAATAACACATTACATAGTAATTTAACAGTAAGCAGTTGGAACAACTATGAATTTCTTCTCTTCCTTTTTATGGTTTGTATGATGCTCTTAAAAACCTACTCTGATTAATTAACTTAGATTGGAGAAAAGAGTCGATTGGCTGGGAACCATGCGTGGCTTACATAGACAAGGTAAGCAGAATACACAGAGTTGAAAGAATTGGTGCTTTTTAAAATCCTTTAACTCACTAGCAGCAATAACACATTACATAGTAATTTAACAGTAAGCAGTTGGAACAACTATGAATTTCTTCTCTTCCTTTTTATGGTTTGTATGATGCTCTTAAAAACCTACTCTGATTAATTAACTTAGATTGGAGAAAAGAGTCGATTGGCTGGGAACCATGCGTGGCTTACATAGACAAGGTAAGCAGAATACACAGAGTTGAAAGAATTGGTGCTTTTTAAAATCCTTTAACTCACTAGCAGCAATAACACATTACATAGTAATTTAACAGTAAGCAGTTGGAACAACTATGAATTTCTTCTCTTCCTTTTTATGGTTTGTATGATGCTCTTAAAAACCTACTCTGATTAATTAACTTAGATTGGAGAAAAGAGTCGATTGGCTGGGAACCATGCGTGGCTTACATAGACAAGGTAAGCAGAATACACAGAGTTGAAAGAATTGGTGCTTTTTAAAATCCTTTAACTCACTAGCAGCAATAACACATTACATAGTAATTTAACAGTAAGCAGTTGGAACAACTATGAATTTCTTCTCTTCCTTTTTATGGTTTGTATGATGCTCTTAAAAACCTACTCTGATTAATTAACTTAGATTGGAGAAAAGAGTCGATTGGCTGGGAACCATGCGTGGCTTACATAGACAAGGTAAGCAGAATACACAGAGTTGAAAGAATTGGTGCTTTTTAAAATCCTTTAACTCACTAGCAGCAATAACACATTACATAGTAATTTAACAGTAAGCAGTTGGAACAACTATGAATTTCTTCTCTTCCTTTTTATGGTTTGTATGATGCTCTTAAAAACCTACTCTGATTAATTAACTTAGATTGGAGAAAAGAGTCGATTGGCTGGGAACCATGCGTGGCTTACATAGACAAGGTAAGCAGAATACACAGAGTTGAAAGAATTGGTGCTTTTTAAAATCCTTTAACTCACTAGCAGCAATAACACATTACATAGTAATTTAACAGTAAGCAGTTGGAACAACTATGAATTTCTTCTCTTCCTTTTTATGGTTTGTATGATGCTCTTAAAAACCTACTCTGATTAATTAACTTAGATTGGAGAAAAGAGTCGATTGGCTGGGAACCATGCGTGGCTTACATAGACAAGGTAAGCAGAATACACAGAGTTGAAAGAATTGGTGCTTTTTAAAATCCTTTAACTCACTAGCAGCAATAACACATTACATAGTAATTTAACAGTAAGCAGTTGGAACAACTATGAATTTCTTCTCTTCCTTTTTATGGTTTGTATGATGCTCTTAAAAACCTACTCTGATTAATTAACTTAGATTGGAGAAAAGAGTCGATTGGCTGGGAACCATGCGTGGCTTACATAGACAAGGTAAGCAGAATACACAGAGTTGAAAGAATTGGTGCTTTTTAAAATCCTTTAACTCACTAGCAGCAATAACACATTACATAGTAATTTAACAGTAAGCAGTTGGAACAACTATGAATTTCTTCTCTTCCTTTTTATGGTTTGTATGATGCTCTTAAAAACCTACTCTGATTAATTAACTTAGATTGGAGAAAAGAGTCGATTGGCTGGGAACCATGCGTGGCTTACATAGACAAGGTAAGCAGAATACACAGAGTTGAAAGAATTGGTGCTTTTTAAAATCCTTTAACTCACTAGCAGCAATAACACATTACATAGTAATTTAACAGTAAGCAGTTGGAACAACTATGAATTTCTTCTCTTCCTTTTTATGGTTTGTATGATGCTCTTAAAAACCTACTCTGATTAATTAACTTAGATTGGAGAAAAGAGTCGATTGGCTGGGAACCATGCGTGGCTTACATAGACAAGGTAAGCAGAATACACAGAGTTGAAAGAATTGGTGCTTTTTAAAATCCTTTAACTCACTAGCAGCAATAACACATTACATAGTAATTTAACAGTAAGCAGTTGGAACAACTATGAATTTCTTCTCTTCCTTTTTATGGTTTGTATGATGCTCTTAAAAACCTACTCTGATTAATTAACTTAGATTGGAGAAAAGAGTCGATTGGCTGGGAACCATGCGTGGCTTACATAGACAAGGTAAGCAGAATACACAGAGTTGAAAGAATTGGTGCTTTTTAAAATCCTTTAACTCACTAGCAGCAATAACACATTACATAGTAATTTAACAGTAAGCAGTTGGAACAACTATGAATTTCTTCTCTTCCTTTTTATGGTTTGTATGATGCTCTTAAAAACCTACTCTGATTAATTAACTTAGATTGGAGAAAAGAGTCGATTGGCTGGGAACCATGCGTGGCTTACATAGACAAGGTAAGCAGAATACACAGAGTTGAAAGAATTGGTGCTTTTTAAAATCCTTTAACTCACTAGCAGCAATAACACATTACATAGTAATTTAACAGTAAGCAGTTGGAACAACTATGAATTTCTTCTCTTCCTTTTTATGGTTTGTATGATGCTCTTAAAAACCTACTCTGATTAATTAACTTAGATTGGAGAAAAGAGTCGATTGGCTGGGAACCATGCGTGGCTTACATAGACAAGGTAAGCAGAATACACAGAGTTGAAAGAATTGGTGCTTTTTAAAATCCTTTAACTCACTAGCAGCAATAACACATTACATAGTAATTTAACAGTAAGCAGTTGGAACAACTATGAATTTCTTCTCTTCCTTTTTATGGTTTGTATGATGCTCTTAAAAACCTACTCTGATTAATTAACTTAGATTGGAGAAAAGAGTCGATTGGCTGGGAACCATGCGTGGCTTACATAGACAAGGTAAGCAGAATACACAGAGTTGAAAGAATTGGTGCTTTTTAAAATCCTTTAACTCACTAGCAGCAATAACACATTACATAGTAATTTAACAGTAAGCAGTTGGAACAACTATGAATTTCTTCTCTTCCTTTTTATGGTTTGTATGATGCTCTTAAAAACCTACTCTGATTAATTAACTTAGATTGGAGAAAAGAGTCGATTGGCTGGGAACCATGCGTGGCTTACATAGACAAGGTAAGCAGAATACACAGAGTTGAAAGAATTGGTGCTTTTTAAAATCCTTTAACTCACTAGCAGCAATAACACATTACATAGTAATTTAACAGTAAGCAGTTGGAACAACTATGAATTTCTTCTCTTCCTTTTTATGGTTTGTATGATGCTCTTAAAAACCTACTCTGATTAATTAACTTAGATTGGAGAAAAGAGTCGATTGGCTGGGAACCATGCGTGGCTTACATAGACAAGGTAAGCAGAATACACAGAGTTGAAAGAATTGGTGCTTTTTAAAATCCTTTAACTCACTAGCAGCAATAACACATTACATAGTAATTTAACAGTAAGCAGTTGGAACAACTATGAATTTCTTCTCTTCCTTTTTATGGTTTGTATGATGCTCTTAAAAACCTACTCTGATTAATTAACTTAGATTGGAGAAAAGAATCGATTGGCTGGGAACCATGTGTGGCTTACATAGACAAGGTAAGCAGAATACACAGAGTTGAAAGAATTGGTGCTTTTTAAAATCCTTTAACTCACTAGCAGCAATAACACATTACATAGTAATTTAACAGTAAGCAGTTGGAACAACTATGAATTTCTTCTCTTCCTTTTTATGGTTTGTATGATGCTCTTAAAAACCTTCTCTGATTAATTAGCTTAGATTGGAGAAAAGAGTCGATTGGCTGGGAACCATGCGTGGCTTACATAGACAAGGTAAGCAGAATACACAGAGCAATAACACATTACATAGTAATTTAACAGTAAGCAGTTGGAACAACTATGAATTTCTTCTCTTCCTTTTTATGGTTTGTATGATGCTCTTAAAAACCTACTCTGATTAATTAGCTTAGATTGGAGAAAAGAGTCGATTGGCTGGGAACCATGCGTGGCTTACATAGACAAGGTAAGCAGAATACACAGAGTTGAAAGAATTGGTGCTTTTTAAAATCCTTTAACTCACTAGCAGCAATAACACATTACATAGTAATTTAACAGTAAGCAGTTGGAACAACTATGAATTTCTTCTCTTCCTTTTTATGGTTTGTATGATGCTCTTAAAAACCTACTCTGATTAATTAGCTTAGATTGGAGAAAAGAGTCGATTGGCTGGGAACCATGCGTGGCTTACATAGACAAGGTAAGCAGAATACACAGAGTTGAAAGAATTGGTGCTTTTTAAAATCCTTTAACTCACTAGCAGCAATAACACATTACATAGTAATTTAACAGTAAGCAGTTGGAACAACTATGAATTTCTTCTCTTCCTTTTTATGGTTTGTATGATGCTCTTAAAAACCTACTCTGATTAATTAGCTTAGATTGGAGAAAAGAGTCGATTGGCTGGGAACCATGCGTGGCTTACATAGACAAGGTAAGCAGAATACACAGAGTTGAAAGAATTGGTGCTTTTTAAAATCCTTTAACTCACTAGCAGCAATAACACATTACATAGTAATTTAACAGTAAGCAGTTGGAACAACTATGAATTTCTTCTCTTCCTTTTTATGGTTTGTATGATGCTCTTAAAAACCTACTCTGATTAATTAGCTTAGATTGGAGAAAAGAGTCGATTGGCTGGGAACCATGCGTGGCTTACATAGACAAGGTAAGCAGAATACACAGAGTTGAAAGAATTGGTGCTTTTTAAAATCCTTTAACTCACTAGCAGCAATAACACATTACATAGTAATTTAACAGTAAGCAGTTGGAACAACTATGAATTTCTTCTCTTCCTTTTTATGGTTTGTATGATGCTCTTAAAAACCTACTCTGATTAATTAGCTTAGATTGGAGAAAAGAGTCGATTGGCTGGGAACCATGCGTGGCTTACATAGACAAGGTAAGCAGAATACACAGAGTTGAAAGAATTGGTGCTTTTTAAAATCCTTTAACTCACTAGCAGCAATAACACATTACATAGTAATTTAACAGTAAGCAGTTGGAACAACTATGAATTTCTTCTCTTCCTTTTTATGGTTTGTATGATGCTCTTAAAAACCTACTCTGATTAATTAGCTTAGATTGGAGAAAAGAGTCGATTGGCTGGGAACCATGCGTGGCTTACATAGACAAGGTAAGCAGAATACACAGAGTTGAAAAAATTGGTGCAGGGCACTTTTTGAGGATCAACTCTACCTTTGGACGCAAATAGACAAAATTTCTCTTTTTTTCTATGAAGATTTCTCCATATCACCCATGAAATTTCTCTCCCACAGAAAAGTGTAGGGATTTTTGACCCTAAATAACTCATTTTTGATCAGCACAAGCACAAAAAAGTTTGAACAATCTGGGGAAAGTAACCACCTGGATTTAAAAAAAGGGACAAGAAGGGAAAATGAAGAGAAAAAAGGAAAGAAAGAAGGAAAAGTACATCTTTTAAATGTCAGAAAATTTTTTGATCCTGCAGAATCTACTTTTTTTTCTCCTTTTGCGCCTTTTCTCACTTTTCAAGCCAAGGAGGCCGCGCCTGATAGAACCTTATATCGTGTGTGCTATCTGTGGGTGGACGCCATTGCTACACCAGACAACAACTTAAGTGAGCCTACGACGTCACTAACAAACAAAGTAGTTCCG
Source organism: Tetragnatha montana (assembly GCA_963680715.1). Classification (NCBI taxonomy): domain Eukaryota; kingdom Metazoa; phylum Arthropoda; class Arachnida; order Araneae; family Tetragnathidae; genus Tetragnatha; species Tetragnatha montana. Next base: position 60,370,952 of record OY796680.1, on the reverse strand, counting down.
ATCGCGGTGTCTGAATTCTGAGTGAACGTCAATTTAATAAAAATTCAAAAATAATTTTTTGGGTTTTGTGAAATAATTTATTGGGGAGTAGAAAATAACCTTCCGGTAAGTAAAAATTAACTAATTTTCTGATCACTAAAAATAAAAGCGTGGGCGCTAGTAATTTATAATTTTACATAAAAGAAAATGAGAAAAGAGAACTTCGAATAAATAAAATAGTGAATAGATAATTACTAGCGCCCACGCTTTTATTTTTAGTGATCAGAAAATTAGTTAATTTTTACTTACCGGAAGGTTATTTTCTACTCCCCAATAAATTATTTCACAAAACCCAAAAAATTATTTTTGAATTTTTAGGACATCTTAATAAAAGCGTTTTTTAAAAAAGCTTTTTTTTACTTATTTTATTTTCTACTTTTTAGTCTTAGAATTTTGCCTAAAATCTTAATTTTTATTCCAATTGTTGGTATGTAATTAGTAAAACCCCTTAGAATTTAATGCTAAAAATTTAAAACATTACCCCTCTATTTAGGTACTTATAAAATTTTTCAAAGCAAGTCATTTGTAAGAAATAAACTTTTCCAAACACCAGTGAAGAATTTACAAAAAAAAATATTCCAAATGAAAGAGATTTTATAATTTCTTTTTTACTGAAAAAGCGCAACACCCGAAGCATATTCAGTATTTCTATTTAAGCCATAAATAATTCCATCTGAACGAAAACGAAATCTAAAAGAAATGAATAGCTATAACTGTCATCAAAACTCCCATTTATCCATCAAATGAAAAGACATGAATGAAAGTATTTCCAAGCTTTTAGAACACTATTTCCAAGCGCTCTAATTTCTCATTAATAACTTCGTTAATAATCTTAATTTAAATATAATAATTCCCGTTTTGAAGATTGAATATGGTTTAAATATATATAATACGCTATTGTACAAGTTTTGGAAGCCATAGTCTTTTTGGAGTGTCTTAAATTCGAGTTAATCGGATAATCAAGAATACTCGTTAATTACCGTAATTAGAGAGTTATTGACTCGGTGATAATGGAATATTGCATTGTCATGAATATTACACCATGCTGCAAAGTTTCAAGGCTTAATATCATTTAGAAGTACCTGAAATTTTATGTGCAAGAATCTAAATGACAACCTTAAAATTTGCATAAATTTGTCTTTAATTTCTTTAATTACTTTAAAATTGCCGTTTTGATGATTGAATATAGTAGTACTATGCCTATTACACTATTGTTCCTTTTTTTGGGAGCTAAAATATTTTTTAAGGGTCTCAAAATCGAGTTAATCGGATAATCGAAAATACTCTTTAATTACCCTAATTACGGAGATTTTGACTAGCTGACAATTGAATATTGCATTGTCATGAATATTACACTATGCTGCAAAGTTTCAAGGCTTAATATCATTTAGAAATACCTTAAATTTTATGTGAAAGAATCTAAATGACAACCTTAAAATTTGAATAAATTTGTCTTTAATTTCTTTAATTATTTTAAAATTGCCGTTTTGATGATTGAATATAGTTGTACTATGCCTATTACACTATTGTTCCTTTTTTTGGGAGCTAAAATATTTTTTAAGGGTCTCAAAATCGAGTTAATCGGATAATCGAAAATACTCTTTAATTACCCTAATTACGGAGATTTTGACTAGCTGACAATTGAATATTGCATTGTCATAAATATTACACTATGCTGCAAAGTTTCAAGGCTTAATAACGTTTAGAAGTATCTGAAATTTTATGTGCAAGAATCTAAATTTTTTGCGATAATTTGCCGTTAATTAATTTAATTACTTGAGAATTGTCGTTTTGATGATTGAATATAGTAATACTATGCCTATTACACTATTGTTCCTTTTTTGGGAGCTAAAATCTCTTTGGAAGGGTCTCAAATGTCAGTTTTTCTGATAATTAAAAATACTCGATAATTAACTTAATTTTTTGGTTATTGATTAGATAATAATTGGATATTGGAGTGTCATGAGGGTTACATCGTTGTGTAAAGTTTCAGGGCCCTGACATATCAGGAATTGCCCGAAAATCGAGTTATAAGATTTCACCCGTGACCTTGGCCCAGAGCAAGTCTAATAAAAGCGTTTAAAAATAGGATTATTTTGTTAAACCCATGTATGTATAGTAGGGTGGTCCTTATTTGTATGGTAAAATTTCTTTTGGGGAATTCCGTTGGTGACGCCCCCTTGTTTTGTGTTGCTATAGAAAATAATAATGTATGCAAAATTTAAGCTCATTCGGATAATAATAACACGTGCCGCAAAAGCCTTGAAGTTTTAAAAAAATACTGATTTTTTTACAAAACATCAAAAAAAAAACAAAGATTAAACACTCCCATATTCTTCTTGATTTTTTTTATGAAAATCTAATATGGTTATAGTTATAATGATCGAGATTTCATTCTTCTATCACCCCTCTTTCGGTAGTAAAAATTTTTTAAAGAAAATTTAACTCTTGTAAAGTTGTTTTTCCTGCATTTTAAAACAGCTAATAACTCTAGAACTATACAACTTAAAAACCTGAAATTAGTGCCATTTTGTTTGTAATTTTATTATCTTTGATTTGATGTGCAACATAAATGCCTTAATTTTTTTTTCAAAATTTAAAAAAATGGGAAAAAATTTAATTTAAAAAAATTATAAAAAAAATTTTATTAAGTAAATTTAAAGTTTTTCAATTCCCAAAATAAACATTTCTGCCAAATTTCAAGTTGAAAATAAAATTTGATCATGTAGAAAAAAATAAACATTCTCGAAATTTTAGCAAGTCCCTAAACATTCCATGTAATTTAACAAAAAAAGCGATTCACTCATGGGGAATTCAAAAACTCCCTTGAGGGTGTTCATACGATTTGTACCATGCAAAAAAATTCACTTAAATTTCAGAAAATACAACTATTAGCCGTATCGGTACAAAATCTTACAAAGCTAGTTTCCAACTTAATTTATCATGCCTTATTTCACCTGAATTTTCCTTAGAAATAAGTTTTTACTTAATTTTTTCACTTCCAACGTGTCAAATCAAAGGAAATTAATTAATGTTAAGTGTTTGAAGGATAAAAATATGAAATAAAATCATAATTCTAAATAATAATAGGTTGACTCAATATTCAAACTTAAACTTACGTAACAAATGAATTATCTAGTAAGATTTTGTACCGATACGGCTAATAGTTGTATTTTCTGAAATTTAAGTGAATTTTTTTGCATGGTACAAATCGTATGAACACCCTCAAAGGAGTTTTTGAATTCCCAATGAGTGAATCGCTTTTTTTGTTAAATTACATGGAATGTTAAGGGACTTGCTAAAATTTCGAGAATTTTATTTTTTTCTACATGATCAAATTTTATTTTCAACTTGAAATTTGGCAGAAATGTTTATTTTGTGAGTTGAAAAACTTAAAATTTACTTAATAAAATTTTGTTTATAATTTTTTTTAAATTAAATTTTTTTCCCATTTTTTTAAATTTTGAAAAAAAAAATGTTTTAAAAAGGCAGTTATTTTGCACATCAAATGAAAGATAATAAAATTACAAACAAAATGGCACTAATTTCAGGTTTTTAAGTTGTATAATGTATAGTTCTAGAGTTATTAGCTGTTTTAAAATGCAGGAAAAACAACTTTACAAGAGTTAAATTTACTTTAAAAAATTTTTACTACCGAAAGAGGGGTGATAGAAGAATGGAATCTGGAACATTATAACTATAACCATATTAGATTTTAATAAAAAAATCAAGAAGAATATGGGAGGGTTTAATCTTTGGTTTTTTTGATGTCTTGTAAAAAAATCAGTATTTTTTTCAAATTTTAAGGCTTTTGCGGCACGGGTTAAAATTTTTTGATTGAGCTAAAATTTTGTAAAAACATTTATTTGTATGATGGAACAATTTGGGGGGGGCGTCGCATAAAGATTTCCAAACTTTAAAAATAAGGACCACCCTAATGTTTAGTGCTTTTGAATAACGATTTGCGTTTATAAGCTTCTCCTATACTCGACAGCAACGTTTCTTGAACCCAGTTCGTCGCAAATGCGGAAGGAGAAATGGGTAAACACAAAGCTTGTTGGGTTGTTAGAAAGAGTTTCGGTACGCAAATCGTGTTTGGAAAGACGCTCTATATACGTGGGTTTAACAAAATAATCCTATTTTTAAATTGACTTTCTTCATTTCACTCAAAATTCAGACACCGCAATGGGAACTACTTTGTTTGTTAGTGAGGTCGTAGGGTCAACTAACGTTGCTCTCGTGTATAGCAACCCAACAGGCTTTGTGTTTACCCATTTCTCCTTCCGAATTTGCGACGTACTGCGTTCAAGAAACGTTGCTGTCGAGTATAGAGAAAACTTCCGCATATGATTCGGGGTGGGCCACTTGAGCCAGTGTCGCTCTCAGCGATGGCAGAGGAGTAGGGAGAGAATCCCCGTAATGAGTCGAGTTAATTAACTCCCATGATTTCGCAGCAGTTCGATTGCCCCCCCCTCCTGATTTCCGGACGACTGCTTCCTTCGAATTGAACGAAATAAAAGCGATGTTATGTACGATTGCTGAAAACTCGGTTTCATTGCGACTGTTATTTGGGATGTGTGTGTAAATATTCAGTAGTAAAATCTGCATCATCGAATTAGAATTTCGAGTGTTTCAGAACTAAATCTAAATAATGCTGGGCCCAGAGATATTTTTATCTCCTCTGAGAGAGTATTTTTCTTCTTGAAAATCCGAATTACTCTAAAAAACTAGACAGGAGTGTTTTCACTCTGAATTTTTCACAAAAAGCTTTAGCTTAAACCTTCAGCCATCACGACATCCTAGTTATCATACTTTTTAATTGTATTTTCATACAGCCATAGTATTTTTTTTTTCATTCATTGTTCTGATGATTAGGGAGTTTGATCAAAACCCAAAATAGTATCCTCATTTATTTTTTTTTCTTTTGCAATTTCATTTTGTCCATTAAAAAGTAAGCGTTTTTAATAGAAATTTTGTCTCTGTATATGTAGTTTATGCTATTTCCGTACTTCACTCCTCATAATTGAATTTCACTCCTCCTAAAAAAGTCAAGGAGTATTTTTACTCCTCCAAAAAAATCCTAGAAATAACACTGGCTGGGGCACATTTCTTATAAGAATAAGGGGGCACAATGTTCTATATATGCTTGTCTAGGTCCCTTCTAATACCCCCTATCAGCGTGTTAGAAATTGAAAAATAAACCACTTTGGCGTCAATTAAAATTTTACGTCCACTTTTAGTTTAGAAAATGTGTGTTTTTTCTTCTCCTTTTTAGCACAAGTTTAGGAAAAATGCGCAGATTAGTAAAAACAGCGAATCATTAGCCAGTTAGTCATGATAATTACTATTTGAGACCGAATTTCAACATGGATTTGTATCAAAGCTTTTAGTGTATGTTAAGTCTGATGCTGATAAGACGAAACAAATGTGACTATAGAACATATCAAAGAAATTCATTTACTAAAACGTTTTAGAGGAAATCTCACGTGAGAATTTGAAGGGGGAGGGAAGGTCCAGCGAAATGTCACTAAATCTCGTCAAGGGGGAGGGAGGGGTCCGAAATCTCGATAAAACACGTAATTTATGGACGTCCCCGAACGGGTTATATCTCGTCTTTTTTTACACACGCACCCAAAGATTTTTTTTAACTCCTCTGAGAGGGTATTTCACGCCTTGAAAATCCGAATTACTCTTTAAAAAACTAGACAGGAGTATTTTCACCGGAGTATCCCACCGAAATCAACAAATAATATTCTTCTACTCAAAATTCTCAATCATCACAGCACCCTAACTATCATACTTTTTAATTGTGTTTTCATACACCAATAGTAATTTTTTACATTCATTGTTCTGATGTTTAGGGAGTTTGATTGTGGTTTTTGTGTCTCTGTGTATGTAGTTTATGCTATTTCCGTATTTCACTCCTCATCATTCAATTTCACTCCTCCTAAAAAAGTCAAGGAGTAATTTTACTCCTCCAAAAAAATTCTAGGAATAACACTGCGCATCAAAGTCAGCGGAAAACAGGTAGAAACGAGATCTTAATCATGGGGAGAGAGAAACGCTCCTTTTGTATGATTGTCAGTGCTCTCGGCGATCACCGTCAGGGAATTCTGCAGACGATAACGATGACAGGTCCACAATTTCCCTCCGGCCAACACAAAAAAGGGAGGATATAAAAAAGGAACGCGAGGGAATTTGTTGCCGAATTATTTCTCCACCCTCTTCTATCTTCGCGAAGAAAGGGTGTTTTGTTTGGTATACGGAAACAGAGAAATGCAGTGGTTGTCAACACAGAGTCGAATGGCGGTAATGAAAATCCAAATCCTCTGCGTCCGAAACCGGTCTGGACCCTCTGCTTAGCTTTTTTCTCTTTGGTTCTATACTTGACAGCAACGTTCCTTGAACCCAGTACGTCACAAATGCGGAAGGAGAAAATGTGAAAACAGAAAGCCTGTTGGGTTGTTAGGAGGAGTTTCGGTACGCAAATTGGGATTGAAAAGCACTATAAATGCATGGGTTTAACAAAATAATCCTATTTCTAAATTGGCGTTCACTCAAAATTCAGACACCGCGATGGGAACTACTTTTTTTATTAGTGACGTCGTAGGGTCAACTTAAGTTGCTGTCTTATAGCACAGCTCATACCAAATATGTCAAGTTTACGTAACGGCAACTAGAAGTAAACGAAATCTGGCCATACATGACAGAAATTGGACGTTTGTGCTGGTCGGGAACTTCCTCCATAATTGAATCGTCAGTTTGAAAAAGGAAATAAATCCAAAAACCAAGTTTTGAGAAAATCGAGAAAAAAACTGTATAAGTAATGAAATTTTCGTTGTATAACCACCAAATTTTAATGGAAATTCAGGACCCTATTTAGTGAACAGAGTAATCATCAAAAAATATATAAATTTATTCTAAAGTTGATGGACTTGTTCCCTTTTTCAACCTTATGAAATTTCAGCTGACAAAAAATCTTTCTTTATTCGACAATTAAACTATATCTCTGCTTATTAGTTCACAGCACAAAAATTTAAAAATAAAAAGACAAATAAAATTTTAAAAACATTATGAAACTGGATCCACTAACAATGGAGTAAGTGAATATAAATGGAATCAAACATTCACTGGATGGTGAAAACACTTTTAAATTAAAAGATAATTTTATTTTAGCTTAGCACAAAGGATAGTAAAAGAAAGGTAAATTAACTTAAATTTCAAATTAAATAAAAAATTATTATGAATGGACATTTATTTCACGAAGTTCAAGGGGTTAAATCTGCCGATAGGGGGTAGTTATTTATTTTTCCTTTTTACATCTCATGTGTAGTGTGAAGCTTGGAGATTTTATTGAGCACAATAAGTAAATTTGCCAGTTTTTGCACTTATTCCCTTTTTAAAAACTGGCCATAACTTCCATTCTACTTTTGGGGCGCTGGTTTACATTGGAAGGATTTGTTCAATCGAGATGAAATTTTTTACACGTTTTATCGAAGGTTTTCAGCTTTATGTCCATGTTACCCGAAAGCGGAAACTCTAAAAACTGATTTTTTAGAATTTTTAAAAAAAAATTGGTAAAATGACTTTCTCATTTTCCGTGACCAATTTTGGGGCGCAAGTTTATACCGGAAGGAATTGTTTTATCGATGAGGAATTTTTTACACGTTTTATTGAAGTCATTTGGCTAAACATAAGCACTTTCGCAAAGCAAAATTCAAAAAAGCTGATTTTTGATAAAATTTTAAAAACGTATCGAAATTTTGCGTTTTTTCAAATTTGGGGCGCTTTGCGGCAATAGAAGGAATTGTCCTATCGGGCTGAAATTTTTTACACGTTTTGTTGAAGACATTTGGCCAAAAATCCTCACTACCCGAAAGCGGATTTCGAAAAAAGCGTAAAAGCGTTTTAACGACCCACCCTAATGGACATTATTATTTCGCCAAGTTCAAGGGGCTATATCTGCCGATAGGGAGTAGTTGTTTTTTCCTTTTTACACTCATGTGTAGAGTGAAGCTTGCAGATTTTTTTGCGCACAAAAAGTCAATTTGCCATTTTTTGGACTTATTCCCTTTTTTAAATTTGTGATTGAACTCTCCCTCGAACTCTCTTCTACTCCTCGTGTGCTATACGTCAGCGTAATCTGAAGCAAAAACCACCAATGACTAAAACCAACCAATCAATCAAACTTTTAGCTTTGTAAATAGTAAATAGCATTATTTTTTTAACATGCTGTTTGAAGCTGAGGTTTTCTATTAAGGCAGAATAGGAGATTTATTGATTGTTATTATTTCTCCAAACTAACTTCGCGTTCTTCAAGATTATCTTGGCTTTTCGAATACCGGAACGGGCGAGCTGATGACAGCTAGTCTTTAGTTTCAAAATCGGTAAGTTTCCTTGAAAACCATTGCGGAATAGCTTTAGAAAGAGTCCTCCAGTAGCCATGTTTACCCACAGTTCAAATGGTGACCACTGATCTATATAATAACCAACTTATAATAACTATATAATGATTTTTATAATGTGGAATAGCTTTAGAAAAGAGTCCTCAAGTCGCAATGTGTAACCACATCAACATGATTATAAGTGTTGTCAGCATAGAGATCTAATAGTACATTTTAGATCTCTAACAATAATATACTAATTACTATTGTTTTAGGATCTAATAATGATAATTAGATTTCTATGGTTGTCAGTTATAATTCGAGCTGTGGGTAAACATGGCGGCTGGAGGCTGTACTATTGAGGTACTATTGCTTTTGTATGTTGTCTAGTTGCACTATAATGTGATCGATTTAATTAGTATGATTAATTTTTGTCACTCATTTTACATTGAAAATTTATTAGTGAATTCGCAAGTGTTAAATCTAGCAGTTATAGTTCATTATTTAAACTTTTAGTAAATGAGACTGGTTTGATCTGTTGGGGCAAAATATTGCTTGGGATTCTCAATTTTTTTTCTCATGTGACATTGAGATTGTTAATAATAGAATAACACAGAAGGAAAAATCATTTCTGAAATAGCAATCGAAATCGTGTTTTTGAGTTTCATCATTTCATCAGAATATCGAGAATATCTCCGACACCCCAAAATTTACCTTTGAAGAATAAACCAGGTGCCAGGGTTGAATTTTGTGACAATTTGAGAAAGTACTCCTACAACGATCAGGCGCGGATCTTAGGAGGGTGTCTGGACAGTGCCCCCTTGGACCCAAAAAAGGACTCAAAATGAGTTAAAACCCCACTTTTACACGTCAAATTTCAAAAAATTTTCTGGGGGAGGACCCCCCATAATCCCCAGCGGTATGGGGTACCAGAACGATATTCAAAGGCCAGTGCCAGGGACAAAGTAGGAAAAGAGGAAGGGCAGTTAAAAGATGTTTGGATGAGGTTGAAAAAGACCTGAAAATTCTAAAAGTCCGTAATTGGAAGCGGAAGGCAAGAGGGCTTTGGCGGAAAATTGTTAGAGAGGCCATAGTCCAGCACGGGCAGTAATACCAGGGAGTTATAAAGAAAAACATTATTTTTTAGGTATCTTTATTCCATTGATTTTGTTTAGTAGTATTTCATGAAGGAATTATTCTTCTGATATTCCACTATAAACTAAGTATAATTCCAGTCGCGTTTCTGTTCGAAACGATGTGAAAAGAGAGTCATCGCTCTTTCCTCGGGGGTTCATTTCGGCAGAAATCAGAGCGAAAAAACCATTCGTCATTTCTTCTCTCACAAAAAGAAACTGTGTGTGGGGGGGGTGGCAGAAATAATGTTGCCAGAACAGAAATCAAACCGAAGTAACGCAATTCTTCTTCCGCCGGAGGAAACAACGAAGAGGGAGAGAGAAAGGAATAGGGGGAGCACCGAAGGCTAACACCTGCGCGGTCAGTGGTAGAGAGAAAACCGCACATAGGGAAGTCCTAGAGTAGGAGTATAGAGGGGTATAGAGTAGGAGTATAGATAGTTCTAGAGTAGGTGACGTCACGACCAGCTATTTTCTTTTAATTGTAAACCTTTTGTAAGGATTTTAACTGCTGCTAAGGCGGTTGCTAGGTAACGAGGTATCTGTTGCTAAGGCGGTTTTTAGGTATGGGATCACGTGATTGCAAATGCTCCAATAGGAGAATTCCACGCCCAGTCATTTTCTGTAACTGTTAACCTTCTGTAGGGCAAAAACTGTAACCTTATGTTGCCAAGGCCGTTGTTAGGTCCTAGTCATGTGATTGAAAATGCTCCATAGGAAAAAAAACAACAACTCCTTCTCACAAAAGATCGAATAAAAGGAGAGTTATAGTATGGCCACCTAGAGTCATAAGACCATAGAAGCTCGAAATCGTGACGCGAAATAGTAGGCAAGACATCACATTCAACAGCGCAAGGTACAAGATTTCAGACTGGAGTTGCGCTGTTGTCCAATAAAGCTATGAAGAGTGACGTCTTGCCTACTATTTCTCGTCACGATTTCGTAACTCTATGGCCTTATGACTCTAGGTGGTCATGGTTATAAAGGCTCATTCAGGCTTATCGCTTTTAGTGTCCATTTTGGAGGAATCACCCGAAGTGAAAAGTGTGACTTGGCGTTTCACTCTAGACTCCTACACTTTTCTATATGCAAAGTAGCGATTCACAGAGGAGTGAATCATTTGGGATAATCAGTGAAAGTGAAACAGTGTGATTGAGTCTTTTAAACACTGTTTCTGAGTGAAAAACTGAGCCGTTTTTCAATGGGTCTCGAACCAGCAGACCACCTTCAATTTCAAACGCTGTTTATAACTTATTACTGAAAGAAAAACACTTTTAAAAAATCTTCTAAATCTCTCGAAAAAATTTTAATTCCTAATTTTTTAAATGTAAATTTATATAGCTAATGAAATATATTCTCATTATTTCTCAATTTCTTGTATCATACTTGCTCTTGCAACCTCCTGAAATTATTTTAGTTTTTAACGAGTTTTAATCTATAAAAATGAAACTATAAGTCGCTGTGTAATATGAAAAGATGAATAATTACTGTATATTTTTCCAAAACATCAATTCTGATGATGATTCATGATGTCCTATAATTTAGCGAAATAAATTAGGTTCAAACACTAGAAAAAACTTAGTAGAAATGAGAATATTTCCCCCAAAGTTTAAGAATTCGAATATAAATCTCAAATAAAAATGCCCTTAAATTCATTCTATGTCAGATGTCGGTGTATTCAACCCAAACCGCGATTCTATGTTAGCTCTGCATTCTTCCACCTCTACAACCGAAAACTCACCGAACAAAAGAAAAAAATTCATTCTCTCCGTATTGCCATTCCAAAATCGAAATCTTACTTCTCGGCGGCCGCCAATAACGCTTCATTTATAAAAATCGAATTTATCCGCAAGTCCCATACACTCTGGAAATAGGATTAGAGGGGGGGGGGGGAGGAGCGCTTCCGACCGTCTTTTGTTCTCATCCAGGAAATATTCGAGTCGACATCTGTTCCGCCAATCAATTCGTTTTTACTTCTCTCTCCAAAACAAAATGGCGCTCTTTTTTATCTTATTTTGAGAGAGAGGTGGAGTAAGAAAGCTTTTCCGTGTTCTCGCCTTTAAATACGACCTTGCCGTTGACGCGTACTTAGCATTTCTCAGCCCATTGGACAAGCGGAGAGCACTTTGGGACCATGGAGGCACTATGTGCGTAGGGCATGCATTGAACATGAGTCCAGAGGCCCCCTCCCTTGGACCCAAAATATGAACTTAAATGAATGAAATTTAAATGAAAAATTCTAAAAAGCATCTCTCAAGATCCCCTTGTGGTACCGCTGGGGGGTAGTGGGGTCCTCCCCCAGAAATAGTTTTGAAATTTGACCTGTAAAAGTAGTAGAGTTTCAATTCATTTTGAAGGAAAGTTCTGGGTCCAAGGGGGGCACCGTCAGGGCCGTGTGGTGGTATGCTGGTATGAGGCAAAAGGCCTCTACACACGAGTGCATTGGAGTCGAATCCAGTAAGGGGGTCCGTATGCTAAGTAATTCTAGTATTTCTCCATAGAAACCTATGTTAAAATTATCTGTATCTGCCATCAGGTGCCGTGATCCTGGGTGACCCCAGTTTCAAAGGAGAAACCGAACAGGCGCGTTCATCATGGGCTGACATTTACGACTTTTTAATGGCTTTCTCTCTGGACGTGGGGGGTCTCGGGTTGGAGGAGCGGGGGTTAAAAAGGGGAAGAGAGAAGGGGCGATGGCGGAAGAAATCACCTCGCAAATTTTCGTACATTGCGCTATCGTACTACGATAGTTATTGCCTAATTATTAAAAAATTAATTGGTTTTATATCTTTGAAGTACTGATAATAAATTTAAGAGTGTCTACTTAAAATAATTTCAGTTTTTTATATATTCATATTATTTTTGATTTAAATAGTAATTATTTAAGCAAAAAATGTTAATTACTTTGTCGGGTTCGATAAAACTGAGGAGAATTGCGAACAAAATTATCTAAATTCAACTTCATTTTCCTTGTTTTTAGATGGACAGAAGATGATCAATCCGTCCGATTTGATTAAAAAGAAGATAATCAATTGATTAAGAAACAATTGAATCGTCAGTTTAAAGAAGGGAATAAGTCCAAAAAATGACAAATTGACTTTTTTTTGCTTAAAAACATCTCCAAGCTTTGCTCTACACATGAGTGAAAAGAGGGGGGATATCTACCCCCATCAGCAGATATAGCCCCTTGACTTTGCGAAATCGATGTCCATTCATTGTATTTTTTAAATTTAATTTAGAATTCTGGACGTAATTTAATTTGTCTTACTTTTCTTATTCTTTGTGCTTTAAACTAAGCCAAAATAAAATTTGCTCTTAATTTAAAAGTGTTTTCAACTTTTTTTATGTAGGGAATGCTTGAATCCATTCATATTCACTCCCTCCATTGATACTGCTTTATAATGACTCAGTTTCATTATAATTTTGAATTTATTCGTCTTTATCTTTCTCTCCCTTTTGTGGCGTGAATTAACAAGATTAACAAATATTTTGATTTTCTAAAATATTTAAAAATAAAAAAGAGGGGAATGAAAACTTCAGATTATTCATAATTATTTAAACTTGGATGAATACAATTCTAAATTAACTGTGTACTGTAAAACAGGGTGAATCGGATCACTTTTGAACCTTTAATTGCTGCCAAAAATTTCCTTTTGAAGATTTTGCAATGCTTTAAAGAGAATATGTAGAGTCCCAATCAGTAGGGGAGAGTGAGGATGAATGGGACGACTCAATTTTTTATACCTTAACTTCACTTTAAATTTTTGATATTTCACCCAGAGGATAGCAGTACACATAGCCTATTCAACAAATGTGTTTATTAACATCAGCTTCCATTCTTATATAAATTGGACCTCTAAATGTGTTTTCCCATACCAAAAGTAACTTTTTTTTTGTTTTACTTCTATAAGAAGTTATTTAAAAATAATTTAAATAAGCTAAATATTTCACTGTGTGTTGGCACTTATTCAATTTCTAGTGGCCAGCATTGTAAATTGCGACCATATTTTCGAATAAAAGGGGTTATTTTCCATCCTTTTTATTCCTATTAATCACATGCCTACTGAAATATTTCTCTGTAAATTTATGTTCTAACGACATTTTTAGTAAATGGTTTTTATTATATATTCTCAAAACTAGATGAACACTTGCCGTGTCTTTGTACTACATCGGTGTTGAAATTACAATTTAAAAAATTCAACTTTATCCAAAAAAAACCGCCTCGAGAAGCAATTTTTTTTCTCGATATAAAACACAATTTTGAGTCCTTCATATCATGTATAAATGCCATGATTAAAGAGAAATAAGGTTGCTACATTGAAAAATTCCCCCATTCGAATATGGGTACAGTTGTTTCAAAGCGGAGTCAAGGTCAGCTACCCTACACCCTAAAGATAACCGGTTTTACTCTCTACTCAACCCCCGTAAAACCCCGGCGTCGCGACTCCGATAAGGAGGGGAAAATCGCGATAAATGCATCGTGTGTAGAGACCTAAAGAGGCAGCTGCCTCAGGCGGCATTTTTCTGAGGGCGGCAAAATTCCCCTGGAATTTTTATTTTTTTACTCTAAGGAGCTACCCACACCGAGCTCGCCACTCCAGAGCAATAAAATAAATCAATCTTGACCCCTTTGCCCTCGCAGCCTTCGCAATACAAGATAACGTTAATTGACCTCCTGGACAGTCGAGTAAACAAGACACTCTCAACCCCCTCTCTTCTATTGGGAAGGCTGAATGGGGAACCTGAGTCCGCCTGTCAAGATAACGATCTTTATTGCACAGTACGCACGACGAGCTCGGTGTGGGTAGCGCCTAAAGGAGCTTTCTCTGCAATTTGTTTACACGTTTTTGTGGTAGGAAAACAGATATAGTATTTTTATAGTCAAGCTGAAAAATCTGTCAGCTTGAAACTCGATCCAAAACAGGTGCCCGGCACGCGACCCCTCGCAGCCTTCGCAATGCAAAGAGAGGGGGTCGAGAGCGTCTTGTTTACGCGATGTTAGTGTGTCGGGGTCCAGTGATTGATAGTTTTTCAGTTTCAGCTCAGATTCAGCTTGACTCTGACCAAGGTTGTTAAGTATTTAAATACTTAGTAACGGAAATACTTTTTAAATACTTTAAAAGTATTTAGTTACATTAGTTACTTTTTCAGTATCGAACTGGTATTTAACTACAAAAATTTTAAAGTAACTAACTCTTTGTTACTTAAATACCTATGCTGTACTTTAGTTACTTTCTAAACCCAGAATTTAAAAAACGGAATCCAACATTGGAGAGGGGAACAAAACACTTCTTCCTGCTTCCGCATAGCCTGAGGGGAAAAAGCGTTCTCGGCAGTGGCGGACTGCCCGACCGGACACCCGGGCGACAGCGCTGACAATCCTCCCCCGACAATTTATAGCCCCCCTGTGTTGACGAGGAGCGGGCGCTTGTGTGTTCTCTGGGTGGCCGGCCGCCTTGCAGGTCGAATTGCAGCGCAGGAGATGGAATAGCCGATATGGCACCGTTTTATACTTTTATGGCCACTAATTGTTCGTAGTTTCTTGTTTTCCCACCCCACCTTCCACGAACCAAAGGGAGGGAGGGCACATTTTCAAGGGCAAAGGCAATCAAATTTTACCAGAGCCTCCTTCAGTCCCTGTTTGTGCTCTCGAAAAGCTGCAAGTTTCCTGCCTCCTGGATAGAAGAAGTATATTTATTTAAGAAGACCAACTGCTTAGAAGTATAATGTCCCAAAAAGAGCTAGGTTGTGTTTATATTTTTTTTTTAAAGTAGAGTGAAGGGATTAAGGATTTATGTTTTCTTTATATTTTTATCTAGATAATTACAATTGATTTTATTTTTTGATATTTGTATATGACATGGGACTTGAAAATTCTCCAGTTTTTGCTCAAAAGGCCTTTTATAAAACGTAACTTTTTTTAGTGGACGTTTCATAAGTGCGAAAATTCCGGTCAATGTAAAATAAAAACCGTTCAGTTAATTCCAGTGAAGAATCAAAAAAAAAAATTGTATAGCTTTACCCATGTAATAATTTAGTTTTTACTAACCGTAATTTTCGTATAACCTTTTGTATAGAGTTTTTTAACAAGATACTCTGATTAAAAAAAATTAACTAAATAAAACAAAAATTCCGAATTACACTATATACAAATCTAAGGGTATTTTATTTTTTCATTCCATAAGTTTAATTTCATGAAAGCAAACAGTTTTAAGGAACCTCCAAAACTGTATTTATGAAGAAAAACTAAGCCCCCCCCCCGAAAAAATATTACCATCCTTTAACTTTTTTCATATTGATTGTATTTTGGTAATTAAAATAAAATCCTTCCATAATAATAAAAAAAAAAACAGTTAAAACTTAAATATTCATTTTTATAGTAGTAAAATAAATTGTGTTGTAATTTATATATTTAAACTCCTGGACTTTTTTTTTGAAGTTTAAATATAATTTCTATGAAGTAGTTTCAAAAATTAATCCATTCCCGGGAATGACTGAAATTCCGGGGATTTCCCGGGAAGATTATACTATGACTAAATATACTAATGACCTGAAAAAATACTATATTATTTATTTATTCAATTTTGGGATTGTTGGTCGTGTCTTTAGGAATTTAAATCCATAGGGGAGAGTACCCCAAAGCGGGTATGCTAACTTTGAAAGCTCAAAAACCTCAATTATTGTATGATAAATGTGTAGCTTCTAAAAATGAATTTTGAATAATTTACTCAAGTGTTCAAATGAAATGCATGTTTAAATCTACTTCTCAAATGGGGCACTTTTGATAATAATTTCTCAATTCTTAGAATGATGGTTTAGGTTAGAAATTCTCTCGTTAGTTCTGAATTATCAAGGATGCAGTGTATATGAAAATCACAAAATGTTGCTTTTATTGCTGAAAAAAAAAAAGTGTTTTGAATCATGTAAAATATAATTGCCCTTTTTGAAACTAATTAATGGTAATTTAATTATATTACTAGAAATTGGTTAGTTTTCTACAAGCTACAACGCAATTCCCCCATCATTAGAGAATTATTGGGGGACTTAATTATGTATCATTAATTACTAATTAAATATATATCATTAATTACCAATCAATAAGTTATTTATGATTAATTTTAATTAAATATTTACATTAATTAATCTTAATTAATTTGAAGTATCAATTATTTAAAGGAAAAATACATAAGGGGCGGCATTTCTAGGACTTGCCTCATACTGGGTAAATCTACCACACGGCCCTGGGCACCGTCAAAGAGTGCCCCCTTGGACCCAAAAAATGAACTCAAAATGAGTTAAAACCCTACTTTTACAGGTCAAATTTCAAAATTGTTTCTGGGGGAGGACCTCCTTACCCCCCCCCCCCAACGGTACCGAAAGGGAATCTTGAGCGATACTTTTTAGAAAATCCCCGACATTTTGACATTTTTCTCAAAAGGTAAAGGTGTTGGTCTGTGGAAAAGTGCCCTTGGAGCCGTGCTTGATCCGCGCCTGGTCAGAGTGGTACTTTTACGGGGTATTGAGAATTTAAAAATAATCCAACAGCAACTGCAACTGTTTTGATGTTGTTTTCCCCACGAAATTTACGATAACCGATGAGACAGAACGGTCAGGAATATTTTGGCTACAGCCGTATGTAACCGCGACGCGATAGTAGGTACGGCGGCGAAAAACTTCTTTTGAAATGACGCAGCTACTATGTAATAGCTCTAAGAACCGATGGTGTGACCGGATTCTTCATAAAAGATGTTGAACCTATTTTTGTATTGGACCTAATTTTGAGCTTTCTTGTTGAGCTCAAGATTTTCGATAAAACCTGAAATTCTGGGATTCATGCTCTTAAAAAACAGTAACTGGGACTACCTCTGAAAACTAGCAGAAAAACTATTAGAGTAATGAACCTTTTATCTGGAATCCCTACTTCGGAATGCTTCAAAAGCCGAAAAGTTTACAGATTAGAAAAAAAAATTCCGGAAAAGTGGCTACCCTGTCTTAGTCACGAAAGGGCATCATTCAGAAACGCTCTCTATACACAACCCTTCTATGGTAGGGACTTTCGGAATGTCCCCATGCCCACCGAGCGCATTAAGTCCCTAATACCCGTTCGAAAGCTTTGTCGGGGAATGCATGTTTACGGCTCTTTTGTTATTGGAGTGCTCTGGTGCGCATTAGGGTGTCCCGTTCATATATGGAAAAAAGTTTTTTTCGAGCTACACTATCGCAAGAGGTATCAAAAGTTGCGTAATTTTACACAGATTATGAAAATGGTAAAAAAAAAATAGAATTGCGGGTCATCTTGAGGGCTCTACCGCGTCTTGAAGTTTTGTAAATTTTTCGTTTCTACAGAACTATTACTGTATGCCTAAAATATTATAAAATTCAAGTTTAAAGGGAATTTTATTACAGAGATAAACGAAACATGACTGAAAAACATAATAAATAAAATTGTTCTTACATTTAATGACAAAACTAAATTCATTCTGAAGTCAAAAATTTGGCATTTCTGCTCGAGATTGTATCCTTGTTCTAATAAAGCCATCTCTAGAATTTACGTCAGTTACTCTTTGTGAGGCCTCTGTTACCATAGCCCAGTCAAATGGGGTTTTTTTCAAAACTTTCATATAGAAGTTTTTTTTTCGACGGTTTTATATGTTTTCGAGGTCGCTGATTACGAATATGAAGTTTGCTGCCACGTGGGAGGTCGGCTTCATATCGAAAATCGCAAAAAATCGCAAAATTTTTGCTCTTTTTTCGATCTTTTGCTTATACATCAAAAACTATAAGTTTCTCGAAGATAATCTCAATTATAAAGTTGAAGTAAACAAAATTTCCTACAAAATGCACTACTCATCATTGATTTTCTGAAGAGTGGTTCTGCCGCTAGAGCGCGCTGAAAAACAGCGATTTTTTGGCCTTTCCGCAAAAAAATGAAAAGCGCGCGCTTCTACCCTCTACAAAAGGAAAACTATTCACGTTACCAACAAAACTTTTATACCACGTGAAAGAGAATTTAATTGCCTAAAAATAACTTACCTTACATTATTATTTTTTGAGAATGGGGGAGGGAGCGAAGCAAAGATCGGAAATAAAACTTTCGCGCCTTACAGCTAAAACGAACTCTCGCAGTTGTTAATTTCCAATCTGCGCTTTAATTCCGGTATATTACCAATAAAATTGGTTGTTTTGTGTGAATTGATGACTAAGCATGTTTAAAAAAATAATTTTTTAAATTTATTTATGAAATATTAGGTATTTTAGGCGAAATTTCAATATTTTTAAAAAAATCATAAATTAAACTATGGGAATTTTTTAATGAACGAATTTATAGGTTTTTTGCATTGCTAAATCCGAATTTCAAGTTCATTTTCATTTCAAAAGTCACCTTCACATCAAAAAATGCAAAAAATCTCAAATTTTTGCTCTTTGGTTCAGTTTTTCACCGATTTTCTCAAAAAATTATTAATTTTTCGAAATATTACAGTACACCAAATTAAAGTACGTAAAATTTGCTATAAGATTCACTGGTTTGTTTTTATTTCGCAAGAAGCGGTGTACGCTTTAGAGAGTTCTGAAGAAAAATGATTTTCTTTTTTCTGTGTAAAGTCAAGAAACAGCTGTAATTCAGCGCGCTCTAGCGTCAATTCCTCTCATTATAAAATGAAAGTTGAGTAATGCATTTTGTAGGAAATTAAATGTACTTTCCTATGGTATAAAATATGTGTCTGTTACGTGTATATATTTAGAGCTGTAGTGGGGGAAAGCAAGCGCTCTTCACTTTTTTTGTAGAAAAGAAAAAAAATCGCTGCTCTTTAAAACCCTCTAAAGCGTACACCGCTCTTTGTAAAATAAAAACGAACCAGTGTATCTTATAGCAAATTTTATGTACTTTAATTTGGTGTGCTGTTATTTTTCGAAAAACGAATAATTTTTTGAGAAAATCGATGAAAAACCGAACCAAAGAGCGAAAATTTGAGATTTTTTGCATTTTTTGATGTGAAGATGACTTTTGAAATGAAAATGAACTTGAAATTCGGATTCAGCAATGCAAAAAACCTATAAATTCGTTCATTAAAAAATTCCCATAATTTAATTTATCATTTTTTTAAAAATATTGAATTTTCGCCTAAAATACCTAATATTTCATAAATAAATTTAAAAAATTATTTTTTTAAACATGCTTAGTCATCAATTCACCCAAAACAACCAATTTTATTGGTAATATACCGGAATTAAAGCGCAGATTTGAAATTAACAACTGCGAGAGTTCATTTTAGCTGTAAGGCGCGAAAGTTTTATTTCCGATCTTTGCTTCGCTCCCTCCCCCATTCTCAAAAAATAATAATGTAAGGTAGGTTATTTTTAAGCAATTAAATTCTCTTTCACGTGGTATAAAAGTTTTGTTGGTAACGTGAATAGTTTTCCTTTTGTAGAGGGTAGAAGCGCGCGCTTTTCATTTTTTTGCGGAAAGGCCAAAAAATCGCTGTTTTTCAGCGCGCTCTAGCGGCAGAACCACTCTTCAGAAAATCAATGTTGAGTAGTGCATTTTGTAGGAAATTTTGTTTCCTTCAATTTTATAATTGAGATTATCTTCGAGAAACTTATAGTTTTTGATGTATAAGCAAAAGATCGAAAAAAGAGCAAAAAATTTGCGATTTTTTGCGATTTTCGATATGAAGCCGATCTCCCACGTGGCAGCAAACTTCATATTCGTAATCAGCGACCTCGAAAACATATAAAACCGTCGAAAAAAAAACTTCTATATGAAAGTTTTGAAAACGTCACTTTTGAACCCCATTTGACCGGGCTACCAGTTTAACACATCTTTCCAGTGATTGTGTGTGGCAAGGAAAGTCAACAATATCCAAGGCTTTACCTTTTGCGATGATTTGAAGGCCCTCATTAGAAATATGTCGAAGAACCGGCGGAGCTGTAACACTGTTCAACAAATTGTACCTTAAATTTTTTTTCCTTGATGAAAATAGTCATTTCTTATAGATTTTAGGTCACTAGACACGAAAATCACCATCAAAATTCTCAATTGGCTCGGAATTTTCTGGGAACGGCCCCCTCCCCCATTTTTACGCTTTTTGATGCCTTAATGACTGAATTCGATTTTCAGGGTCAAAAAACTTTACTCATGTCTTTAAATTACTCCCAAAGAGACAAGGAAGGATGAAATACCTAAAATATGAAATTTTGCAACAAATAGATAGGTTTAAGGGGTTATTACCCCCTTAAAAGTGCAAAAAAATAGCTAAATATTATAGAGGTTTTGATACAATATTTTTTCCTCTTAATTTTTACGCATTTCACTTTTGAAGGGTTCTAATCTTTCCCCAAAGACCCAAATTTGATGACAATATGCAGCAATGATTTTTACTAAAAGCGGTTGAGGTGTTAGCGTCCCTAAAGCACTCGCGCAAGGTTTCGGAAGACTCTAGCGCAAGCGCGTTTTGGAAATTATTTTCATGCTTTGAAAAGTTTAAAAATGACATTTTTCTTACATTATAAGTCTTTTCTAAGTGAAAATTCTTCGATTCGTCAGTAACTGGCCGGTTCTATGGGGTATTCGATGTTTCAAGGGCGGATAGCTATGCGCAAGAGCGAACAGCTTGAACCATCGAATACCCCCATAAAACCGGCAAGTTACTAACGAATCGAAGAATTTTCACTTAGGAAAGACTTATAATGTAAGAAAAATGTCAATTTCAGGTCGGTCTTGACATATAAAATACATTTAATGACGTCCCTTATAGTTGGTAGCTGTCGATCGTCAAATTGTTTGTATGGTCCCAATATAGCGCGAGTAGTGTCACTACGCCTTGAACCCATTTTTTTTAAAAATAACATCTGTACTTTTAAAGCTTAAAAATTACTTTTGCTTCGAAGAAAACACTCGTAAGATAAGTACTCAAAACAAGTTGAAACTTGAGGGAGGTTGAAAGATTAGGAGCCTAAATTACGAATAGAGCGAATGATCTCCATAAAAATGACAATTTTTAAAACTTTAACGATGGGTAGAGCCCTGAAGATATAGTTTAATTTTGTTTTTAAAAATATTTTTGTAATCTATGATCAATTACGCAAATTTTGAGGGGTCTTGCATTAGCGGAAGCCGAAAATTTTTTTTTCGGGACACCCTAGTGCGCATGACAAGTTATGGCGAATGTGACGTCACTGGGAGACCTTTAGGTCTGGTACTCGAGGGATTTACACCCCCCACCACCAAACTATGTTTTCCCTGCAGTGTTTTTGGGATTGCTGATTACTGGTCGGTGGTTTAGTTGGGTGAATATGTTCTGGAATAGACTTTTGTTCGAAAGGGAGGTTTGTTTCCTCAAGGATTTGCGTTTTTTAATGATTATTTTTTAACTGAAAAACTCAAAACTGCATGATAACAATGAGAAACGCTAATTAGAAAACTTTTACGAGTCCCGAAAAAGTGCTATTTTCACTTGCATAATAATTGGCATAAGTTAGTTTACTTAAATCTGAAATCTTATATTATCAACAATAGTCATGATAATATGAAAGGGGCAAAAAAATTAAATTAAAATATTTTTTATGTTTTTAAAACATTGAAGTTCGATTTACTGAAAATGTACTAATAATACACAAATTTTTGGTAAATGTGAATCCTTCCCTGCAAGTTGTTTTCAGGTGGATACCTTGCCTCTGAAAAACTCCTTTCACTGCGGTAAGTCCTTTGTGGCTGGGAAAACAACTTTTCATCAATTCGTGGTACTGATTTCAATATTAGTTAGTAAGTCTACGGTAGTACTAGACATTTGATTTTAGAACTAGTTGGTTCAATAGCCGACGAAATTAATAAATAAAAAGTTTGCTATTTGCTTAATTTTCCTGATAAGGGGAGAGGGGGAGTATGAGTGAAGTTTACGTAAGATGTTACAATGTTATAAACACTGCATTTTTTAAAATCTATTGTTTCTTGCATAAATAATTTCAAAATTCAAACAAAAATAAATACAAAACAAAATTAAGAAAGTTTTTTACAAGAAAAAAGTCACAAAGAAAGTTTTAACTAAAGGTTAAGTGTTCATGGAGAACGATGAATTTCAGAAACCTAAGCATTACTAAAAATTTCCTGCAAAAAAAAAAGAACAAGGGAGGGGGTCGGGCAGTTTTCTTACGTAATTATAAGAGGGGGGTTTGCGGTTTGCTTATTTTGTTGACAAGGGAGGAGGGGGTTAAAAAATGACCAAAAACTTGCTTACGTAATATTTGAAAGACCCCTATGTGTAAAATGGTTGCAATTTAATGGGGCGTTGAAATTGTTTTTACACTATAACTCGACCTTATACAAATTCACACTTTTACCCTTTTCTACCGTAATGCTAAGGACGTTTTGTGGGTTCGGGACTTCACAAGTTAAAAATTAACATTCAGAGTTGGAGTTTATTCCACCGGTCTTGGCGAAAATACTTCTCCCTCAACTTTTCCTAATTGGGAACATTCTCGGGAATGTTCGGGTCCTCGGAGCGTAGGGGAATAATATGAAGAGGGTGCTATGATGGGATAACCCTGAGTGCCTGATTCAATTCAGTGGCACATTTTATTTTATTTTTTTTATTCGATAGATATTTCCAAGAGAGGGACTACAATAGTGTAAAAATATAGGGTGTCCCAAGGTAAGTGTCCACTCCCTTTAACTTTTGAACGGCTATAGGTATAGTCATAAAACGGGTGTCTAGGTATAGTAAAGTGACCAACTGACCATGCGCTATCTGATACAACAATTTTCAACATCCCCGAGCGGCAATGTTAGGAGTTATAATTTTTATTTTTAAAAAATTTTAGATATTTTTAAATTAGTCAATTACAAAGTTGTAGAGCAGCATCGATTTAGTACGAAAAGACACCTTGTGCAGAGAAATGCCTGGGATAAAACCCTTAAAACGCACGCTCAATTAGGTAGAATTTCCCAATTTTATTTTTGATTTATTTATTTATTTAGAAACAAGAATAACAAAAGAACAATATAAATAGTCGCCTGGGACCTTTTGGTCCATTTAGGTGACCAAATAATAGTTCAGAGAATAAAAAATACTAGAGAAATCAATGAGAAAGGGAGTATTTTTCACCATAACCACTAGTTCGGGAAAAAAGTCGGCTAGACTAGAAGCCTGCTCTCTTGCGTTATCTTCATATGCCGTCCTAACAAGGACGAAACCTGTCCATGGCTGGAGGTGACGCTTGAGAGTTGGAGTTTCCAAACTAGAGAAATCATTTTTACCTGCTAAAACGCTTCTCAACGCGGAAATTATAAATTTTCTTTTTTTTATGATCTTAGAATACTTTTAGAGTCAATAACTAAGTAATAAAAATGAAAATTTCTTAACTAGCTAATTATTTATAGTTAATTTTTTTTCATGTGTAGAGCAATGTAGATTTTTTTACGCACAGAAAAAAGTCAATTTGCCACACTTTTTGGATTTTAAACTGTCGATTCAAATGTGTTTTGTGATCGTCTGCACTGTGGCCACGCTCTCCCAAAGACGTCCGAAGCGCCCTCTGTTGCGAGATGTGGTGAGAGCGGAGAATTCCAAATGAGTCGCGACATCAAACGCTCCGCATAATGAGGAGGTCCGCAAAAAAGAACTCTTTTCGAACTAATAATTCATTTCTGCAGCAGAATCGAAGATAGACCTCCGCTTTCTCGAGTCCCTCTCATTAACACGAGTCTTGGAAACGTCGGGGGTCGAGCAGCAATGGCATTTAGAACACTTTCTAGAACACCTAGAAAAGAACACACTAGAAAGTCCCGTTTGAGCACCTTCCAGAATAATTATTACTGATCTCTATTTTCTATTCTAGAAACAATTTGGTAATATTAAAAATTTTGCTTTGCGCTTTAAGCATATGCTCAGTGACACACTCACTTAGAAACACCAACAGCAGATTCTTAAAAACGGAATTTTTCAAAATAAATATTAGCTCTTCCAATTATTGGAAATAGCTCCCGTTAATTTCCAATTTTAGGGCGTAAGTTGGTAGCCTTTATTGCCGTATTAAGCTGAAATTGTTTTCACGTTTCATTGAAGTTATATTTGATCGAAATTCCCCTGTCGTAAGCGCATTTTATTGCAGCTGTTTGACCAAAACATCTGCACTACTTATTAGTAGATTTCAAAAAATGTGTGGTTTTTTTTACCCACCCTACTGTATATTTTTATTTTTTCTCTGAAAATTTCTTGTGTCAAGTCACCAAATCTCGTATTGACTCAACTTTTTCCCAGATTTCTTTTCCCAGAACCAGAACAAAATTTCTTTTTCAGCCATCTCTATCGAATAAAAAAATGCGGGAATTCTCAGCCAAAAAAATCTGCAAAATTACTTAAAAAACGCCTTAAGTGCAGTTTTCTTAAAGAAGTCGGCAGTTATTATGTAGCAATAGGACTTGGAAGCCTTTCAGCATGTCAATGTAAGTCTAGTTTTTCTACAGAAATTTCGCAACCATTCTAAAGACAAAGCAATTTAGCTTGCAGCTTTTTTAAAGTAATTTTGCAGATTTTTTAAGCTGGGTTGTCAATTATAACGTTTAATGCACCGTAATTAAAATCCTACGTGACGTTGGGTCAACCCCCCCCCCTCCGATACAAAAAATCGGGTTTCAGCAGATATCTTTTGCTGTGGGCGTAATTTCCGGCCGACCCCCGAAACGAACGAGCCAAAAATAGCGTCTTCTAAGCCTCCCTCATTAATAGGTTATTTCTCTGGAAGTGTTTAAAACGCCAAACAATTTTAAAAACGCATGACTGCCCCGGTTTTTGCTTCTCCTTCGTAATTATCAGTCACTGCTCATTAATAATGGCGGCTCTTCAACTTTCGGAGACGGAAGTTGGCCGAAATTGGAAAGATTTTTTTCTTTTTGCTTCGATTTGAATTTAATTGCTTCGTTTGGGCGAGGGCAAAATTGAATGTTTAGTCTCTGTAAAACTTGTGACAAACTTGTTGATGTCCAGTATAAATTGATGTATATATACGTTGGGATTATGAAATGACTTCACTGTTAAAGATCCTTCAGCTACAATACCGTTTATAAGAACGGAACGAAATTGAATTGTCAGTTTTAAAATGGGATAAAAACCAAGTTTTGAGAAAATTGAAAAAAAAAAAAACCTGTATAGGGAATTTTCGTTGTATAACCACCAAATTTGTACTGGAAATTCAGAACCCTATTTAGAGTACAGAACAATCATCGAAACAAATACAAGTCTGTTCTCACTCTCAACTGAAAAAAGTTGATGAACTTGTTCCTTTTTTCAACCTTATAAAATTTCAGCTGACAAAACAAATCTTAAAAACCCCTTTTAATTGACAATTAAACTATATTTATGGTTAGTTTCGAACACAAAAGGAAGAAATAGAAAAACTGACAGATTTAATTTAAAAATTTTATGAAACTCAGTCATTAAGTCAGTATCAAATGGAGTCAAACATTCACCGGATAAAAAGAGATAAAAACACTTATAAATTAAAATCAAATTTCATTAAGGCTTCGTTTACAGCACAATTACTATTGAAAAAAAATTGATGGACTTGTTCCCTTTTTAACCTTACAAAATTTCAGCTGACAAATTAATCTTAAAAACCACTCTTAATCAACAGTTAAACTATAACACTATAACGCTTAGTACACAGCATAAGAATGAAAAATAGAAAGACCGAGACAGATAAAATTCAAAATCGTTATGAAACTGAGCTTTTAAGGGCATTAAGGCAGCATCAATGGTGTAAGTAAATATGAAACATCCACTGGATAAAGAAAGATGAAAACACTTTTTAATTAAAAGAAAATTTAGTTCTCAGCACAAAAGTGAAAAAAAAGAAAGACCCCTACAAGAAGAGTTCTGAAACATTTATCAGAAACACCCTGTATAAATGAATGGTCCGAAAATGTCCGTTGATGTCCATCTATTGTCCCCCCTCTACATGAAAGTCATTAAAGCAGAGAGTAGCTGGAATATAGTCCTCCCATTTACGGATCCTTCGAAACGTCGTCGGGACAAATTATTCCCGATTCCGTGATGAACTAACAACTCAACCTTGCTTCATAAATGAATCCTTCCCCCTAATGTCCAATCAGGCATCGCGCGGAACCCTCCAGATTACGGGGACGTTTCCCCTGATTTATTACGCCGGACCCGAGCGAAATTCGGATAAGTTGACTGACTGGGGATTCTGCATTTCTGTCGGGGATTGTCTTATAGGGAAGAAAGGAATATATTTGGTAATCAGGACCCGACTTACAAGTTTGGAGCCCCAGGGCAAAAGATCCATTTGGGGGCCCCCGACGTGTCTTAAAAACTTAAATATATTTGAGTTGAAATAACGAAATCAATCATCTTTAAACCAAGTGTAAAACACTGCTTAAAAATTGTTTGTTCAAAAGCTTAAAAGTTTATTTTACACTTATGTGACATTTTCTTAGCTTTTTAAGCATTTTGGGGGCCCCTTTGAAATGGGGGCCCTGGGCTAGTGCCCCGAATGCTCTCCCACAGGAATCAGGCTCTGTATGGTATTAATGTACAGGCGCGGATCCAGCACGGCTACAAGGGGGGGGGGGCACTTTTCCAGACCATCACCTTTACCTTTTGAGAAAAATGTCAAAATGTTGGGGATTTTCTGAAAAGTATCACTCAAGATCCCCTTTTGGTACCACTGGGTGGTATGGGGGCCCTCCCCAAGAAAAATGTTTTGAAATTTGACCTGTAAAAGTAGGGTTTTAACTCATTTTGTGTGCTTTTTTTGGGTCCAAGGGGGGCATCTTAGACAGTGACCTTCCTTAGACACAGAATTTTTTTTTCAAAATGATAAAACTCTACTTTTACAGGTCAAATTTCATATTTTTTTGGGGGGGAGGACTCCGCTCCCCCGAGCGGTACCAAAAGAGGATCTTGAGTGATACTTTTTCAGAAAATCCCCAACATTTTGACATTTTGTCTCTAAAGGTTAAGGTGATGGTCTGGAAAAGTGCCCCCCCCCCCCTGTAGCCGTGCTGGATCCGCGACTGAACCAAGGGGCTTTTAGGGGTTCAACCCCCCTCCGAAATTTGTACATAAACATTTTAACTTTTTTAAAAAAAAACTTTGAGATACTGTAAAAAAGTAACGAGAGTTCCCAAACGTATGCCTTGGAATATGCAAGGGTTTATCTTTGAAGCATTCAACCGGGTTCCCATGGTTTCCTCGTTCAAACTAATTTGTTATTTTAAAATTCATAATTGAAACGGTGACGATATAGCGTCGTCACAAAAGTATTCCACTGAGGTGGTTTTAAACTCATAATTTATTACATCCCATAAATCAGAAGGTTTACAAAAGTGATCATGTACCAAAAGAGAAGCGCACGAGTAGAGGAGAAGGTCTTATATGCCGTCGACACTTCTGGCAGTCATCTTCTTCTCGAGCTCTCTGTGGTTTTCTTCTTCTCGGCACCACACCACCAATAACTAAACCCGAGGTTAAATTTTTGATCAGTTTTCAATGAAAAACACCCTAATTTAAGTAAAATCTGTCTAAAGGCCGGAAAATAAAGAGCCGGAAAAACATAATGGAATCGGGGGAAAGTTTCCGAACATCACTTTTACAACGAGGAAAGAACGTTCTATTTATTATTTTCTCCTCATTCGAAAGCTCTTTTGAAACCGGAGCCGCACGTTCAAGAAAAAAAAGGTTAAAAACAAACGCTCGTCTCTTAATAACAACAGAATAAAAAACTCGTCGTTGTAAACACCGGGAGAAAAGAGTAAAAAAAACCTCTCCCTTATTTTCATTCGTTTCATTCATCTAAAATAATCAAAGTAAAGCGAATGCGAAAGCTCTGATCGTTAAATCCCCGGAAAAAAAACCCTATAATGATAGTAATTCAAGATCAAAAACGAACGATGATGATGCATATGCACTAATGAGGGACTCCCCCCCCTTCCCGTCATTGTTATCGTTTTATTATTATTATTATTATTTCTTTCCCTCTCGCTGTGTTTTATTTTTTTTCGAAAGATTATTTTCCCCCTTTTTATTCTCTATTGATTCGTCCTTATCTGAGGGAATATTTGCCGCTATTGCGAATTGTATGTATATATTTTGATAGCGGTGGGTGGACCTGTGAAATTGCAACATTATCGGATAGAAGTTGGTTGCTGATTACCCACCCCTTTTAATTAAGATGGGGTGATACTGGGGGTGGGTCTACCCCTGCATGTCACTGCATGGGGGGAGTTGGAAATATCCCCGTCATACATTTAATTAAGTGCTTGGATCAACTGCTTAATATATCCAGGTGACAAAGCTGTCGGATTTTGAAGAAAAACCAAAAATCAATTCTAATATTTCATTTATACTATCACTCCAGAGAGTATTCGTACACCCAACAAATTTGCACTAGTATATCAATTATGGCTAAATCCCGCTTGCGAAATCCAAACAAAAATTATCTTAGCATAGTATGTTATTCTTCATTATAATGTACCAAAAAAAAAAGAACAAAATAAATATCAGAACAATTAGAAAAAAATTATTTTAGAAAGTGAAGTGATTAAAAGACCAAATAAGTATATTCGTACTCCCATAGACTAACATTGAAAACCATTGCCATAGACATTGCTGGAAAGTATTTCGTTCCTAATCCTAATTTAACAGCCCATGAATGCAGTTTTTTTTCTTGAGGTCCATAATGACATCAAAAAGGTGTAGGTGGTGCCACGAACGCGCCTAGGCCTCTAGGGAGCTTGCCAGAGGACTTTCAAATTGCTTCATTTTTTAAATATTTTTTTTTCTAATTGTTCTGATAATTTTTTTGCTCTTTTTCTTTGGTAGATTATAATGAAGAACAACATACTATTTGTTAGGATAATTTTTTTTTTTGGATTTTACAAGTGGAATTTAGCTATAATTGGTACATTAGTATATTATTGCACATTTGTTGGGTGTACGAATACTTTCTGGAGTGATTGTATTTTCATCTAATCTTCATAATCTAATTTTCTAAGAGTATTATCTGATTCTATCGTTCTTTTTATCTACTTTCCATCCATATTCTTCTCTCCCTTGCTTCTAATGTCCTTACTATTAATACAGTTCTTACGAAAGTTTGAAAAATAAGACATCGTACATGTAATTTCGAAGGACAATTATTATTATTAAGTTGTAATTTAGAAACCATGAATCGGTAAATTATAATTTAGAAACCATGAATCAGTAAATTGTAATTTAAAAACTAGTAATTTGTAGTTAAGAAATTATTATTTCTGAGCAGTTCGCTTAAACACACACGCATGAAAAAAAAAACGGAACTCTCAATTCCCGAGCAATGCATATTTAACATATATCGGATCAACTTTTCTTGGAGTTTAATGCTTGCTCAGCCAATTAGATCGAAGAATAACACAGAGCGGTCTCGTGAAATCTATCGATTGACCAAACACAAATTCTGGGGTTTGCGGAAAGGCAAATACATATTTGTTCCAGTCCCCAGGGAGGGTGGAAAGCACAATTGCCGCAGCTGCGCTCCACAGTTGCGTTAACAGCTGTTTTTAAAAACTGCCGGCGCTCCGCATCATTTCGTAGAACAGTGGTCGGTTGAGCGCATTAGTAAAAGGGGGGAAACTTTGACCCAACCATTGGAAAGAGATTCTACGTGCTGTATCTACAGGGTGTTTCAAAAGTCCTTTTCACGGCTTTATTTGGAACCAACGTCTACAATACTTGGTTGCAACGTTTCTTGAACCCAGTACGTCACAAACGCGGAAGGAGAAATCGGTAAACACGAAGCCTGTTGGGTTGTTAGGAGGAGTTTCGGTACGCAAATCACGATTGAAAAGACATGTATATACATGAGTGTAACAAAATAATCCTCTTTTTAAATTGACGTTCTTTATTTCACTAAAAATTCAGACACCACGATGGGAACTACTTTGTTTATTAGTGACGTCGTAGGGTCAACTTAAGTTGCTGTCGAGTATAGCAAGGGTTCACCCAGATTTTTCTGCCAGGGTCCTGTTTTAGGAATTTTGTGAAAGTAAATGGATATTTGCGAAAATGAAGGGCCCGCAGTAACAACCACAGCATTCATAACTTATGGAATGGGTCCAAAACTGGCAAATTCCATTCCAAAATGATAGAAACACTCTTGAAAACAATTTTTGATCCTTGCAGTTTTGTGAAGAGTCCATTTTTGGGAATTGGAATTTGGTAAAGGGTCCTAAAACGGATATATTTTTCTTCTATATTGACCCCTGACTAGGGTAATGGAAGTAAGGTGTACCCCTAGGTAATAAGTGACCATGGAGAATCTATTGAGATGACTTAAAACGACCCTAGCGGCGAAATAAAATAGTTAAAAAAATTAAATAAAAAACCAAGGAGA
This sequence comes from Tetragnatha montana, assembly GCA_963680715.1. Lineage (NCBI taxonomy): Eukaryota > Metazoa > Arthropoda > Arachnida > Araneae > Tetragnathidae > Tetragnatha > Tetragnatha montana. The sequence continues at coordinate 60,340,009 of OY796680.1, read as the reverse complement.
TAGAGCAAAAACTTCAGTACGAATATTGTTGTCAATATTATAAAAAACTCGCTGGAAAAAATTTCACGAAAATATGGTGAATATTAGCAGAGATATTAACATGGGAAAATAGCACAAAATCAAAAACCATGGTCTTACATATTTCTTTAAGAATGTAAAAGTTGCGAAATACATTCTAGGTAATCGTTTTAAATACTTTAATTAGGACCACATAGTTGTGATTTTAAAGCAAACACTCGAGTTACGCTGTTTGAAACTTTCTAGTATCCAATCACTTATCATCAATCCGATATTGCTATCATTCTCCTCTTGGACAAAAGTGATCACATTAAGCGAAGTCGACTGTATCTCTCAAAATCCCCAGTGAACCGCAACTTCCTTGGACCGCAACTGTCGCCGCCATATTTCCCCCGCTGATACCAACGCATTCCGTCGTTCCAAAGCCGTGTTTGCTCAATCCATAACACCTCCGAGTTTTTCTCCCCCCCCCCTTGCAGAGAGGATCGATTGATTTCATGTTCTCAAGAAAAAGTGAGGAGCTCCCTCTGCAAATAAAGGATTGAGAGAATATTCCCTCATTCGTTCGAAACCTTATTGTGGCTGGAATTGACTGGGATCCACTTGAGTAGTCATTTTTACAAAGATTTGGAATATGCACTATGATGGGGATAAAAAATGATGGTGTTTGTGGAAAATGCGCTTTACTATTACCATTTGTGTATGAAAATAAATTGTAAAGGGGGGGGGTATTTGGAGCAATTCACAATTACCCTTAAAAGGAGGAGGTCAATTGAGTTTTGAGAAAATAAAAAAAAACCTGTATATAAGTAATGGAATTTACATTGTATACCCACACAGAATGACCATCGAATTATCACACAGAATTATGAAATTTCTGCGGAATAAAATCTTAGAAAACACTTTAATGAAATATTAAATTATCTTTCTGCGTAGTTAACAATCCAAAAGTATAGAAATATAGAATTAAATATAATAAGACAAATATAGAATTAAAAATTATTATGAAACTGAGTCCGACATTCACTGGATAAAGAAAGATGAAAACACTTTTTAATTAAAAGCAAATTTTTTATTTTGACTCAGTTTACAGCACAAAAGTAAGAAAAGAAAGGCTGATTTAAATTTCAAATTAAATACAATGAATGGACATCGATTTTACCACATTCACGGGGCTATATCTGCCTAATTCGGGTAGTTATTTTTTTGGTCAAAATTTGAAAGAAAACTAGTTACATGGACATACTCGAGCGCGTCAGATTGGCTACCAAGACAACTAGTTGAGCCTAGTTTCCCGGCTACTAGTCTATAAATATTTTGCTTCGCACATTTTTCTCAAAAAGAGCGATAGCGTCTCTTACCGGTCTTGGCTTTACTTTGCAACCCTCCCGCTCCCTTACCCACCGCTCAAATCGGCAGATTTTAGAAAATGTACACTTTTTAGCTGGTAACTAACCTTACATTATCATTACACTGTTAAAAAAACCAGTTCAATATTTCACCAGAATTCTGGTGAAATGTTTGAGATTTTAAGGCTTGCACCAGAATTTCGGTGCTATGCAAAATCGTTGCCACCGAAGAAAATATGGTTTCACCGAAATTACGGTGAAATATCTTAAGGGTTTCGGTGCGGCCTGATTGAACCGAGAATCGAGATTCTTGATCCTCCATCAGCCATTTTGTCGATTTGTTGTCGTGACTCGTGGAAATTGGATTGCTGTGGATTCATTTAAAAAGTAAGTGTTGAGTACTACTATTGAAGTATGATTTTTATGTTTTTATTGTTGGCTTAAATTTTATTCTAAGAGATAATTAAATTGGAATTAATAAAAGATAAAACAATTATTCTTAAAGATGCATTAAAACTGTTGTTCTGATTATATTGTAGAAATAAAAGTTTTGAATGCATTTGCTTATGTTAGGATGTTCTGAATGTCAATTTTGATTATTTTAGACCCAACTAATTTATAAACATATATGCTGCTTATCGATTTATATATTATTTTCATGTATTGTTCACTTTAGTTTATAACTTCATCACAATTTAGTTTTTGTCAATATATCTATGCATGTTTCGTTCATCTACATGGATCGTTGCGATCCCAGGTGATATAGATATTTTTCTTGTTCTATTTGATTTCATTAATTGTAAATAAATTTGTTATTCAAAAAATTTGTTACCAATTCAAAAATATTTAATTATGTTGGAAAGATAGAATGTTATGTAAGAAATTATTGAATTTTTCTTTTTCATCTCTAAAAATATGATATTAAAGTAAACATGAAATTTTATTTATAGCATTCTGATTTAATTTGGTTTGTTGTTTGGATCATTACATTAAAAACATCCCCTTATCATTTATAAGTTTAAACATATCCTTTAACTAATTAGTAGCATTTAAATTAGAATTTCATCTTTCTCTGGCATTAGGAACTAATGAAGTATGTAAAATATTTTCACTCGTTATTTAAGTATGATGATTTAAGTGAAGCATTGAAAGAGTTTCTCGATTTTTATCAAATACAGTATTCAATGGATTTCAGTACAAACCCAACTTGTATGTGCTAGTTAATTTTGAAAAACGATGAGCCTGTTTTTTCGAAAATTGTCCTGTTATTGTGTAAAGGGGAAGAACTACGTTTTGAGTGTCGAACATACCACTCTCACACAGTGTTTCACATTTTAGGCTACCAGTTGTTTGAAACCTAAAGTCATAAATATATTGTCATTTACTGATTTTCTAGACAAGTATCCATAGATTATCAGTTTACAAGTTTAAGGGATATTCTGTTTTAATCCCTAAATATATGATCTTGGATCATTAATTTCTTAGTGTATATACTGTCTATTAGTGTATATATTTATCTTATGTATGTAACTGTTGGAAATTCAAACATTTCTGATCCCATCCCATGAATAAATTGCTAATTCTTGCTAATTAATAGTTGTTTATGTATATTTTAAAACCTATCTTGTTGTTGTAGCAATAATTTAGGAATGTTCTGTAATTCGAAGTGAGTACAGAACTCAAGTTACTCCTTATAAGAATCTGAAATAGTTAAAATGGTAAAATATCTTTACATTATTGGTATTTTGATATGGATTTTTTTAAATAAATCTAATTTCTTCCAAAAAATTGTTGATATTGTTCATGTTTTATATTCATTTTATAAGTTTGAGAAGTTGGTAAAATAAATTTTCTGTTATACACACAAATTGTATTTTTTTATTACAGTATAACCTTGTTATCTCAAAAAACCTTTTTATAGTACATAAAAAAATTTACCTTGAAATTGATTATTTTTATATTATTCCTAGTTATCTTAGAGAAAAAAATAGGGTTCCTTTGGTTTAGAGATAATAAGGTTATACTTATACACATAATTTAAAGAAAAAAGTTCAATTTTATAATATAAATCTACATTAGACATAGTCTGACTGCCTGAAAAAAAAATTTCAAAAGAACTTCAAACCTTAATGATTACCTTACAGATATTTGGCACAAAACTCTTTTTCAGCTTATATGAATTACCATATTGAAAATAAATGAAATTTTGTGTAAAAAAAAATGAGTGTTAAGGAATATGAACAAAATAATTTTAAAAAACTAGTAGGTAAATGCATCCTAATATAATACTAATAAAAACACCTTATTTTCTGTCAATGTAGAGCCGGTGCTTTCGATATCGCCCATCTCGGTTCAAACTTTCACCGTACTCCCGGTGCTTCCCATATCGCCTATCTCGGTTCAAATTGTCACCGTATTCCCGGTGCTTCCCATATCGCTTATCTCGGTTCAACCTGTCACCGCGGACTCGGTTCTTTCCGTATCGCCGATTTCGGTTCAAACTTCTACCTATTCCGCGGTGCTAGGATGGGCACCGAAAACCTGGTGCAACTTTTCGCCACATTTCGGTTGCAGCTTTTTTTGAACCACTTTTAGGTGAAAGGTTGAACTTTTTTTCTAACAGTGTATCTGACGTGCTCGAGTATGTCCATTTAAGTTATTTTTTTTTTTTACAAATCTGACGGGCTGTTCTAGACAAACCCCCCTACATAGAGAGCTTATATTTGGTGGAGTTACTGAAAAGCATGCAAGGTATCCCCCTTATGATTATCTGATGCGCTCGAGTTACTACCCAAAAACACTCTGGGCTCCCCTACTATTAAGGGGGCAATGTGATAAATTCAATGGCATTTATCACACTTTGCCCGAAATACGCGGGCATTATTAATAATGCCCGGATTTATAACATTGCACGTAACATATCTACCAAATAATGTAGCTACTGCAAATGCAGAAGCGTGAAATTAATATCTTCAATACATATTTCTCGATACATATTCGCATTCCTAACACAAGAGATTCTATTCCAAAAGTTTCCAAGAAAATACCCCCTCATAAAAATTCTATTACAAGTCATTCCTCCCTCTAATTGCGATATATATCTATGAAAGGCCTTTCTGCGTCTTTTAAAAGCGTTCTGAAAAGAGTTCAAAAAGAGCGTTTCTGTTGAAAAGGGAGGCCGAGCGAAGCGTCATAAACCTCCATTCCCATTGAGGAAGGATCTCTTCGATTAGGCAAATGCGCGATGGCAATATGTGCTTCTCTTGAAAAGAGCGGGATTTTCGTTCTGAAAGAGATCTCGACAATAATGAAAAGCCAAGATTTTTATGGCGGAAAAGTCAGATTTTTCATTCGTATGAGAGATTTTTCATCCTGTATTGAGAGGAAAATCCGACTGCCAAGACCAGAGTAAAGGGGGGAGGGTTTAGAGGGTCAACCCCTCTTCGAAATTTTGACATCAATTTTTATAATGTTTTCCCCTAGAAAATTCTGCAACTTTCAAGGAGCAACCCAAAGGAATGAGTTAAAACACTATTTGTGAGGGTCAAATTTTAAAAAAGAATCTGGAGGAGAACCCCAAAACCCTCCTCCAAAATTTTGACGACTGTTATACAGTGTTTTGTCTTTGAAAATTTTTCCTCTTACTACAAGAAGCAGTACCCTTTGGGGGTTCCCAAAAGAGTTTCAAAGTTAGATAAAACAGTACTTTTAGAGGCAGATTTTCAAAATTTTTCTTGGGGTCAGCCCCAGACCCCCATTTGTGCTTAGCGCTAACATTGTTAAAAATCTTGACATTAAGATTAAAACACTACTTTTCAGTCATCTAAAACTTAACGTTTGAAGGTATACCTTAGAAATAACGTTGAGTACCTCTTCCCAGAACAAAATTAAACTAACTAATTTAAACTAACTGACTAAGTAAAAGTAACTTTTCAGTAATCTAAAACTTAACGTATAAAAAGTAACGTCAAAAGTCCGGTTACGGCCCTGGTCAAGACGTAGTTCTGAAAATCAGAATAATTTGAAGTAGTAATCCTCTTTGGGAAGTAAAATTCTGTCGGTTATCCATTGCAAAGCTGTCCATTGGAGACAGCTTGCCCTCCAAAGTTTCCATCATACCCCCATGCTATTACACTAAAACATAGATATACCCAACATGGAAAGGGGGGCTCAGAAAATTCCCCGACACAAACCAGGGAGGATCGTAGCAAAAAACTTCAAACAACCCCATACAATAATTAACACCAACCGAATTAAAATGATAACATCAACACCACACCAACGAACAACGAAAATTCTGCTCGCATATACAATCACTCCCCGCATCGCAGAATACGAATTATCTCTCAAAAAATGACCAATTAGGCATTCGGACACGACCCCCCCCCATTAAGGGGGAGATGCACGAGGGACGCTTTTTAATGTCCCCGCTGATGAATCGCCTCAATTACTTAGAGCACCCCATTTGGAATTAATTACTACCCCCCCTTTTTGGTTTGGGACCGTGTATGTAGAGATGTTGAGTGTATAGGGAGCACTGTGGTATGGTGTACCGACATGGTGGGTGATAAGTCTCATCATGGACGTATACAGGGTGTCCCAAAACGACCGCATAAACTATGCATAGCTAGATTCCTCGTTGGGAGTACATAAAAACTGCCCAAAGAAGTGTCCCTCTACGATCCATAGTTTTCGAGTTATAGGAAAAAACCCCACTTGGCGGCCATAGAACCGGACCCCCACGTCCGATCCAGCAGCCGGGGTATTCCATATTGAGCCAACCACGTACATTAGCACAGAAATGCGCCGGAGCCCCATCATGCTGAAACCGAAGTCCCTGTACTGCCGCTAAAGGTATGTCATCGAGGAACTCGGTTAAGACCTCATTGAGAAACACAAAGTATGACTGTCCCGTTCAGGCAACAGATATGGTCCAAGCAGTCGATCCCCGAGTATTGTTGTGCCCATACGTTAAGAGACCAACGTTCCCTGATATTTCTGCTGCCGGATTGCATGCGGATTGACCGGACCACAGGGGTAACAGCCATACTTTGTTTTTCCTATAACTCGAAAACTATGGATCGTAGAGGGGCACTTCTTTGGGCAGTTTTTATGTACTCCCAACGAGGAATCTAGCTATGCATAGTTTATGCGGTCGTTTTGGGACACCCTGTATAAGTGGGGGGGTTTAGGGGGTCCAGACACCCCCCTTAGCCTAGACCTAATGTCAGCCAAACAGAAAGGTTCCTGTCCCAAATATACAAAAAATGAGTGAAAATACAACTTTTTCGGGTCCAATTTCACAAAATTTTCTGGGGGAGGACCCCCAGACCCCCCCCTTTTTTGCTTGAGGGCATGTATTAAACACAAAAATTCACATTTGCCCCACATTTTACTCGGAATGGGAAACTATTAGAAACATTTGGGGTTCCAGAGCCCCTTCGAAACAGTCTACTAATGGCTCCCTTGGTCCTGAGGTCTTATAGGTTCTGGCCCCCCTAGTCAAAAGTTGAACCTATGACTATGATACTCCATTTTGTTTAAAGGTTAACGTAAGCCTTTATAACCCCTTGCTACGCTCAGAGGGAAATTCAAGGTATACAACCTCCCTTTCGAAACCTCAATTTTTCTCCATAGAAAATGACCGACCAAAGCAAAGCAACTCCTTAATTTAATAAGGTATATAGGGGGGTTCGGGGGTCCTCCCCCAAAAATGTTTAGATTTTAGTATGCTAAAATGTCTTCTAAAGCTACTTTTTAGGGGGTTTTCAGGGAGCTAGTTGGAAAACCCTGTTTTAGTTAAACTTTCAGTTTCCACTGTGACCCTAAGTTTCTTGAACACCCCCCTTATAAAATCTATAGCTACGTCCGTGAGTCTCATACAGGGTGTTTTCAAAGTCCGTTTCACGGCTTTTATTTGGAACTTTTTTTCCTAGGTTCATGGGAATAAGGTCTACCACTGGGTAAAATACCATGGATTATCCATAGAGATGACTAACAGCGAACTAAAAAAGTTCAAAAATTAAATAAAAAACTAAAGGATATGGAAGTAAAGACCTCTATGAGAATTCTTTTTGCCAAAATTATGAAAAACTCACTGAAAAACATTTCATGAAAGTATCGTGAATATTCGAGGAGATATTACCATGTAAAAATAGCAAGCCTCAAAAAAAGAAAAAATTCTTAAATTTACAGGTTGTTTGTTAATTTTGTGGGTTTTTTTTTGTTGTAAAATGAAGAAAAATTTTAATAAATAAAAAAACATGACACTTTGCGAACTTTTTTGAGCCCTGCTGCTTTTACATGCTCATATCTCCTCGAATATTCACATGTTTTCAAGAATTTTTTTTCAGTGCGTTTTTAATAATTTTTGAAAAATTATTCGTACTGAAGTTTTCGCTCTATCCCCTTCAGTTTTTTAATTAACTTTTTAAACTTCCTTATTTTGCCACTAGGGGTGCATCTTAGGGTGGAGCGAAAAAAACTTTTTTTCGAAATTCAAAAACATACCTATGGAAAAAGTGGTCTTATGTAATAAGATAAAAAACCGCGCAAAAATTTTTGAAATCGGTTAATATCTCAGTTCGCGCATCGAGCTCAAAGTTTATAAAAATGCTTAAAAATGAACATTTTCCGAAATTTTTAAGATAATATTTAAATAAAATTTATAGAAATATTCTCGCTTTTAACCTCTTTATGAAAGCTCAAAAAAGTAAAAAAAGAAAATTTAATGTTTATTTTTAAAATATTTGGGTGCGCAATTTTGCTTGAAAAATGCGAAATTTTCGAATAACACTATGCGACAAATGAAAAATGGGTCAAAATGCCACAGAAACTTTGAAAGCAGATTCTTATGTAAAATGACCCCCTGAATCCGAATCCGACCCCTGTTTTTCTCCATCAGCCTCAGATTTTCGGGGAACAGCCCCCCACACTTGTTACGTTCTTCGACGACTTTATAACTTTGAACTCGATTTTCAGGGTCAAAAAGCATTGCTTTTGTCTTCAAATTGCCCCCCAGGAGACAAGAAAGGTTCAAATTAATAAAATATGAAAATTTGTATTAAATGGATAGGTTTAAGGGGTAATTAACCCCCTAAAAACGTAAAAAAATTGCTAAACATTGTAGGATTTGTTATACCCCATTTATTTCACTTATTTTTGAAGCAATTCATTTTTAAAGGGTCCTAACCGTTCCCCAAGGACCCAAATTTAATAATGATATGCAGCAATGATTTTTAGGAAAAGCTGTTGAGGGGTTATCGTCCCCGAAGCACCCGCGGAAGGGTTCGGAAGACTCTCTGAATCGCGCTGGCGCACGCGTGCTCAAGAAACATGGAAAACCGGCCAGTTACTATCGAACCAAAGAATTTCTACTTAGGAAAGACTTATAATATACGAAAAATGTCATTTTTAAAATTTTCAAAGCATGAATATAATTTCTGGAGCACGCGTGTGCCAGCGCGATTCAGAGAGTCTTCCGAACCCTTCCGCGAGTGCTTCGGGGACGATAACCCCTCAACAGCTTTTCCTAAAAATCATTGCTGCATATCATTATTAAATTTGGGTCCTTGGGGAACGGTTAGGACCCTTTAAAAATGAATTGCTTCAAAAATAAGTGAAATAAATGGGGTATAACAAATCTTACAATTTTTAGCAATTTTTTTACGTTTTTAGGGGGTTAATTACCCCTTAAACCTATCCATTTAATACAAATTTTCATATTTTATTAATTTGAACCTTTCTTGTCTCCTGGGGGGCAATTTGAAGACAAAAGCAATGCTTTTTGACCCTGAAAATCGAGTTCAAAGTTATAAAGTCGTCGAAGAACGTAACAAGTGTGGGGGGCTGTTTCCCGAAAATCTGAGGCTGATGGAGAAAAACAGGGGTCGGATTCGGATTCAGGGGGTCATTTTACATAAGAATCTGCTTTCAAAGTTTCTGTGGCATTTTGACCCATTTTTCATTTGTCGCATAGTGTTATTCGAAAATTTCGCATTTTTCAAGCAAAATTGCGCACCCAAATATTTTAAAAATAAACATTAAATTTTCTTTTTTTACTTTTTTGAGCTTTCATAAAGAGGTTACAAGCGAGAATATTTCTATAAATTTTATTTAAATATTTTCTTAAAAATTTCGGAAAATGTTCATTTTTAAGCATTTTTATAAACTTTGAGCTCGATGCGCGAACTGAGATATTAACCGATTTCAAAAATTTTGGCGCGGTTTTTCATCTTATTACATACGACCACTTTTGCCATAGGTATGTTTCTGAATTTCGAAAAAAAGTTTTTTTCGCTCCACCCTAGTGCATCTGAGTGGATTCTCAATTGACCTTGGGGTTTCACCCATGACCCTAGGAGGCGTTGTTTCCAAATAAAAGCCGTGAAAGTTGAAACACCCTGTATATTGAACTATTTCATAAGAGCCACAACATATATCGTAATTTTTTAATTAACTTTAAATTAGATGGAATTTTTGGCGGTTTAAGGAAAAAACAGCACATAAATAATAGTGGTCACAATTTCGGTGGGGAATCGGACCTCTCCACACATCCCCCTTGGATAGGCTTACCATATTTTCTTGGGTCCAACCCAGGACATATTTTTGAAATTACTTAATAAATACCATATCGATTCCTCAAAGATTAAAAACTAGGTGAAAAACATTCAAACTAAAAGCATCGAGCAGAAACATTAAAGCATTTTATTTTTGTACTGTTTATTTGACATAACTTTTTTCAAAAATTGTTTGTTTGACCTACTCTTATGGAAATTTTATGATGAAATTAAGTCATAAAAGTAAAATTACGCAATTTCAAATATCTTGGTCAGAATTTTTTAATAAAAATGTCACATAAATCTTAAATTTATGAAACCCCGGACATTTTTGGGACCCAGGACATTTCCCCGGACATCTCTAAAAACCCCGGAAGTATGGTAAGCTTACCCTTGGATGATCACTATCTCCACAATGTGAAGAGATGTGCAAAGCTCTGCCTATGCATATAGCTGCTCTACGGGTAACGGGACAAGAGAAGCAATCAGGATTTTGCCGGGATGGAGAATGTGGGTTTTTCGAGGGGTGTTGCTCGTTAATTAGATGGATGCGATGTTTGCTCTCCTCCTAATATACTTAATAGGGTGGGGAATAGGGGATCGGATTAAATCTGGTTCGCTAAACTCGATGGGTCTACATAGGTATGTCGATGGAGTTCTGTGGGCGTTCTTCGTCAGTGATGATGCATTTTTTTTAAATTAGGAAACAGCACATCTACACAAAATTAATATAGTCACCTGCAGAGATATTTTTAACTTCTCTGGGAGAGTATTTCACTCCTTGAAAATCGGAAATACTCTTTAAAAAAATAGACAGGAGTATTTGCACTCTTTGAATTTTTCTACAAAGGTTTAGCTTAAAGAATGCACCGCGTGGCCCCACCGAAATCAACAAATAATATTTTTCTACTCAAAACACCAACTGATGTCAGCGGAGACATTTTCGCCCGACTTCTGGAAAAAGCCAATTGCCAAAAGCCACGGCACCCTAATTATCATACTTTTTAATTATGTTTTCATACAGCCATAGTAATTGTTTTATTGTTCTGATGCTTAGGGAGTTAGATTGCGGTTTTCATGTCTCTGTATAAGTAGTTCATGCTATTTCCGTATTTCACTCCTTATAATTGAATTTCACTCCTCCTAAAAAAGTCAAGGAGTATTTTGATGCGAAAATCTAATATAACGCAGTCTAATTTGCATCAAAATTCAGTGGATAAGCCACTAGCCTGTTTTAGCAATGAAACAAGGACAAAGTTCTAAAATAAAGTAGATTTATTTTACTACTGAAAGAATAAATTAAAATCATTGACCTAATAAATTTAAACATAAGAATCTCAGAATGCCTAATAGAGACTGATCGAGTGAGAGAGACTGAGACTCTGAGAGGAACATCCCGGTGCCCACTTTTATAGTGGCTAAATTAGCCGCTGCCACAAAAGAAAAACTAAAACATCTTTAGGAGAAGCAAAGGCCTGGCACCGGGATGATCCGCCCAAACAACGCAGATCAGCGACAGGCAGGGGTGGCAGACAGTAAAGCACACATTTTTCTAACATATTTTTACTCCTCCAAAAATATCCTAGGAATCCGCGACTACATGGGATCTCCTGGTCCATGTAGGTGACCGTATAAGTGCACAAATCTTAGGACAAAATCTCAGGACAGGATGTCATTGAAAAATGATATACAAAAGAATCACAAAATCATAAGAAAAAAACTGAACCACCCACAATAAAAATTTTCGATATTTTTAGGAAGAACAAAATTCCTTTAGTTTCATTTCAAAAAGTGTTTAGATGGAGAATTTTGTATTTCTAATAGTAATACAAAATTACTCTAACATACTTTTTTTATTTGAAAAATTTCTACGGTTTTTTTTCGAACATGTCAATATTTTACCGTTAAAATATCAATATTATATCGGTGTTTCTTTGGAACTTTCTTCCCACACGACATTTGAAGTTGTCGAGCGACTCTATTTCCGCGTCCAGGGACCGTCCATCACTCTGGGGGGGGATGGTTGTCACTAATCGACGCGGCCGAAATGAATGTCGGGAAGGCGCTTCATCAATTTGCAATGGGGGATGAAAAATGCCCCGACACGTCGTAACGGAAGTGAAGAGAAGATGTCTCGGGTCATTATTTTGGGGTGTCGGGAGTGCTTAATTCGAAAAACTTTTTCAAGGGAAAAATCCAACCTTATTTTAGAAAGTAACTTCTATTTACTGTAGGGTAGTATTATTCAATGGAAGGACTGGTAGGTAGTTCCCTCATTTAAGTTTAAGTAAAATAAAAACCGGAGGGACTAGCAGGTAGGGAGCTACCTACCAGTCCATTATTAATAATTTACTGTAATTTATTTACTGGAAGTGTCTATTTGGACGGCAAAACCGGCAGTTGGCACATGCGCCGTAGGTCTCGTGGTTACTTAGCAATCCCGGCGCTCCAATCAGAACCGTTGCTGGGCATACTGCCGTGTAAAAAGAGTAGAATTTAGTTGCATATCTGCCGGCCAAATAGACAGTGCCTATAGAGCATTCGCACATGACGTCACTTGGAGGACAAAATCAACGTTGATGCTAAGGCTGTTGTTAGGGGCGGGACTTAGAAGTATCCAATAGCAGCATTCGCACATGATGTCACTCGAGGAATAAAACAACGTTGCTAAGGCCGTTGTTAGGCATAGTCATGTGATTGAAAATACTCTATTATTAAATGAAGGAGTGGTAGCTGGTAAGTGGCTGCCTTCCTGCCATCAAATATTGATTTCATACTGTAATTGCTGTTTAAAATAGTATTTTTAAAGTTAAAATTGAAGAAAATTTTTTAAAAAAATCCAACTTCTTCAACAAAAACAACTGCTTTTAAAAAAAAACTTCAACTGTTCCCTTTCTGCAAATCCTTGAAAGAACCCGGACATTTTGATACCAGAAATGTATCATTCCGTTCGGTAATTAAAAAGTTTTTCTCTGGAAACCGTTCACCAAAAACCTTTCTTTAGAATACGGGTAGTCCCAAAAGTACCCGGCCTGACCTATTGATGGCGCTACTAAAACAGAAAAAATGACTGGGGTCGAAAGTTCAGTTCTTATGAAGCCCAAATTCTGAGTCAGCGGGGTGAAAGTTGGTTAGTTCCGTTTTGGTGGCTTTTTTTAGGGAACAATCTCAGTGAAATTTTGAAGATGGATAGAATTGGGTCATCATTGCTTGATTCTGTTCTTCCATTTGAGGGGCTAAACTTCTACCAATATTAAAGAAAAACTGGATTTGAGTCTGGGGGACTCTGGTCTTTAGTTTACCACCGTGAAATACTGGGCGGCAGATTCGAAGAGGGGAGAATGAGTTGAAAAGAAGAACATCACAGAGATCGACCAAACGAAGGGGAAACCTTGGGAAATGATGAAAAAATCCACAAAAGGGTAATAGGAGATTTTTGATTGAAAGTGCAAAACCTAGCAGACATGGTAGGCATTTGAAAATGCACTGTGCAAAATTTTAAACAGAAAATTTGGACCTAAAAATGTTTTGGGCAAGATGGCTGCCGCAATCGATGACAATTGACCAAACGCAGCGTCCATTGTCGTGATGGCTAAAATCAATTAAATCAAAGTTTAAATTGCTCAAACGTGCTGTATTCGCCGGATTTTGTCCCCACAGGTTATTTTATTGCTTCTAAACCTTAAAAATGTTTCAATGGGAAAATATTTGCAAAAATGATCGAGTAAAATGTGCTGCTAACGGTCATTTTGAGGGCTTTTACGAATCCTTCTAAAAATAGGTCATGGAACCCATGGAACTTCGCTGAAAGAGGTGTATGGGGCTAAAAGGAGACTATGTAGAAAAATAAAAAAAAATAATTTAAAAATTTTAATTTTTTCATTGATTAATTAATTTTCATTAATTTTTAATTTAATTTCATTTCTGGGACCACCTAGAGAGATACTGTCACCTTCCTTAAACGGTTGACATTCCCATGAAACTTCTCTCAATGAACATTGAACACCAGCACATAATTTTCCTCCACTTCTTAACCACAACCCTCCCCCAGAGCGTTCAAACAAACGCAAGAAAGAAAAAAAAAATAAGTGTAGAATCAATTATTTCGTCATTAACTGTGTTCTCGATGCGCTTTTATCATCCTCTTTTTTTCTCTCGTTTTATTTCGTTCTTCTGGTGTGGTCATAAACAAGTGTAAAAAACCTCTTTCAATAAAAAATTTGGTGACAAGTATTAATGACGTCATTTTTGTGTTTCTTCAGAAAGAATGGGAAGAATCGATCTGAGGAGTGTTTCAGGGGACGGTATAAATGACGTCACTTTACCAAGGAGCTGAAGTACGTCATCGGGTGATAAAAGGGGACCAATAGACAGCAACTGAAGGTGACCCTATGACGTCACTAACAAACAAAGTAGTTCCCATCGCGGTGACTGAATTTTGAGTGAAATGAAGAACCTCAATTTAAAAATATGATTAGTTTGTTAAACGCATGTATATTTAGTGTCTTTTTATCACGATTTGCGTACCGAAACTTCCTCCTAGCAACCCAACAGGCTCTGTGTTTACGCAGTTTCTCCTTCCTCGAAGTGACGTACTGGGTTCAGGAAACGTTGCTGTCGAGTTTAGTCCATAGACCAGGGGTCGGCAAGTGGTCTTACTAGGTGTCCAAATAATTTTGAAAATTTTTATCGAGGTCCAGCGAAAAATACTTCTTATACTCGTACTCGACAGCAACGTTTCCTGAACCCAGTACGTCACTTCTCGGAAGGAGAAAATGGGTAAACGCAAAGCCTGTTGGGTTACTAGGAGCAGTTTTGGTACGCAAATCGTGATTGAAAAGACGCTATTATACATGGGTTTAACAAAATAATCATATTTTTAAATTGAGGTTCTTCATTTCACTCAAAATTCAGACACCGCGATGGGAACTACTTTGTTTGGGAGTGACGTCATAGGGTCAACTTATGTTGCTGTCTAGAAAAGAACTTTCAAATTCTTCCTTCCCAATTAAATTTTGTTAATTTTAAAAAAAACCCTCTTGTTAATAGAGCATTTTCAATCACATGGCTCGGACCTAACAACGGCCTTAGCAACAGAAAATGTTACAGTTTTTTGCCCTACAGAGGTTAACAGTTACAGAAAATGACTAGCCGTGGAATTCTTCTATTGGAGGATTTGCAATCACGTGATCCCATACCTAAAAACTGCCTTAGCAACAGATAAACAACGACCTTAGCAACAGTTAAAAGCCCTACAGTAGATACACAGTTAAAAGAAAATAACCGGTTGTGACGTCACCTGAAAACACTCTATTGCCGTTAAAACCGTTTCAAAAGAACACTATCTAACTAAAATATCAAATTACTAATAAAATATTTTAAAAAACTTTGATCGCTCAAACGAATGGCAGTTCTCAGCAAGAGAATGTTGAGGGGTTGAACTGCCAGAAAAAGAAGAAAAAATTAAAACTTTGATTTTAATTGATTTATTTTGTATTTTTTCTGCTTATTAAATTTTAATTTATCGATGGATAAATTCAATAAAAAAAATTCACAACGGTTGACTTTCCTTGGGTATTCCCTTGTGACGTCATTTCGAGAATACTCCCTTTGTAGATAACGATGTGTTTCCAGGGGAGTTAATTTATGATCACTTTTTTCCCTCCCTCGGGGAATATCAGGAGGAGATAAGGATTTAAGCATTTTTGCATCGGAGGAGTTTTTTCCCCCCCCCGTCGAATGCTTAAGGGGGGATATAAAAAAGGATTTCACAGGCTTAAGGTGGGAAGCAAAAAAGCTGGCTCATTTTCTATGAGAGCGTATTTCGAGCTTTGCGGATAAACGATTGAAGCCATTGTTTTTAAGAGGATGCAAGAAGGGAAAAATGATGTTTTGATCACTTTACTCACTTTGTGAATATTATGGAGGTGGTTTATTGATTGTTTTAAATGATTTGGGACTCAACGTTTTAAATAACTAAACAGGAATAAAGACAGCCTTTTTATTCCTACAGCCAATGTGTTCAAATCTTTGTTTGAAGTAAAATTTTCTCACCGTTCACCAATTTAAAAGTAGAATGTAATTGATAAAGTAGCAGGAGGGTAATAATTTAATTTGTAAAATTGATGTAGCAGAGTTACAGAATATAATTGAATTGGAGAGGTCAGAAACCAAGTTTTTTAAAACTCAAATTATAATAGTAATGGCGTTTTCATTGGAATTCAGGACCCCAGTTGAAATACAGAAAGATAATCGAAAAATTCATACTGACTTTAGTTATTTTCTAGTGTCAAAAAGTAAGGGTCTCAAGACAAGAAAGAGTTTCAAGCTTTGCGGATAAACGATTAAAGTCATTGTTTTTAAGAGGATGCAAGAAGGAATAAACAATGTTTTGATCCTTGTGGCTTTTGAGAATCTTATGAAGGTGGTTTATTGATTGTTTTAAATGATTTGGGACTCAACGTTTTAAATAACTAAACAGGAATAAAGACAGCCTTTTTTTACCTGTACCGCCTATACTTTCAAACTGTTGTTTGAGGTAGTAAAATGTTCTCACTAATCACCAATTTTAAAGTAAAATGTAATTAATTAAGGGGCCTTTCAAATATTACGTAAGCTTTTAAGGGTGGGAGGGGGTATGCTGCTTGCTTATTTTTCCTGACAAGGGGGATGCCAAACACTGCATTTTCAAAAATTTCTTGTTTCTTGCATAAATAATTTCAAAATTAAACCAAGAATAAATTTTACCAAAAAAGTTGAACTAGGAAAAAAGTTTAAGCATTTTTCACGAGGAAAGTTTTAATGATAGGAAAAGTGTTCATGGAGAAAAATGAATTTCTGGAATCTAGGCACTACTTCTAAACATATGTACAAAAAAGAACAGATGAGGTCGGGCAGTTTTCTTACTTAATTAAGAGAGGGGTTTGCAGTTTGCTTATCTTTACTGACTGGAGAGGAGGGGGGTCAAAAATTATCAAAAACATGCTTACGTAATATTTGAACGGGCCCAAAGTAGTAGGAGGGTAATATTCATAATAATTGAATCATCAGTTTGAAAAAGGAAATAAGTCCAAAACCAAGTTTTTAAAAAATCCAACTAAACTGTTAACGGTAATGGCATTTTCCTTGTAATAGCCACCAAATTTTTACTGGGAAATCAGGACCCTATTTAAAATACAGAACAATAATCAGAAAAATGTACATTCAAAAATATTGTAGTACATTAAAAAAAGTTGATGGACTTACTCTCTTTTTTAAACTGACTATTAAATTACAGCAGAGTAGCCAGAAAAAAAAATCATGGGGTATATGCGATATACTGACTTTTAGTTGTTTTTCTAGTGTCAAAAGGCAAGGGTCTATAGGTATTCAACTAACTGCGGGTGTTTTTAAGTAATATGCAACCACAATCATATCCCACTACTTTTTTAAAAACGAGTTGAGGAAAGACATCCATTGAATGACAAAAACAGAGACACCCCATTTCCTTGTCTTCAATGAGTGTCAGATAATGATAAGAACTAAATTCGGACAGCCCTAAGTAGCACTTATATCGCAGCGACTATACTTTGAAGAAGGAGTTCTCT
The DNA here is from genome assembly GCA_963680715.1 of Tetragnatha montana. Taxonomy (NCBI): domain Eukaryota; kingdom Metazoa; phylum Arthropoda; class Arachnida; order Araneae; family Tetragnathidae; genus Tetragnatha; species Tetragnatha montana. The sequence goes on along the minus strand of OY796680.1, from coordinate 60,322,498 downwards.
TTCCGGCCGAAAAAGCACCTTTTGATTCTTTTTTATCTCTTCGTTCTTACGATGAAAGAACTCCTCAAAGGGGAGATGAGGACTGTCAAGATGAGAGCTTTTTCTCAAAAGAAGATGATTCTTTTTGTGAGCTATTATGGTTTGGTTTTTTGTCTGTCAATTCTGCCTTCGTGTCCAGAAATTAAGGATGATTTTATTTTTTTTTCGTGGGGGGGGGATAACGATACAAATCATAGTTCCAGTAATGTAATTTTCAGGGTTCTCAGATATAAGTTGAAACAAACACATTTATGAAAGCATCAAAAATTATGGTTACCAATAAAGGATCTAATAAGAGCTGTATTACTTAATATCGTCTAAAAATCATATTTTCATACACTTTAAATCATTATTTCTCAACCGGTGGTCCGTGAGAGTCTTGGAAGTGGTCCGTGGAGAAGCACAGAAAAAAAATCCTATAATAGAAATTTGAATGAATTAAACAAAAAAAAGATTGAACTATATACTTTCGGCTATGTAATGTGTGGGAATAACACAGTTACCACCATATTAATAACAATTCTTTCTTCTACTATGAATATTTAAAGTGAATGTAGGAGGTTGGAAAAAAGTTAGAAGCAATTTTGTGTGTTCCCATGATTTACTTATTTCACAACAAAAACTGCTGATTCTTAAAATTTTCTTAAATTATGGTTAGATTTTATAGCATTGCAAAAAAATCCATGCTTAATTAGGGATGATAAACTTTCATTTTGAAATTTTGTGAAAATAAGGATTTTAATCTACAAGGGGTTCTTGCAGATTACAGGATTAGACTTAAGGTTCGCAGACTTCTTTGAGTAGGTAACCACTGATTGAAATCATTAATGCATGGAGTTTAGAAATATCATATCCTTTACAGGGAATTATTTTAGCTAAATGACTCTGACATGAACGTTTATGCTACCGTTCCGAATGTGTATGAAACTCATTTATAAATTTAGGACCACTGTACCTTAACTACTAACTGTTGGGGTAATTTGATCCTTGACCACATATTTCCACCCTTAGGAGATCCTATGTGGCATGAGTTGATTTTAGGGGATTTCTCCAAATTTTGGTAACAATAAACGATATAATGATCACATAAAACCAGAGATATTTTTAACTGCTCTGAGAGGGTATTTAACTCCTTGAAAATCGGAAATACTCCTTAAAAATTAGCCAGGAGTATTTTCACTCTTTGAATTTTTCAAAAGGTTTAATCTAACCCTAATTATCATACTTTTTATTGTGTTTTCATAACGCCATAGTATTTTTTTTCATTCATTGTTCTGATGTTTAGGGAGCTTGATTGCGGTTTTCATGTCATTGTATGTGTAGTTTATGCTATTTCCGTATTTTACTCCTATCTTATCCTAGGAATAGCACTGCATAAAACGATACATTTTGCGTTAATTTAAATAGCAGTGATAGGTCCATTTCGATAACATTAACCGTGACCACATTAAGCGGAGTCGACTGAACATTAAAAGCGATCCCAAAGTTTTTTTTTTTTTTTTCATTTCTCTGAAGAAAACAACGATTGGGTATCACGGCGGAAAAGGCAGAAAAAATAATAACAATCGAACAAAAAGCTGCCAAATCAAAAAAAATGTTGTACAAGTAAAACTTTAACCTAATATTCCCAAGAAACGATCGAATAAAGGGAGGGGGGGATAAAAATAAAAATAATAATTCTGCTGCTTCCACTGATGGACTATTAAATCCTTTGAGTGTAGAAAATAAGTTGGTGGGCTCTTTTTGATTAGGCCTAACAGATGATCCGATTATGTTCGGGCGGCAAGAAATAAATCCAATTATAGTTTCGATTCTCTCTTTTCACGCTTGATGGAAAATTAAAAAAGTAATTGTTTCTCAGCAGAAGAAAAGGATATCTGATGGAAAAAAAATATAGCAGGTGGTGGTTGGATGGATTGGGAGAGCGTCGAGGGAACACCTGCGTGGAAATGAGTGGATCAAGCAGGGTGTTTTTCGCATTAGAATCGTATTATGGTTTTTCGCTTAATTCCATTCAGACTTTTCTATGGACTTGTCACTTTCGGTCTTCATTTTGGATGAACAATCCAAAGTTAAGAAAAGTGTGAAAGGCGTTTGGGGCCATTCATTAATTACGTAAGGGTACCGAGGGGGAGGGGGGTTGGAAAAATCTCTATACATACCCTTACATGAGGGGTGGGGGGGGGGTCAAACCCATTCTTATGTAAGAGTTTCCAAGTTAATAATTTCTGATAAATGATATTCCAAAGACTAGAGATAATAATATAATGGTAATATGTAGTTGAGAGCAAGAATATTACTTATCTGTTGAAAAATAAATTAATTTTTAACAAAAAAAGAGACCGACTTCAAAAATGCGCCTAAAAGTGAGAAATAATTTTTATCCAAAAAACAACAATACTACTTTTTAACATAATTTTTGAAGTCGAAACACTTTCACAATAAATTAACATTCCTCGCTAACAATGAAAATGTTTATTATATTATAATTTATGGCTGTAATAGTTTTTCTTTTTAAATTAATTTTCATAAGACTGCTCAAAATATATAATATCGTATAGAGCATTCGCATATGACGTCATATACGTGACGACGTGGAGGACAAAAACAACGTTGCTAAGGCTGTTGTTGTCTTTTCGTCATGTTTATGTTTTCCAAAAAAAGGCATTTAAGCCTTTTCTTATTAAAATAAGAAAAGAAAACAGTTAAGTACTATATTGTGCCTTTAATTGTAAATCTTCTTTTTTAACTTATGTTATATCCTAATAACGTGTTCTTTTTTCAATGTTAGCGAGGAATGTTAATTTATTGTGAAAGTGTTTCGACTTCAAAAATTATGTTAAAAAGTAGTATTGTTGTTTTTTGGATAAAAATTATTGCTCACTTTTAGGCGCATTTTTGAAGTCTGTCTCTTTTTTTGTTAAAAATTAATTTATTTCATTCTTTTTATAACAAGTCGCCTGCGGCTCCAGAAATTCCATGCCAAAAGAAAAAAATTTTATCCGCACGACCCGCGACGCCTTCGGCGTCGTTTAAATTAAATTTTCTTTATTGCGCAATACTGAATAGGGTCTCTTTTTGTTAAAAATTAATTTATTTCATTCTTTTTATATCAGGTCGCTTGCGGCTCCAGAAATTTCATGCCGAAAGAAAGAAATTTTATCCGCCCGACCCACGACGCCTTTGGCGTCGTTTAAATGAAGTTTTCTTTTTAAGAAACAGCTTCTTTACTTCAGAGTTTTATAAGGTCAGTCGGTATTTGTTCCCCGTTTCAATAATCTGACTCTTATAGTGGTGAGTAAGCTCGCCACAAGTTTTTTATTTATTTATTATAACTCCTCTGGTATCCGCTAGAGGGCGTTAGAAATAAAATGGGACCAACTTGAAAACAATTCTGATCTAATGCAACAAACCGAGTCCAAATCGGTCCAGTAGAACATACCAAAACGGCCTGGCAAAGATTCAACATTTATATTCGACGAATTGATAACCTCCTCCTTTTTGAAGTCGGTAAAAAAATATTTGATTTACGTCAAACTGGGAGTTTTAGTGTAACTGATCCTTTTCTAACATTTTATTATTTTGAAAAACGAAATGGAATCTTACGTAAGAATAGACGGGAAGGGGTTTGAAAAATCTTACGCGTACCCTTACATGGGGGTAGGGGGCTGAAAAATTGCCAAAATCATCCTTACGTTATTAATGAATGGCCCCTTTCACTCATGGTTTCACTCTTTTTACTTTTGTCGAGGGAACACCTGCGTGATTGTTGATGAAATGAGTGACAGGGTGTTTTTCGCTTTTCAACCTACTCCACTCCACATTGGTCGTGTTTAGAAGATGTCCATAAATTACGTTTTTCCAAATTTTGGACCCCTCCCCCTCAATCACTTTTAAATAAATTAATTTCTTTAATGTGTTCTATTTTCGTCTTAGCGGCATTGCACTTAACATAGTTTTGATACAAATCCACATTGAAATCAAAAACACGGTCTTGTAGTTATTATCACAATTGACTGGCTATAATGATTCGCTGTTTTTGACTAATCTGCACATTTTTCCTAAACTTGAGCTGAAAAATATAAAAGAAAGAACGTGTATTTTCTTAACTAAAAGTTGACGTGAGATTTTAATTGACTCCCCCTCCCCCTGGTGAGATTTAGTGCGATTTTGCTAGACTCCCTTCACCCTGTTTTACCTCACAAAATTTATGGACTTCTCCTTAAGACAATTTTTGTCCTGTACCGAAAGGGTACGGTCACCCTGTTTTTCATGATGGTATCAGTTGAGAAAATCTGCCCTTTCTCCCCATTCATGACTTTATTAATATCTTTTATTCATCTATGCTCCAAACAGAGACTTAAACTTGAAAAATGCTTATGAGAATCCCACTAAGCAATAGCGAAGGAGACCGAAGTCACCTAATTAGCAGACCCCCGAGTGACTTCTCCCCGAGGCCTCTCTTTTGGTGGAGGGGGTAGTTTGCGGTTTTCCTATTGTCCGATAACCAGAAACAGCTGATTTTTTTAACAGATACCATCCTGAAAAACAGGGTGACCGTACCCAAAGCTAACTTATGGTTTTTAGCTTGAGTTTTTAGCTTCCCCATCATCAAGGAATAGTTTCAAATTCAATTCAATAGCTCCTAATCCCCAAGGACACCCAAAGGTGCCGTGCCAACCACTTTGGGAATCAATATATATATTATAGGGTGAACCAAAAGTCTCGCCCCCCCACGTTTTAAAAAACAGATAAAAATAAGCCAGATAAGAATATCAGATCCTTCTTCGTGACTCAAACATTTTCGTACTCTAATTTTTGAAAATCAGTGGCACACGAAATTTGAGATAGATGGCGCCACGATATTTTGAGACATGGAAAAGAAATCCTTGAGGTATCTTTATTCCCCCCTTAAAATTAAATGGCTATTTTCTGGCATCCCTTAAATTTCCCAAAGATTCCGACGCTCCTCCTGGTTCCTTTTTCCCCCTTGCGCTTTTTTCCGCGCCGTCACATCCCTTCTGTTGCGCCAACACAAACAAAACAACAACAAAATGACAGCAGGCTCCTATATCGCTCCGATGATTTAATTAGTGGCGGCAAATCGCATCGAAAAGGGGGGGGGTTCGAGATTATTTCTGACTCTGAGGGGGGGGGGGGTGGAGTTTCTTTATTCTTCGCTTCGCCTCTTAATTCGGTTAGAAAAGTTTTGGGCGCGAAAAATTTCGTTTCCGTTTGAGTGTGTCGCAGAAGCGACAGACGCAGAGATGGTGTCTTTGAAAATGAGACTTCTTTGTGTCCTTTTACCAAGGGGGTTAGAGGTTCAACCCCCCACACCGAAATGGACTAGTTCCACATTTTATTTTTATTTTTTTATTCTATTTAACTTTTCAAGAAACCCATAAAACCGAGATATTTTTTCATTGTTGTGGGGGTGGCCCCAGACCCCCATTCTTTTAGAGCTAACATTGCATGCAACAACATTCAAATAAACCCTATTTTTAATTGACCTAGAGCCTCAATAAAAATCAGAGCATCCCAAAAACCATTAAATTTTATAAATATAAGCAGTTAAAATCCCAATTATTCACATCATACGGGAGAGAGTCAGGCAATGCATCTACCTTCATTTCTTTATGTAATCTGTGGTTTTCCCAGTCATGTGTTCCCAACTCCTGGAGTTAGTACTAGTAGGAGTTAGGAATATGAGTAGGGTGATCCCAAACATATTCCCAATTATAATCGTAATACGGGACTTTGGAAATGCGTCCACCATCAATTTTTTATGTAATCAGTAGTGGTCACGCAAGAGTGACTTCTCTGCATAGTTTTGTTTTCACTATATGCAAATTTATGTTTACTTAAAATGCCGCTAGGGCGGATCAGTATAAATTCGAATGTATCTGCCTGTTTCCGAATGATTGTATGAATGATTGGAGATGATTATGATTAACGTTCAGAAGCAAAACGCTGTATATTTTTGTCCCAATAAACAGATGCGACTTAAAGTTGGCTTTTCTTCCTTATTTCCTTACCTGCATTGAGGATTGTTCCGAGGCGAACAGTTTGGAGGTTCCACCGAGATTGCAGTTTCATCATGAGCGAAGCTGGTGACGATCAAGATTACAGTGCCTCAATTCGGGCTCGAGGATATGAGAAGAGAGCAATTACCAGAATTGAATCGTTCGTCAATTCTATCAACGATCGGACGGACATCAACGCCATTGGCATCAGGCTTGAACGCCTTCAAGTTGCCTTCGACCAGTTTTGTCAGCTTGATTCTTCACTACCAGAAGAGCAATCAGAAAGGGAAGCCGTCGAAAATCGATTCTACGATTGCTGTGCCAAACTAAGAGGGATTATAGCCGCCAGAACAGCAGCCTTGAATTCAACTGTCCAGCAAAGAGAAGAAACTCCGGATCCTGAACAAAGCTTCAGATCCACCCCTAAATTCAAGCTCCCCAGATTGAATCTACCTTCATTTCAAGGAGATTATGCCGAGTGGTTAAACTTCAAGGACCTCTACTCCACCGTAGTCCATAAGAATGAAAATCTGACGAACATCCAGAAGTTCCAGTATCTACGTGGTCTTCTCGGCGAAGCTCCGGCAGCTATCATTCGCCATATCCCAGTCTCTGATGTCAGCTACCCCGAGGCATGGGAAAAATTAGTGAGCCGGTACGACAAGAAGAAAAACATCGCCACATCTCTGCTCAATACTTTTCTAAGTCAACCCCAAATAGGTGCGGTCAACTCTTCTAATCTCAGATCAATGGCTGATGTATCTGAGCAAGTTATTCGTGGATTGAGGACAGTGGATGCTGCAGCCACCACAGCCGACATTTGGTTGATTCATCTTCTATGTGAAAAGGTCGATCCAGAAACGCGACGTCTCTGGTCGGAGAAAACAGTGTCAACTCCCTTCCCAACGTTCCAGTCTTTCTTGGATTTCCTCAACGAGCGATCCAGTGCTCTCGAAGCGGTCAACTCAGCGCCGGATCACCTGCATCAAATTCCTAGTTCCAGTACCCCTCCTCGCATTTCAGCTACAACGTGTCTGAAATGCAAAGGCATGCATTCTCTCTCCAAGTGTCCACAATTCAAAGCGTTAGGATTGAATGCTCGAAAGGACTTTGTGCGCAAAAGGTCTTTATGTTGGAACTGCCTATCCTCATCTCATCTCAACCGTAGCTGTCAATCAAGGTTCACCTGCCGAATGTGCAACGGTAAGCACAATACACTTCTCCATGAAAGTTTCAATACCAACTGTGCTGTCACCAAGGTTCCCGAAGTGAAGAAGACGACCATCACGTCAAGAGAAGATGAAAACCCAGTACCTTTTTTGATGAACTCGATAACCTGTAGCACCGCTGTACTTCCCACGGCAATAGTATCAGTTTGTGATGCTCAAGGTAAACTCCAAGACATCCGACTACTGTTAGATTCGGGTTCTCAAGCGACGTTTCTTTCGGAGGCCTGTATGAAGAAGCTGAGTTTACATTTCACCTCCCGCCAGACCCTTCCAGTAACTGGTCTTTCAGTCTCAAATCCTGTAAGGACTTTGGGCTCCGTAAATCTTTTCATTTCTTCAAAAGCTGATCCCAACTTCAAGTTCAAGATTGATGCATTTGTATTGAAAACCATGACAGCCACCCACTCGTCGTTTCAAGTTACGCCCAAGGAGCTCTCACTACTAAAAGGATTGCAATTGGCTGATCCTTCCATCGGACGCTCTGAGACAATCGACATGATCCTTGGCGTAGATCTTTTTTTCTCGATCCTCCTACCAGGTCAAGTTCTGAAGTCAGATGGAAGTCCACTAGCCCAAAACTCCAAGCTAGGTTGGATTGTATGCGGAAAACCAGATGCTCCACAACGAGTCACAAGCTTAAATCTGACGATGTCAAGCCTGGATACGCAGCTGAGAAGATTCTGGGAGGTCGAATCCGTGCCGGAAAGAACTACGAACTTTACACCAGAGGAGCAATACTGCGAGGACCATTTTGTTAAGAATCACACGATGGATATCAAAGGTCGGTTTGTAGTCAGATTGCCTTTTCGGGAAACCTCATCCGAACTAGGGAACTCTTACAGTGCAGCAGTATTGCGTTTAATAAGTGTCGAAAGAAAATTCCAGCGTAATCCAGTACTTGAGATGGATTACAAGCGTTTCATGTCAGACTACCGGATCCTCAGCCATATGAAAGTCTCCGATGACGATTCAAGCATGATCGAGGACAAAAATAAGTTTTTCCTACCTCATCACGCTGTTCATAAGGTATGTAGCACCTCTACCAAATTACGTGTAGTATTTGATGGTTCCTGTCCTACTACTAGTAAAACGTCTCTAAATGATATTCTCTGCGTAGGCCCTCAAGTACAAAGAAATTTGTTTGATATTTTACTTAGTTTTAGATTTTACAAGGTTGCATTTAATGCCGACATTGTTAAAATGTATAGACAAGTTTTAATTGCCCCTCCTGATCAGTCATTTCAGCGCATATTGTGGCGTAACGATCAGAGTACACCCATCATGGAATTTAAACTATCTACAGTTACATATGGGTTGGCATCATCAGCATTTCTGGCTACACGGTGTCTAAAACAAGTTGGTATAGATGCAGAAGCAAGTTTCCCAAATGCTTCAAAGGTAATTGTGAATGACTTCTATGTAGACGATCTACTTTCAGGTGCTGAATCGGTGTCTGACGCCATTCAGTTGTGCAACGAAGTTTCTAAACTTCTTAAATCTAGAGGGTTTGAATTATCCAAGTGGAGATCAAATTCACATGAACTTCTAGACAATATTGGTGTTGAGATGGATAAAACTAACCTATTCATTGAAGGTGAAGTAAGTTCTAAGGTTTTGGGTTTAACCTGGAATTCTTGTGATGACGTATTTATTTTTATACCTCAACTTGATGTCGAAGAGCCTTTAACCAAACGTAAAATTCTCTCCCAATCTGCCCAGATTTTTGATCCGTTAGGTTTTTTGTCCCCTTGTGTGGTTTGGATCAAAATATTTCTTCAAAGTCTGTGGATGTTAAAATGTGGGTGGGATGATCCATTGCCTGAGAGTATAACTTTAGATTGGAAAAAGTTTCAAGAACAATTCAATAGGATAACCCAGATTCGTATACCTAGGTTTGTAGCATCTTGCAAAGATAATCTTTCCTTGATAGGATTTTCTGATGCTTCAACGCAAGCTTACGCAGCTGCAATTTACTGTCGTAGTGAAAGCAAGAATAGGGTAGAAGTTAAACTCTTAGCATCAAAAACAAAGGTTGCCCCTATTAAACAGCTATCTGTCCCAAAGTTGGAACTTTCTGGTGCCCTGTTACTAACAAGACTTGTTACATCTGTAGTGTCTATTCTAAATATGAATTTAAAGGTGTTTGCTTTTACAGACTCAAAGGTGGTTCTAGCCTGGTTATCTGCTCATCCGAGTAGATGGAAAACATTTGTAGGTAACAGAGTATCAGAAATACTAGACGCTTTGCCTGCCACTAATTGGGATTACGTCCAATCCCGGAACAACCCCGCTGACCTGGCCTCACGAGGTGTTGATTCTGTGGTATTGAGTAATACTGAACTGTGGTGGAAAGGACCAAAATTTCTGCAGGATGATATTAATCAGTGGCCTAAAGCTGATTTGACTGTAGAAGGGTCCAGTGTTTCAATCCCTGAAGCTCGTAAAGAGCAGGTGTTCAATTTTGAACTCAATGTAAGTCAAAATGATACGTTGGAGTATTTGTTTCATAAGTATTCTTCGTTCTCTAGCATAATGAGAATTGTTGCATATTGTTTAAAGTTTATTAAGGTAATCAAAGGTTCTGAAGTTGCTTTACCTGTTTTGCCCCTAACCCTATCAGATCTAGATTACTCCAAGATGGTCATAATCAAATGGGTCCAATTATGCCATTTTCAAGAAGAATTGAGCAGGTTAAGAAGTAAAAGGTGTCTAAAGGCTAACAGTAAACTTGTTTCCCTGAATCCATTTATCGACAAAGACGGTGTTTTACGGGCAGGAGGCCGAATCCAAAGGGCTGATTTGCCTTATGGAGCCAAACACCCCATTATTTTGCCCCCTGATCATCCAATCAGCAAGATGCTTGTAAAGGAATTGCACGTATTAAATCTCCATTCAGGTCCTTCTTGTCTGCTACACATCTTAAGACAGCAATATTGGATAATCAGGGCAAGAAAAGTTATAAAAAGTGTGCTAAATAAATGCTTAGTGTGTTGCAGGTTCAGATCGTCGCATCATAACCAAATTATGGGTGATCTACCGAAATCACGAGTGCAAATATCACGACCTTTCAGCAAAAGTGGAACTGATTTCGCAGGCCCAATAATGCTGAGAATGAGCAAAGGACGCGGGTCAAAAAGCATTAAAGGCTACATAGCTTTATTCATTTGTATGGCCACAAAAGCGATCCATCTTGAAGCAGTAAGTGACCTTACCACTAACTCTTTCATTGCAGCTTTGAAGAGATTCAGTGCCCGCAGAGGTTCCCCCAGTGACATCTACTGCGACAACGCGACTAATTTTCATGGAGCCAGGCGAAAACTTGACGAGTTGTCAAAGTTTGCGAGGCAGATCAATCGCAATCCAGACATTGCATTTTACTTAAATCAGTCTTCCATTGACTGGCACATGATTCCAGCTTTGTCTCCACACTTCGGAGGCATTTGGGAGTCCTCTATTAAACGTGTGAAGTATCACCTTAAGCGAGTAATTGGTGATAACAGCCTCACTTTTGAGGAATTAAGTACTTTGCTATGCCAAGTAGAGGCAATCCTTAATTCCAGACCTCTAGTTTCTCCCTCAGATGATATTGATTCTTTGAATGCATTAACTCCAGCTCATTTCTTAATAGGAGAAGTTCTTCGATCTATTCCTGAACAGGTGACTGAAGAACCAATCAGCCCTTCGACCCGCTGGCAGCTATTGGAAGATATGCGGTCTAGTTTCTGGAAGAGATGGAGCCAGGAATATCTGCATTCCTTGCAGGAGCGACCAAAGAATTGGAGAAAGGTCCATGCTAACCTACAAGTAGGCGACCTAGTAATCCTAAAGGAGCCGAATACCCCACCTGCTACTTGGCCCCTAGGTCGAATTATAGAAGTCCACCCAGGACAAGACCAGGTTGTTCGTGTCATCACTGTCAAGACAGCCAAAGGGCTTTTCAAAAGGAACATCACCAAGTTGGTGAAACTGCCCATCTGAACTTTGATTTATTTCAATTTTTTAATTTAAGTTTATTAAATTTAAAATTGGGGCAGGAGTTATGGTCACGCAAGAGTGACTTCTCTGCATAGTTTTGTTTTCACTATATGCAAATTTATGTTTACTTAAAATGCCGCTAGGGCGGATCAGTATAAATTCGAATGTATCTGCCTGTTTCCGAATGATTGTATGAATGATTGGAGATGATTATGATTAACGTTCAGAAGCAAAACGCTGTATATTTTTGTCCCAATAAACAGATGCGACTTAAAGTTGGCTTTTCTTCCTTATTTCCTTACCTGCATTGAGGATTGTTCCGAGGCGAACAAGTAGTTTTTCCATATCACACAAGTTAAACATATTGTCAAATAACATCTTTATTCATACAACACCTATATATTTCCCCATCAAATCACATTTCTTACATCCCCCACTGAAGTTTATAACTATAGCTAAAAAGAATTTCACTGAACACCGACAAGACAGCTTGAAAAGTGGATAATATTAAAGGGTACCAAAAAGCAGTGTGTGATTTTCTAACGCTCGTAAATGCTGAATCCGTGGGTTAAATAACCCACACTCACGCGATATCTCTTGACGCGTCGTAAATTTTCTTCCGAAGAAAATCGCATTTTTCTTCTTCATACGAGAAAAAATAATGTAGCTATACAGCGTGTTCTCTTTCGTTTTCTTCTTTTTTTAGGGCTTTTTGCTCCGGCGATGAGAGGTGATTTTGATGGGGTGTATTGAAAAAAAGCCCCGAAATATGACGGTGAAGAAGTTTTTGATGACTTCCATATCAGGGTGGATAGCTTGCAAGAGGTGAGTTGGGAATCTCGTGTTTTTGGATTTATTTCTTTTTTAGACAACAACAGAGTTGCTGCTGTGGTAACAGGGAGATAGCTTATGACCCTTTGAGGCCTCGACAGTAATGTGTATAATGTATAAGGAAATAATGTCCAAATGCTCACAGAATCAAGGCAGTAAGTAATGTGTGTTATGTCTTATGAAAATGTCGATGAAGTGTTGTTTATTGTCTATCATTTTGTGTTGTACTAAACAGCAACGTTTTCTGACCCTATGACGTCACTACGTGGAAGGAAAAAAATGGGTAAACACAAAGCCTATTGGGTAGCTAGGAGGAGGAGTGTCGGTATACGCAAATTGTGATAAAAAGACGCTATATTATACATGGGTTTAACAAAATAATCATATATTTAAATTGCCGTTCTTCATTTCACTCATTATCCAGACACCCGGCAGGGAACTACTTTGTTTGGGAATACCGTCTTCAAAAATTTATATTACACAAAAGTATTGTCAATAATTAAGTGGTGACTATTATCTCAACAAATTACGCTGGGCGCGCACGAGTGACTAAAGTCACGGCGACCAGGATTACTAGTATCAAAAATATCACAAGAAAGTAATAGAGCATTTTCAATCACATGATTTTACCTAACAACGGCCTTAGCAACGTTGTTTTTATCCTCCAGTGATGTCATGTGCGAATGCTGCTATTGGATACTTATATGTCCCGCCCCTAACAACAGCCTTAGCAACGTTGTTTTTGTCTTAGTCACCGTGACAAAAGTCGCCCGTGCGCGCTCGCCCTTACTCAGCCGAAAGTCACCTTCACGGATATAATTCAATCTTTTCTCGTTCAATTTGTCAAATTTGTATTTATTGGAATTTAAGCGGACCCTTCACGGACCACTTCTAAGACTCTCACGGACCACCGGTTGGGAACCACTGCTCTAGCCCTGCTGTACTGTTGGGGTCTATTTGACCCAATTTTTTTTTCATTTGCTCATAAAAAGGAAACCCCCGGAGATATTGTCATGAAATTGCATGACTTTGTTGATAAAGGACATAAATACGTAAACACTGAATGATTTTCATTTATTTTTCAACTTATTCTTAATGTACTGTTGGGGTCAATATGACCCAATTCTAGTATTTTTTTCTTGTGCCTTCACACTTCCATATTTCTTGGAATCATTCAACGGAAACGAACAAAAATAACTACTCAAACATTCCTTTTCGAACTTTTTATGTATATTTTTATTGTTTTCTCGTTTTCTTTTGTGTTTGATCCACGTGTCAGGAAGGCACATGCAATAAACTCCTCTGGACCAAACGGTTGGGATATGTGAAAATGCAAAGTTTTGGGATGTTTGTTTTTTGTTATTTGTATGTTTAGTTTATTGCTTTATTCATATATTTTCTTAAATATAATTTAAAATATACTTATACAACTTAAGATATAATTATTTCCAAAATTTAACTTTTCATTTAAGTATTTTTGAGTTGTTCATTTTTTTTATTTGTATGTTTAATTTATTGCTTTAGTCATATACTATTTTATTTAATATAATTTAAAATATACTTATACAACTTAAGATATGATTATTTCCAAAATTTAACCTTTCATTTAATGGTAGAAGTGATAATATTTTGAATGGGGTCATATTGACCCCAACAGTACATGCGCGTAGCAAGTCGGAGCAGGGCTAGTTAGATATGATAGGATAGGCCTACTGGTCACATTCACTTTTCTCCACTCACACTATTCTTTCCCATGATATGATGATATATCCCATCCATCGGATGAGATCACTTACTGTCATTATTATACGAAAAAGGGGATGATTGCGGGGGTCACTTCTTGTTCCTGGAGCACAAAGGAAAGCTACAAAAGAATAATATGGATAGTTCGGGAATAACACTTTATCAGTTGGGATTATATTCACCCATTGGTATACACGTTTTGAGTCATTTTGAATACTACGTATTATTGTATTAACGTATGCATATATTATTACGTAAGCAGTGTTCGGTCGGGATTATATTCACCCATTGCTCACGGATCACGTTTTGGGCTATTTTGAATACTAAAGGTATTTGTGTTAACGTATTATTGCATTAACGTATGCGTATTTGCATACATTATTACGTAAGCACCTAAATAAGGGGAGGAGAATAATTGGAAAATAATTTTTTTTATTAAAAATACCTTGTAACTTTACAAAAGGAACTTAATTTTAAAAAACTAATTTGACGAAAAGAAACCGAAGCGAAAACTGTAAGAAAAGATTGAACTGAATTGAAAAAAAAAAAAACAATCTTTCAGTGAACAAAATTAAAATTGTTCTTATAAACTGTACTTTTTTTCATTTGAAATAAATACCTGTTCATTACCTAATGCAGGTCTTTACGATATTTATGTCTTTCTTATATTCATATTCGTTGTTGTGTTGTTTCTCATGCCACTTGGAATATCCAAGCTCCATCCGCAAAACGTACAGGATTTAAGGCAAAGGGCTCCTGAAGAAGTGAGTACTAGTAGTTTTATTAATATAATCAGAATATAACAAAACCGTGATAAAATCTAACAATTCTAATCTGATTCCTTTGAAAATTCATTCCTTGATTTTCATTAAATATATCCCTCATTTGAGCCTCAAAAAGAGTGAAAGAAAACATACAATTAGACATAATTTTCCATTAGAATGAAAATTATCTAGATGCGTATCGCATATAGGAAAAAATGACTCAATTAAAGTCGCTTCAACACAAATTAGGACTGTCGGATTCAACATGCTTTCCTTAATTCGTTTGACTTCTTTGTGAAAATAGTTTCCACCCGTGATTTCTTTTAATCCTTCGATATATCGAATAAAAACGACTTCAAAGCGCGCTCATTACCCAAATGATGTCTTTCAATGAATTCGCCGCAAAAACTGCAACTCGGATCAAACGAAATCGGCCATCCACTGTAAAACACGTTTTTTTCCTCCTATCTTGTATTGAAAAGCTATACACAGCTATATACAGCTATACGTCTGAACACTTTATTTTAGACGGCAAAGTGGTGTATGTCCTGTTTTTCTGCAAGGGCCTAGACTGCGACGTTTCTTGAACCCAGTACGTCACAAATGCGGAAGCAGAAATCGGTAAACACAAAGCCTGTTGGGTTGTTAGGAGGAATTTTTATGCGCAAATCGTGATTGTAAAGCACAATATTTACTACGTATGGGTTTAACAAAATAATCATATTTTTAAATTGAAGTTCTATCATTTCACTCAAAATTCAGACACCGCGATGGGAACTACTTTGTTTATTGTTGTTGTTGTTTGTTGTTTCTTATGCCACTTGAAATATCCAAGCTCCATCCGCAAAGCGTACAGGATTTAAGGCAAAGGGGGTGCGGCTCCTGAGATTGTTGATTAGTGACGCATCAAACGATGACCAAATTAAGACATCGCGCTGGGAATTACTTTCTTTGTTTGTTCTTAGCTTTTGTCTCCAGGGTCAAGTAACGTTGCAGTCTAGTATAGGCTTCTTCGTGCTCCATTCTGAAATATACTGACTCATGCCACTGTTGATCGAAATGATGCATCTCGGGAGAAAAATAAAAAGAGTGAGGAGAAGGATTTAAATCCGCGCTAATTCCGTCGTGTAAGCGGAAGAAAGTCAAATATTTGCCGTCGGACTTTTTCTCCTCGCTCTGCAGTGGCATTGATCGCTCCAATCTGATCCGGGCAACACCCACGACGGCAAACACACGGGTTCTCCAGAACTGCGAACACATCCAGTATTTCTGGAATATTTTGCATAGGATAATAAAACTAGGTCATGACGGTACCGAGTAGAACCCACGATGTGGAGAGATGGATTTTGGAGAATTTATTTTCTCAGATTTTTAAATTTTCATTTCCTTTTTGGCGTTTGTTTTTGAATTGTTTATTTCTTTAAATTTCAAATTTTGGTCACTTTAAATTTTTACATTTGGTCACAACAAAACGAACCTCAGAGGAAGGTGTTCTTCCGCAAAAATTTTCTGAAATTTCAATCAATCGATTTATTAACTAAACCAAAAATTTACAAAATTTAAAACATTCTAAAAAAAGTTTATACAGAATTAAAAGAAAAGAAAAGAGACAATTTTGCAAATACATCCCAAAAGAGCCACAGCTCGTCCATGAGTTCACAGATTTCCAATTTGACCTTAAAAAGTATTGTTTTTACTCATTTTGAGACCCTTTGGTTTGCGCAAGAAGATGATCTAAATTGAAGAATTTTCAAGAGAAAAATAATATAAAAATTGATGTCAAAATTACGCCCCTGAACTGGGAAGCCATGATACCCACAAAAAACTATTACTTATTCTTCTTCACTATGAATGATTTAAATTTCATTTTGAAAAATGATAATCACTAATACAAAAAAATAAAAAAACACTCTTAACAGACGTCAAAGTTTTGGAAGGGGGTATGGGGGTTCTCTTTTGAAATTCGACTTCGTCCTGCATTAATTTTTGGAATTGAAAACCGACTATTAGTTTGTCTTCCTTTGAGAAAAGTTGGTGATAAAGGACTTACTGCTTCACTTGAATGTTAAAGGTATAAATAGGGGTATAGTATGTGAAGCTCTTACTTATCTTAAAATATCTGTTGGGTTTATTTTTGTGAGTTTTTTTAATCCAAACTATGCCAGACAGCAACTTAACCTTTTAAACGCCGCAATTCAAATTTCAAATTAAAGGTTCTGATTTTTGGCTTAAATGGCTTCTTGCATCATTACTAAAACCAATCTTGACATTTTTTGGCAGAAAAAAAATCCTAAGTAGGATTTTGAGGATGTTCCCATTTGGGAACATCGGCGTTTGGAGTGAAGTTTTTAGGGGAATTTCCAAAAGGCATATATTTCAAAATTAATTCAAGTAAAACTACTGAAATAGGTTTCTACTCAATAATTTTGAACATTTTTATGATATTGGATTGTTTTTTCATATTTAATTCCCATGGTTGGACGATTGGGTAAAATTTTATAGATTTTCATAAGAAAAAATTTACATATTTATTACATGCGTGACACTTTTCCGTATATTTTTATTGCACAATGGGTAATTTTTCGGTATAAAAAATACGAAAGAAAGTTCCCATACGTTTCAAAGCTAAACAGTTATCTTTCTGCGTGAAAAATTAGTTTTAATTACTGTTTTATCCGGATATCTAGCATAAAATCTATGAATTGCATTCAAATTTAATTAGCTTTCAAGAGTGATAATCATAACTATCTCCATTGATTTGTTAAAGCTGTGTTTCTCATGGAAGATTCCAAACTAAACAACATATCTCTTACATCCAACTTACGTTAGAAGAGTGTTTTTAGATGTTACACACTTTTCATTATTTTCAAAATTCTTCAAATTTATACCTAAAATTTTTATGTAAAAAAGAGCACTTGAACAAAATAAGTACCCAAGTCCTCAAAAGTACTCCAAATATGCCCTTTGCATAACCCATGATAATAATTAATGAAAATTAATCAGTCTGGGAGTTAGAAAAATATACAAAAGTAGGAATCTGCTATAAAGATTTGGCATTTATTCCTCCATAAATCAGGTGAAAAAAATTAAAATTATAGATTTAGAAATTTAAAACATCATTATTAACCTGTTTATATCCTTTGTGACAGAAAAGTTTCAAAATATTAAAGAAAATAAGAAATAGCTTGAATTTTTACATGTTATAAAAATCCCCTCAAAAACTATACCCCAAACGCGGATGTTCCCATTTGGGAACATATACGTTGAACTGGTAATTACTCTCCAAAATTGGAATATGGAGCTATTCTGTCAAGCCAATTGAAAAGATGTGTACTTAAGCTACCTAAACACAGCATAATTATTTAAAACAAAATTTATTTAAATTTATCATAAATTGAAACTTGTGCAACTTTTGGAAGAGACAAAAATCTGTTATTTTGATATAAATTCCACAAAAAGCATTAAATTGCACGTGGAAAACTTTTGCATGTAAAATAACTTCATATCTTTGAGTTTCTTACTACTTAGTATCAAATTCCTGCATGAAAAATTAAGTGGTGAAAAAATTCCCTAAAGTGATGTTCCCATTTGGGAACATCGGCAGGTAAAAGGGTTGAGCCTACGACGTCACTAATAAGCAAAGTAGTTCCCATCGAGGTGTCTGAATTTTGAGTGAACATCAATTTAGAAATAGGATTATTTTGTTAAACCCATGTGTATTATATAGTGCTTTTCAATCACGATTTGCGTACCTCCTCCTAACAACCCATTATGCTTTGTGTTTACCGATTTCTCCTTCCGCATTTGTGAAGTACTGAGTTCAAGAAACGTTGCTGTCAAGTATAACCCCCCTTCATAATTGCGTAAGAAAACTGTCCGACCCCCTCTTTGTTGTTGTTTTTTGTACAAAATGTTTGGAGCAGTGCCTAAAAATGTTGTATAAGATTTATTTTAGGTCAAATTTTGAAACTTTTTATTCAAGAAACAAGAGATTTTCGAAATTCCAACGTTTGTAACATCTTACGTAAGCATCACCCCCTCCCTTCGTAGGGGCTTACGTAATATTCGGACGGCCCATTATATAACAGAAATATCATTAGTCCTTCATACATCTCTTAATATCCTTATCATATCCCTTGTATCTGGTCTTTCACGAAAGGGCCGATGATCAGATATAGAAATAAGGATGATTGGAATGCTCCTAATCTCACAAGGACACATTCTCTCTCTCTCTTGCGTAATGAGGGAGAATATTTTGAGAAAGAATGCCCGCGTATGTGGATGTAGTAACGGAGCAGAGTATTTCTTGAATGAATAGAGGTCGTCATCAATAACAGTGGAGCATACTTTTACTACTACAATTGAATAGAGGTTAGAAAAACGGATATTTCGGCAATTCTGTTCTACATAAATTTAGTGGTGACTGTCATTCACATGAAATTTTTAGCATGACCCGCAATGGAAAAAGCCGTTTAAAAATTTTAATCAAATTCCTATGTATTTAGGTGTGCTGATAACGAAAAAAATTCCTAGACGTTTCACCAATTGCAAAATAGTTTTGAAATTTGGCCATTTTCTGCATTTTCGATACATTTTTAACTTCATTACTTTAATAAATAATGAGCAAAGAACATAGTTAACTAGGATATTATAGAGATGGATAGAAAATACCAGGGAAGGTTAAGTAACGGATTTTAGTTGTATACTTCCAATAACTAAAATTAGTACTACAATTTTTAAAAATTCGAAATAGAATAGAATTATTACAAAAAAAATTACAAGGGATAATACACACGATAACAAAAGGAGGTTCATTCACATAGCAGAGGATAATAAGTATTGAGCACCAAAAGAGCACAGAGCTCGTCCTTGATACCCCAAAAAATACATAATTTTGTTCTGTATTTGAGGCCAATCCGGAGGAACAGAAAATGATATCCTATTTTTTTATTAAAATTTTACGTATTAGCTTAATACACACCATTTGGCACCTATTTCTTGCTGTGCCCGACCGAATTAGTAAAATTTATTTTTCGATTCTCACCTATTCTCATTGCTTCCTCCCTTATTAACTCTTGTGGCCATTTGTGCAAATGCTCATCATAAACCGAAAATAGAACACAAAACTCGATGGTTTCGCTGTCGTTATATTTATTGGCCGGCATCCAAAGTGTCCATTTTCCACCACTGCTGCGATTCAATCTGATGCAATTAAGATAAAAAAAACTGTCTGACAATTTGCAGTACGCATGCATACGATTCGCTCGCAGCAACAATTCGAGCGAACAGCGTTATCACAATTGCGGTCAGTGGCGGCAGTGGTTCAGGATGGTTTTTTTTTAACCCGCGGGGACGCGCGTGGGGTATAATAGACCCCGACGCTTAAATAAACCTTCATAAAAACTCTAATTTTTAATGAAAATGTATGAAACTCCGTGTAGCTGCCTAAAAGGTTTCAACCTATCGCCTCATGAAGTTTAAATAAAGTAGGTATGTTATTTTCCGAGTTAGGTTGTTGTTTTTATTGAAATGCTTCCAAAACTGTGAGGATTAGCGCGAGTTATAACCAAAGAGATGTCCAAAAGTACCTAGTATCTATATTTTTTCTTGCTCTAAAAGGGAAATTTAAGGTAAACACCACTAAATTAAATTTTTTCACATTTCTTATGAAAAATATGTAATATCATAGGGATTCGGTATGAAATGTGAAATAGTCTAATTATGATATCTCAATAAAAATCAGTCAACTTAAAAATGAGTTATTATGCACTTTGAATGATTAAATTATATGTTTAAACTTTCCGTTATAAAATTTTTGCATAAACTGAACGATTATAACGGAAAACGGTTTGCGGGGTCTGATAGACCCCGCGCGCGTTCCCGTGAAACAGAAAGTAGCGCGCGTCCTCCCGGGTTAAATGGATGGTTTCAGGATGAGGTTTCTGTTCGCACTGTAAAAAGAAATAGTATTTTTCCACTAATGTTCCAAATTTTATTTTGAGGAAATTTTTTTCAAAAGCCTAGCAACCCAACAGGCTTTGTGTTTACCCATATTCTCCTTCCGAGTAGTGATGTACTGGGTTCAGGAAACATTGCTGTCAAATATATATAGACTGCAACGTTTCTTGACACAATGATGACTATGACGTCACTACGCGGAAGGAAAAACTGTGTAAACAGAAAGCCTGTTAGGTTGCTATGAGGAGTACGCAAATCGTGGTTGCAGTTATCAGTACTTTTCCTAAAACCGCAACTTCCAATGACCGCAATTGTCACAGACAAAGCATTAATCTCTCCTTGTGTTGCTGTGTATGCAGAGAGAGAGAAACGTCCGTCTCCTTGCCCATTAGGCTAACAGGATTAAAGGGGGGGGGTCTTGGCAGAACGCCTGCTGAAGAAGAACGCCGCTAATTCGATTCCGTCCCCCTGTTTTTTGTTCGGGAGGGGAAGATTAATTCGCGGACACCGTGCTTTTCCGCAAAAATTGAATTCCCGCACAAAAAGACGAAAAAAAGAAAAAAATGAATACACCCGTAGAGTCTGCATGCATAGGAAGCGCTTCGGACATCTATAGCTCAATGAAGTCCAATGGGGGCAATTTGATGGAACAGGGGGTAATCCCTAGTATTGTGATTTTTCTAAAGAAATTTGTATTGTACTGGATCTCCCTCAGATTCTGTGTTATTCCTAGGATTTTTTTTTTGGAGGATTAAAAATACTCCTATTTGACTTTTTTAGGAGGAGTGAAATTGAATTAGGAGGTGTGAAATACGGAAATAGCATGAACTACGTATACAGAGATAAAATTTCTATTAAAATAGCTTACTTTTTAATGGACAAAATGAAATTGAAGAAAACACTATTCAATTATCAATCTAACTCCCTAAGCATCAGAACAATAAATGAAAAAAAAAATTACTTATGGCTGTATGAAAACACAATTAAAAAGTATGATAATTAGGATGCCGTGGCTGAAAATTTAAGCTTTGTGAAAAATTCAAAGAGTGAAAATACTCCTGTCTAGTTTTTTAAAGAGTAATTTCGATTTTCATGGAGTGAAATACTCTCTCACTCAGAGGAGTTAAAAATATCTCTGCTCAGATTAATAAAAAACGAGTCGAACCCCTGTGTTTGAGCCAGGCTCGGATCCAGCACGACTCCAAGGGGGGGGCCACTTTACCAGACCATCTCCTTTACCTTTTGAGAAAAATTACAAAATGTTGGAGATGTTCTAAAATGAATCACTCTAGATCCCTTTTTGGACCGCTGGGGGTATGGGGGTCCTCCGACAGAAAGAATTTTGAAATTAGATCCTGTTAAAGTAGGGTATTAACTCATTTTGAGTACTTTTTGGGTCTTTTTTTATAATTATGAGCGATTTTTTGAGTCCAAAAGGGGGGCACTGTCCAGAGTTCCCCCTGGATCTGCCAGTGGTTTGAGCA
This sequence comes from Tetragnatha montana, assembly GCA_963680715.1. Lineage (NCBI taxonomy): Eukaryota > Metazoa > Arthropoda > Arachnida > Araneae > Tetragnathidae > Tetragnatha > Tetragnatha montana. Next base: position 60,300,452 of record OY796680.1, on the reverse strand, counting down.
TGGAGCAAGGATTAAGAGGAGGGGACATAGACTGAAATCACTGAAAATGGAAAATGTCTTTTTTAACTGTAGTATTGGCTGGTGGCCATCTTGTGTAATGCATCTAAGATTAATCATATTTGCCATTTTTCCTCAGAAACTTTAAAGGGTGACTAACTTCATGTTCTGTGAAACTTATGCATTGTTTATTTCTCACATTTCAGAATGCCTCTGGATAAAACGGAAATGTAAGATGGAAACTAGGGCAGAAATTTAAAAAGTAATGCAAATATTTTATTTGAAAACGTAGTTCACTAATTTTATAATCCATCTCGTAGTTCATGGTAAGAACTGAAACACCCTAGCGACCTAGAATGAATCCATAAACGTGTCTTTTGGCTGACCATCAAGGTTTACCAACCAAAGCGCGCTCTATGTCTCTATCTCTACGAATGTGTCTTCCATTTTTCGAAGTGCACGGTTCGGTGTGGGTTTTTTTTGTTCAGTTGTTCTTTCGTCACAGATATAACAATCAGATTAGAGTAGTAGAGAGATCCTGAAGAAGTGTCGGGACGGTTTAGATCACAGACTACCAGAACAGAGAGTCCATATTAGGCTATAATGGAAATCGAGAAAAAAAAAAAAACGTTGAGTACATTGTGATAGGGGCCGCATACTCACGCCTCCCTTCTTGTCACGTCAAGAGAGGCGGATGAAAAGAATCTCAATCCCCTAATACTAATGTTCGGCACTAGTTAACTAGAACTAGTTGCAACTAGTAGTTAACTACTGATCAACTAGTAGTTTAACTACTTTTGGTTTAAACTAGTTCAACTATTAGTTGAACTACTTTTTTTAATAACTACTAGTTGAAACTACTTTCAAAATTTCAACTACTTTTAAAAAATTCTTATTAAAATTTTTATCAAAATATAGAAAAAATTGTACTGTAACAAATTTAATTAAGATGGTAGAGTACTCAAAATACCATAACCAGAATTAAAGGCCCTTTTTGCGCGTTTTTTGTGATATAGATAAGAAAGATGTATTAGAATTTGGGCAAAAAATACGTTATGAAATTAAATAGACTAGTTAACTAGTAGTTAACTACTTTGGGAAACAGTTAACTACTAGTTGTAACTAGTCCCAGGAAAAAATAGTTAACTACTAGTTGCAGCTAGATTTTCCCAGACTAGTTAGTAGTTGGTAGTTAACCATTTTTTGACCACTAGTTGCCAAACACTACCTAATACGTAGCTATAGCTTTTACACGGGGGGTGTTCAAGAAACGTCATTCAGGGGACACTGAAAGTGTAGCTAAAACAGGGTTTTCCGACTGGCGGCCCGCAAAGCTCCCTGAAAACCCGCTAAAAAGTAGCTTTAGAAGACTTTTTAGCATTCTAAAATTTAAACATTTTTGGGGGAGGACCCCTGAAAACCCCCTACTTACTCCCTATTACATTAAGGAGTCGGTCGTTTTCTATGGAGAAAAAATAGGTTTCGAAATGGAGGTTGTATACCTTGAAATGCCCCCTGAGAGTAGAAAGGTGTTGTAAAGGCTTAGGTTAACCTTTATCACGAGAAGGGACGAAATGGAGTATGCGTAAGTTCAACTTTTTGACTGGGGGGGGGGGGGCAAAACCTATAAGACCTCAGGAGCCGTTACCAGACTGTTTCGATGGGGTTCTGGAACCGCAAATGTTTCAAACAGTTTTCCCTTTTTGAGTAAAATGCAGGCTAAATGTGAATTTTTGCTGTTAGTACATGCTCTGAAGCAAACAAGGGGGTCTGGGGGTCCTCCCCCAGAAAATTTTGTGAAATTTCATCCGAAAAAGTTGTATTTCACGCATTTTTTGGATAATTGGGACAAGAACCTTATTTCTGTTTGGCTGACATAAGGTTTGGGCTAAGGGGGGGGGGCTGGACTCCCTAACCCCCCCTTATATACGTTCATGCCTTCCGAAAGTGACAGATTGAACAAACACATCTGGGGTCCTTTACCCCAGTCCCCTTTTTGTGCTTGGAACTCTATTATTTACATTTTTAAAAAATATTCACTTCATCATTCAAGATGCAAATCACGCCTAAAAATATGTTAACCCGGTGGGACTCGCGCCTACCGGGCGGCCTATAAGCATACTGTACGTGCGTCGTGGCACTTCTCACATAGGAGCGTTCTCGAAATCATTTTTTATTTCTTCTGCCGCTTTTTCGCTGATGCGCCAGCTGTCATATCATTTTTTTTATTTACCTTCCCTCTTTTATGCGTTTCTTTTTTAGTCAGTGAGAAACGTGCATCTTTGTTTTGGAAACATACTGATTCATTTTTCGGCAGATGTGCGAATATGCAGTCGCGTTTTTTCTTTGCTATAGAATATCGTCGATTGTTTGTTTTAAATATTAAGAAATAATTAATTGCAATTAATAGAATGGTTAAAATTTGTTGCAATATACCTTTTTAATTTCTTTTAGGAAGTTGAAGTAAATGTTAGCAACAATATTAAATATTAACTTAAATTTTGCTTGAACTGATGAAATATAAATAACTGTATACTTGAAATATAAATATAACTGTTTACTGAAAGAAGACAATTTACTGATGAATACTTAAGTGTAATAATCGGTTGGTTTAAAGAACCTTAACTCATGTTAGAACATTATGATCACCTAACAATGCTTTCTAGATGATAGCTATTCAATGTTTTATATTTTTTATTCATTCTTTTATATTTTTTATTCATTCTTTACTATGCTAAAATACTTAAAACATATTTCATATTTTTAACCATTCTAGCAAATGTTGTTTTCTGTCATAAAGCATTAAAAGGCAAGAATATCAGGTTATAAATAACACTGCTAAGTTTGAATCTAATATTTAAGTCATTGTAAATTTAAATTCAATGATAAGAAATTTTAAATGACTAATTGAAAATAGTAATAATTACATATTGGTTTTGCTGTGTGGGATGACAGAAAAACAGTTATATAAAAAATTTCAAAGTTTTAAATTTTCAAAATAAAAATATGAATCAAAGAGCTTCTACAATCATTTTTAAGAATTAATTTTATTTAAAAAAGCAATTGAACTCTAAATATAAATAAAAAGTAACTAAAAAAACCATGAAATATATTTTTTTTAACATTTACGCATAATACTACTACTAATAATAATAATAATTTTAAATTATTTACATTTTGATTCCAAGCAGAAAAAGTATCGGATACATTTTTAATGTTGCTTCTTATTACTGATGCCTCCTCTCCACTTTCAACACATTCATTAAAAAATGAAGGGGAAGATATGCGCTATCAATCGCCATACTTAACTATATTTTCCCGCGCATTGTTAAGAAACTAAATAAAAAAAAGTGACAGCTGGCGCTTCCGCGAAATTCGCCAGAGGAAAAAGAAAATGATTGACAGGCGGTTGGCGAGGCAAAAACGCTCCAAAGGGAAAAGTGCCACGACGCAGGTACAGTATGCTTATAGGCTACCGGGCGAACGTTGAGACTCGCGGGGGTTATGGAATAACCCCAACCCTTTTAGCTCTTTTCTACATAGTTAAAAATATTTTTTTTTAATTGGAACAATACATTTTTAGACATTTGAACTGATATTTTTCTATTTCCATTCTAAGTTCATTGTTTAAACTCTGTTTATTCACTCATTTGTTCTGTAATCACTCATAAGTGGAAAAGCCAAGTCTGATGAAACGTCGTCTATTTTTATACAAAATACACAGATTTTCATTAAATACAAATGTTATTCTTGTATTTCTCCCAGCAGCATTTAGAATGGAATAAAAGTTGACAAGTGGTTAGATATTTAGTTTACGCGCAGTAGAATAAAAAATAACATTTTTCATCCTATGATCCTAACAATCAAAAACTGATACTTTTCTAAGAAAACTACGTAAAAGTCAATGAGAAGACTGTAACGTTTTTTGTCTGTAATGAAAGTTTTCTTGGAAAAGAAAAACAAGTTAGATTAAATCTAAATGAATTTGTTTGAGTAGCATTAAATTCTAAGTTGATTTTGTATAAAAAAAACCGAAAGCATTAGCGCCAATTGTCTTATGTACTTTATTTTTTTTATACTTTTCCAAAAAATACATAAAAAATATAAAAACCACCTCAAATCGAGCCCTGACACTGCATCTCGCACTCGAAAGAAGTGATATGCAGGACTAGCGAAGAGCGTCGCGGGGGTCATTCCATACGTCGGTGAAGTCGTGACGTCATCAACATGGCGCTGGGGACAAACAAACCCAATCTCTATGGCGTTTAACATGGGAGTGTTAAAGAATAATTTTTTAAAAATATTAATCGTCATTTCTTAGGGTATAGAACACCTTTCCCGCATAGTTAAAGGTATGGCAATCATTTATAAATAATCGGAGTATTTTTATTTTGCTTTTCTGTGTGAAAATTCAACGATAACATTTTAGGTCGATTGGTACCAATGGAGTCTAACACGATAGTGTGAAAAGATATTAGTTTTAGAATATTGTCCTTCGTTTGTTAACTTATAAAACCACTTTACAGTATATTTCAAGGTATGTTAATCATTTAGTAACAAGTAGAATTTAGATTTTCGGTCTCATTTTTTAAGATTGTAACAAGAAATTTCATCTCCATTTGTTTATCATGCGAGTGTGAAAATATATGTTTTTATATAATATTCAACGTTCTTTGGTATATCACACCACTTTTGAGCATAGTTAAAGGTATGTTAATCATTAATTAATAAGCAAATTTATTACTTGGGCTCCACTTTTATAGATTTAAATAAAAATTAATATCTCCATTAATGTTATTAAGTGAGTGTGTAAATAGTTTTGTTTTAGATATTTATCATCGTTAGCTACACTTTTATTATTTCATTTTAGTATTATATTGTTTTGAGGCTTTGTAAAAATAGTACTATACTGTATTTTCCTTAACTTTTTTTAATTTTTTTGTTTGATCTACATTTCTACCCATTTATGTTATTATTGCACAAATAGAAGCATTTTAGCAACAATGAGGTATCAATTAGCTCAAAATTGTTTATTATAGACAAAATAAGAGTTAACAAGTTTTTTCCCATTCTGTTTTAGGTTCTATTTATTTATATTAGAGAATTGAATCACATCCAAGTTCCAGCTCACAGGACATTTTACATGTAATGAATGAACCTTACTAAATGGTTCTTGGTTTTGGTGACCTCTTTTGTGGCATCAATTCTAAGCGCTTTTTGGTTGATCATTTATATTTGTAAATCTATTTGTGTCTATGGTTTAATACCTGAATTAAACCAGTCTACCAGATGTTTTAGGGAATGGCGACTTACAATGGAGTTGAGGTAAGCATCTTATTAAACATCGTGTGCTCTTTCAGCGTTTGCATTCCCTCTTTACCTATCTATAATCTTCTAGAAAAAGCAATCATATTTTGTTTTTAATACCTATGATGTGGCAGTTTTGTGTAATTTAATTAATCAGATGAGATACCCACAAGGTCCTAAAATGTGGACCCCTGTAGCTGACTAGATTGATTTTCTCAGTATCTATCTGGCTATGAAATTTAAAACTGATTATGATCCATAATGACAGATATTTATTACTTTGACCATAAGTGATTGTTTTGTAAATAATTTTAATAGATGAAAATATTCCCAATTCCATATTTTGGAAATTTCTAAACATACAAAGGAAATACTGTTGTTCCTTTAACCACGGCTTACTAGATGTACTTATACAGGCTAGCCGAGTTTTAAACAATGAAAACCATTTGACAACTTTTCCCGCTTAGAGCGCTACAAGACCTACCTATATCACCCACCGCCTTAAACACTGTGGATATGCTTTGCCAGTTGGTCCAGTATTGCTATCTGGATTTGCAATGATTTCCGTACTCGGCTAGCCTGTATAAGTATCTAGTAAGCCGTGCTTTAACACTTTCTATCTGAAGCCTCCCAAGGCTCACATTGAATCCAATGAGAAATTGGGGTGAATATGTCTGAAAGTTTTAAAAGCAGTCATTTATTACTCAGATACTTTTAGATCTCTAAAAAATTATCACATTATGAGCTAATTTTGCAACGTTCTTTTGCATGTTTATATTAAACTGATTACACAACTAATTGTTTTTATGACGGATTTATTAGTGTTGATCTGATTTTACTGAATTCATCACTGTAGTGTATATTATATTGATTGATTGTTTTAACACTCATCTATCTAAGTGATTATTACCTGAAGAAAAACTAAATAATCAAATTGTTTGTTAATTTTAAATTAAATTTTGGTTAAACATGGCAGACATGTGCAAGATTAAAAATATTGGATGTAAAACTTCACCAACTTGCCAACGCTCACTTACAACTTCACAACGCTCACTAAATATATGGATTACTCTCACCTTTGGCAGAATCCACTTTGGTTTCTTACTTCAAATCAGCAATAAATATTTATTTACATGGACATCCTATAATATTCATTTAAACTAAAACAAAGACACTTTAAGATTAATAACTTAAATGTTTCAAAACTGAACCTGTTGAATTGAAAAGTTCAAATATCCTGTCCTCTTCCTGTCAAAAAATCCCTATCCTATACCGACAAAAAATGATTGGTAATTGCTGATTCAAGAGAGAAGCTAGGAATAATGTAGAATTACATAGCTGCCTGGAAGAAGCAGATGTCACTCGAATTTTCAGTCCTAAAATTGTCATTAAAATGCAAGACACAATTTTAATAATTGGATAAATTTAATGTTTAGTCAATTACAATAATAGCTTGACGCAGGGGCGTAGCCAGAGGGGCGGGGATTATATATCCCCCCCCCTGAAACTTTCCTTTTTTGACCATAGAAAACCACTATAACTACCCCACATCCCCTCCAGAAATATCAATACCCCTCTCTGAAATTTTTTTCTGGCTACACCACCGGTCCCATGTAATATTATTGGAAATATATATTCGTGGAATAGCATACATGTATCATGCTTTATTTTTACAACTTTAATTAAAATCTTCTGCAGACGCACTGGCGTAGTGGTCAGAGCATCTGACTGCTAAGCCGTACGTCTGGGGTTCGAATCCCCGTTTGGCATGGATGTTAGTTTCTGTCCTTGTGTGTGATGAATGAATGTGGCCCCCCTGTAAAAAGGGGCTGTGGCTGTGTGAATGTGCTTGTGGGAAACTTATCAGATAAATTAAAATACACAAAACTGCCACATCATAGATATTAAAAACAAAATATGATTGCTTTTTCTAGAAAATAATAGATAGGTAAAGAGGGAATGCAAACGCTGAAAGAGCACACGATGTTTAATAAGATGCTTACCTCAACTCCATTGTAAGTCGCCATTCCCTAAAACATCTGGTAGACTGGTTTAATTCAGGTATTAAACCATAGACACAAATAGATTTACAAATATAAATGATCAACCAAAAAGCGCTTAGAATTGATGCCACAAAAGTGGTCACCAAAACCAAGAACCATTTAGTAAGGTTCATTTATTACATGTAAAATGTCCTGTGAGCTGGAACTTGGATGTGATTCAATTCTCTAATATAAATAAATAGAACCTAAAACAGAATGGGAAAAAACTTGTTAACTCTTATTTTGTCTATAATAAACAATTTTGAGCTAATTGATACTCATTGTTGCTAAAATGCTTCTATTTGTGCAATAATAACATAAATGGGTAGAAATGTAGATCAAACAAAAAAATTAAAAAAAGTTAAGGAAAATACAGTATAGTACTATTTTTACAAAGCCTCAAAACAATATAATACTAAAATGAAATAATAAAAGTGTAGCTAACGATGATAAATATCTAAAACAGAACTATTTACACTCACTTAATAACATTAATGGAGATACTAATTTTTATTTAAATCTATAAAAGTGGAGCCCAAGTAATAAATTTGCTTATTAATTAATGATTAACATACCTTTAATTATGCTCAAAAGTGGTGTGATATACCAAAGAACGTTGAATATTATATAAAAACATATATTTTCACACTCGCATGATAAACAAATGGAGATGAAATTTCTTGTTACAATCTTAAAAAATGAGACCGAAAATCTAAATTCTACTTGTTACTAAATGATTAACATACCTTGAAATATACTGTAAAGTGGTTTTATAAGTTAACAAACGAAGGACAATATTCTAAAACTAATATCTTTTCACACTATCGTGTTAGACTCCATTGGTACCAATCGACCTAAAATGTTATCGTTGAATTTTCAAACAGGAAAGCAAAATAAAAATACTCCGATTTTTTATAAATGATTGCCATACCTTTAACTATGCGGGAAAGGTGTTCTATACCCTAAGAAATGACGATTAATATTTTTAAAAAATTATTCTTTAACACTCCCATGTTAAACGCCATAGAGATTGGGTTTGTTTGTCCCCAGCGCCATGTTGATGACGTCAGACTTCACCGACGTATAGCCCCAGTAACAAAGAAAGTGGGTGTTGGGGGCTGAAGAATGAATGGAATTCCGTGAATTCACTCTAGCATGTAAACTCAGCTACTGATAAGAAAGGAATGCACGGATGGGTAGTTTTCTGTAAAAACGAAAGTCAATGAGACCTTGGGGTTATAAAATGACCCCGCGCGTCCCAACGGGTTTAAAAAACTAGGTTGAATCTTTTAAATATGCATGGGAGGGGGCTTAGGAATATTTTTGGTCCTTTTAACAGGCCGTAATATCGAAATGCCCTCAAGATACACACAGAAGGCACAGCAGAGATTTACTCAAACAACTTTTTTAACTTTTAATTTTACTTGCTTATGAATGTGTGTATAAATTAGTGTTATTTTTTTTCCTCTTTTAGGAAATTGCATTGCTCAAGGATAACTAAAAACTGAAGAACGGATAATTAGATAATTAAGAGAAGATTCAGTGGAGACATCGGTTCATTAAATGTAAAAATAAATCAATTTTGTATGTGTTGATTCAATGTCTTTGGAAGTAACATGCCCACGGATTGTGCATGGGTGAAATTTACAAGTTTCTTTCTAACCAAAGAAAGAGCTATGAAATAAGTAGTACACTAAAAAAAACTCTTAAGAGAAGCAAGCTGAACACTGAGAAATATTTTTTTAAATTTGCAAATGCAATTTCAATAATTTACAATTCTAGTAATAACCCAATTAATTCTTCACATCAAAATGATTACCTAAAACAATTTCCAAGTAACAAGAAAACGCAAAACATTATTGTGTTTATAATATATAGAATTTGATTACAGTGAGCTAAATGAGTCTTAATATAAACCAACTCTTTTAGTGAAAAATAAATCACCACTTTTTTTATTTGAATTTTTCTATAGGTAGATTTATATACATTTAAATGACAAGTATTTGTGAATCCTTCTTGGCTTGGTGGTAGAGAGTGAGATTTCTAACCTAAAGGTCCTCAGATCGAATCCAGGCAACAGCCGAATCATTTTGCATTTTTAATTAAATCTCTAATAAGAAAATTCAAAAATACATTGATAAATAGGAATACCTTGAACATCCTATTAATGCCTTACTCATAAACTGAAATTAATAATAAACTAAAATTAATCCTAATAATTAATAAGAAGAAAGTATGTTCTGTAACCACATATAAAAAACTAAATAGTACGGAATTGTGTTCGAATGGCTCAGTTGGTAAAGCCTTCTCCCCAATTGTAGGTTTTTCTGGTTGTACTGAATATGGATCAGGGTTCGATTCCCGCTTTTGAGGATCAATTTTGCCCAAAACCTAGATTAATTCCTTTATTTCAAAAATATATTCTGTAATACCCAATAGAAAAATAAACAACCGGGGAATGTGTACGGATGGCTCAGTTGGTAGAGCATTCTCCCCAGTTGTAGGTCTCCTAGGTGGACTGAAAATAGACCTGGGTTCGATTCCCGCTTTGGAAGTTCAGTTTTGCCCAAAACTTAGATTAATTCCTTTATTTCAAAAATATATACTGTAATACCCAATAGAAAAATAAACAACCGGGGAATGTGTACGGATGGCTCAGTTGGTAGAGCATTCTCCCCAGTTGTAGGTCTCCTAGGTGGACTGAAAATAGACCTGGGTTCGATTCCCGCTTTGGAAGTTCAGTTTTGCCCAAAACTTAGATTAATTCCTTTATTTCAAAAATATATACTGTAATACCCAATAGAAAAATAAACAACCGGGGAATGTGTACGGATGGCTCAGTTGGTAGAGCATTCTCCCCAGTTGTAGGTCTCCTAGGTGGACTGAAAATAGACCTGGGTTCGATTCCCGCTTTGGAAGTTCAGTTTTGCCCAAAACTTAGATTAATTCCTTTATTTCAAAAATATATACTGTAATACCCAATAGAAAAATAAACAACCGGGGAATGTGTACGGATGGCTCAGTTGGTAGAGCATTCTCCCCAGTTGTAGGTCTCCTAGGTGGACTGAAAATAGACCTGGGTTCGATTCCCGCTTTGGAAGTTCAGTTTTGCCCAAAACTTAGATTAATTCCTTTATTTCAAAAATATATACTGTAATACCCAATAGAAAAATAAACAACCGGGGAATGTGTACGGATGGCTCAGTTGGTAAAGCCTTCTCCCCAGTTGTAGGTTTTTCTGGTTGTACTGAATATGGATCAGGGTTCGATTCCCGCTTTTAAGGATCAATTTTGCCCAAAACCTAGATTAATTCCTTTATTTCAAAAATATATTCTGTAATACCCAATAGAAAAATAAACAACCGGGGAATGTGTACGGATGGCTCAGTTGGTAGAGCATTCTCCCCAGTTGTAGGTCTCCTAGGTGGACTGAAAATAGACCTGGGTTCGATTCCCGCTTTGGAAGTTCAGTTTTGCCCAAAACTTAGATTAATTCCTTTATTTCAAAAATATATACTGTAATACCCAATAGAAAAATAAACAACCGGGGAATGTGTACGGATGGCTCAGTTGGTAGAGCATTCTCCCCAGTTGTAGGTCTCCTAGGTGGACTGAAAATAGACCTGGGTTCGATTCCCGCTTTGGAAGTTCAGTTTTGCCCAAAACTTAGATTAATTCCTTTATTTCAAAAATATATACTGTAATACCCAATAGAAAAATAAACAACCGGGGAATGTGTACGGATGGCTCAGTTGGTAGAGCATTCTCCCCAGTTGTAGGTCTCCTAGGTGGACTGAAAATAGACCTGGGTTCGATTCCCGCTTTGGAAGTTCAGTTTTGCCCAAAACTTAGATTAATTCCTTTATTTCAAAAATATATACTGTAATACCCAATAGAAAAATAAACAACCGGGGAATGTGTACGGATGGCTCAGTTGGTAGAGCATTCTCCCCAGTTGTAGGTCTCCTAGGTGGACTGAAAATAGACCTGGGTTCGATTCCCGCTTTGGAAGTTCAGTTTTGCCCAAAACTTAGATTAATTCCTTTATTTCAAAAATATATACTGTAATACCCAATAGAAAAATAAACAACCGGGGAATGTGTACGGATGGCTCAGTTGGTAAAGCCTTCTCCCCAGTTGTAGGTTTTTCTGGTTGTACTGAATATGGATCAGGGTTCGATTCCCGCTTTTGAGGATCAATTTTGCCCAAAACCTAGATTAATTCCTTTATTTCAAAAATATATTCTGTAATACCCAATAGAAAAATAAACAACCGGGGAATGTGTACGGATGGCTCAGTTGGTAGAGCATTCTCCCCAGTTGTAGGTCTCCTAGGTGGACTGAAAATAGACCTGGGTTCGATTCCCGCTTTGGAAGTTCAGTTTTGCCCAAAACTTAGATTAATTCCTTTATTTCAAAAATATATACTGTAATACCCAATAGAAAAATAAACAACCGGGGAATGTGTACGGATGGCTCAGTTGGTAAAGCCTTCTCCCCAATTGTAGGTTTTTCTGGTTGTACTGAATATGGATCAGGGTTCGATTCCCGCTTTTGAGGATCAATTTTGCCCAAAACCTAGATTAATTCCTTTATTTCAAAAATATATTCTGTAATACCCAATAGAAAAATAAACAACCGGGGAATGTGTACGGATGGCTCAGTTGGTAGAGCATTCTCCCCAGTTGTAGGTCTCCTAGGTGGACTGAAAATAGACCTGGGTTCGATTCCCGCTTTGGAAGTTCAGTTTTGCCCAAAACTTAGATTAATTCCTTTATTTCAAAAATATATACTGTAATACCCAATAGAAAAATAAACAACCGGGGAATGTGTACGGATGGCTCAGTTGGTAGAGCATTCTCCCCAGTTGTAGGTCTCCTAGGTGGACTGAAAATAGACCTGGGTTCGATTCCCGCTTTGGAAGTTCAGTTTTGCCCAAAACTTAGATTAATTCCTTTATTTCAAAAATATATACTGTAATACCCAATAGAAAAATAAACAACCGGGGAATGTGTACGGATGGCTCAGTTGGTAGAGCATTCTCCCCAGTTGTAGGTCTCCTAGGTGGACTGAAAATAGACCTGGGTTCGATTCCCGCTTTGGAAGTTCAGTTTTGCCCAAAACTTAGATTAATTCCTTTATTTCAAAAATATATACTGTAATACCCAATAGAAAAATAAACAACCGGGGAATGTGTACGGATGGCTCAGTTGGTAAAGCCTTCTCCCCAGTTGTAGGTTTTTCTGGTTGTACTGAATATGGATCAGGGTTCGATTCCCGCTTTTGAGGATCAATTTTGCCCAAAACCTAGATTAATTCCTTTATTTCAAAAATATATTCTGTAATACCCAATAGAAAAATAAACAATCGGGGAATGTGTACGGATGGCTCAGTTGGTAGAGCATTCTCCCCAGTTGTAGGTCTCCTAGGTGGACTGAAAATAGACTTGGGTTCGATTCCCGCTTTGGAAGTTCAGTTTTGCCCAAAACTTAGATTAATTCCTTTATTTCAAAAATATATACTGTAATACCCAATAGAAAAATAAACAACCGGGGAATGTGTACGGATGGCTCAGTTGGTAGAGCATTCTCCCCAGTTGTAGGTCTCCTAGGTGGACTGAAAATAGACCTGGGTTCGATTCCCGCTTTGGAAGTTCAGTTTTGCCCAAAACTTAGATTAATTCCTTTATTTCAAAAATATATACTGTAATACCCAATAGAAAAATAAACAACCGGGGAATGTGTACGGATGGCTCAGTTGGTAGAGCATTCTCCCCAGTTGAAGGTCTCCTAGGTGGACTGAAAGTAGACCTGGGTTCGATTCCCGCTTTGGAAGATCAGTTTTGCCCAAAACTTAGATTAATTCCTATATTTCAAAAATATATACTGTAATACCCAATAGAAAAATAAACAACCGGGGAATGTGTACGGATGGCTCAGTTGGTAGAGCATTCTCCCCAGTTGTAGGTCTCCTAGGTGGACTGAAAATAGACCTGGGTTCGATTCCCGCTTTGGAAGTTCAGTTTTGCCCAAAACTTAGATTAATTCCTTTATTTCAAAAATATATACTGTAATACCCAATAGAAAAATAAACAACCGGGGAATGTGTACGGATGGCTCAGTTGGTAGAGCATTCTCCCCAGTTGTAGGTCTCCTAGGTGGACTGAAAATAGACCAGGGTTCGATTCCCGCTTTGGAAGTTCAGTTTTGCCAAAATTAATGAAAATATTTGAAATAAAATAATCTGATGTAGCCGCAAAGTAAAAAATAAATCGAGGGTATCTGTTCCCAGATGGCTCAGTTGATAGAGTCGTGGTCCTGTTGTGCAGAAGGTGCTCAGTTCGAAACCTACCTACCTCTCTATACCTGTCCTCTTCTACTATAATATCTATACCTCTATCTATCTCTCTATGCAATATCTCTTCTCTTTGCAGTAAACTATATAGATTAATATAACTTAAATTAAAATTATTATTTAACTGAGTACCTGATGCTGACCTTGGGGTTGGAAACTGGTGACCGAGTCGAGTCCGTTCAGCCGTCGAAGATGTCGGGGTTCTGGACAAGAGGAGGTCGTCCCGTTGGACCTTGATCTGCTCCCCGGGGGGTCGCGGGCCTAGGGGGTTCTTCGGATAACCCCCGAAAGCCCCTTCGCCCTGGGGGCCAGCGGAGAAAGGTCCGTCGGGAAACCGGTTTTGCCAAAAATTTTAACCCTAGTTGACAATATGCAATTTGTGGACGGCCCCCTAACAATATGCAATATGGGGACGGCCCCCTAACAATACGCCATATGGGAAAGACCCCCTAACAATATGCAATATGGGGATGATCCCCTAAGTTATGAGATTGCAAATTTTTGACCCCATTACCCGTCTTTCGCTACTAGGCGGAGACACAAAAATTTCGGATGCGCTCGTTTGATTGTGACTGTAACTGAAAAGTTAACTGTAACCGTAACTGAAAGGTTAACTGTGACCGTAAATTAATATATAACTGTAACCGTAACTTAATAATTAACTGTAACCATAACTGTGACAATTCAAAAAAAAACTGGCCGGGCTTCGTCGAGGATTGAACCCCCGAACTATACCCCAACATATTCGCTGAGATTCGAACCCGGGACCTCCTGCTCTGAAAGCAGATACTATGCCATCCAGGCCACTGGGTTTACACCACCTAGTAGGCGGTTGTTGAAATGTAGTTTGTTAATGCGTTCTTCAAATTTAAAGAAACCTTACGTAAATTTGTAAAATCAAACTCGGTATTTCGCTGAGATACGAACCCGGGACCTCCTGCTCTGAAAGCAGATACTATGCCATCCAGGCCACTGGGTTTACACCACCTAGTAGGCGGTTGTTGAAATGTAGTTTGTTAATGCGTTCTTCAAATTTAAAGAAACCTTACGTAATTTTGTAAAATCAAACTCGGTATTTCGCTGAGATACGAACCCGGGAACTCCTTCTCTGAAAGCAGATACTATGCCAACCAGGCTAATGGGTTTACACCACCTAGTAGGCGGTTGTTGAAATGTAGTTTGTTAATGCGTTCTTCAAATTTAAAGAAACCTTACGTAATTTTGTAAAATCAAACTCGGTATTTCGCTGAGATTCGAACCCGGGACCTCCTGCTCTGAAAGCAGATACTATGCCATCCAGGCCACTGGGTTTACACCACCTAGTAGGCGGTTGTTGAAATGTAGTTTGTTAATGCGTTCTTCAAATTTAAAGAAACCTTACGTAATTTTGTAAAATCAAACTCGGTATTTCGCTGAGATACGAACCCGGGACCTCCTGCTCTGAAAGCAGATACTATGCCAACCAGGCTAATGGGTTTACACCACCTAGTAGGCGGTTGTTGAAATGTAGTTTGTTAATGCGTTCTTCAAATTTAAAGAAAATTTACTTAATTTTGTAAAATCAAACTCGGTATTTCGCTGAGATACGAACCCGGGACCTCCTGCTCTGAAAGCAGATACTATGCCAACCAGGCTAATGGGTCTACACCGCCGAGTAGGCTGTTGTTGAAATGTATTTTGTTAATGCGTTCTTCAAATTTAAAGAAACCTTGCGTAATTTTGTAAAACCAAATTCGGTATTTTGCTGAGATTCGAACCCGAGACCTCCTGCTCTGAAAGCAGATACTATGCCAACCAGGCTACTGTGTCTACACCGCTGAGTAGGCTGTTGTTGAAATGTATTTTGTTACTGCGTTCTTGAAATTTAAAGAAACCTTACGTAATTTTGTAAAAACAAATTCGGTATTTCGCTGAGATTCCAACCCGGGACCTCCTGCTCTGAAAGCAGATACTATGCCAACCATGCTACTGGGTCTGCACCGCCGAGTAGGCTGTTGTTGAAATGTATTTTGTTAATGCGTTCTTCAAATTTAAAGAAACCTTACGTAATTTTGTAAAAACAAATTCGGTATTTCGCTGAGATTCGAACCCGGGACCCCCTGCTCTGAAAGCAGATTCTATGCCAACCAGGCTATTGGGTTTACACAGCCGAGTAGGCTGTTGTTGAAATGTATTTTGTTAATGCGTTCCTCAAATTTAAAAAAAACCTTACGTAATTTTGTAAAAACAAATTCGGTAATTCGCTGAGATTCGAACCCGGGACCTCCTTCTCTGAAAGCAGATACTATGCCAACCAGGCTAATGGGTTTACACCACCTAGTAGGCGGTTGTTGAAATGTAGTTTGTTAATGCGTTCTTCAAATTTAAAGAAACCTTTCTTAATTTTGTAAAATCAAACTCGGTATTTCGCTGAGATACGAACCCGGGACCTCCTGCTCTGAAAGCAGATACTATGCCAACCAGGCTAATGGGTCTACACCGCCGAGTAGGCTGTTGTTGAAATGTATTTTGTTAATGCGTTCTTCAAATTTAAAGAAACCTTACGTAATTTTGTAAAAACAAATTCGGTATTTCGCTGAGATTCGAACCCGGGACCCCCTGCTCTGAAAGCAGATTCTATGCCAACCAGGCTATTGGGTTTACACAGCCGAGTAGGCTGTTGTTGAAATGTATTTTGTTAATGCGTTCCTCAAATTTAAAAAAACCTTACGTAATTTTGTAAAAACAAATTCGGTAATTCGCTGAGATTCGAACCCGGGACCTCCTGCTCTGAAAGCAGATTCTATGCCAACCAGGCTATTGGGTTTACACAGCCGAGTAGGCTGTTGTTGAAATGTATTTTGTTAATGCGTTCCTCAAATTTAAAAAAACCTTACGTAATTTTGTAAAAACAAATTCGGTAATTCGCTGAGATTCGAACCCGGGACCTCCTGCTCTGAAAGCAGATACTATGCCATCCAGGCCACTGGGTCTACACCACCTTGTAGGCGGTTGTTGAAATGTAGTTTGTTCATGCGTTCTTCAAATTTAAAGAAACCTTACGTAATTTTGTAAAAAGAAAATAATCGGTATTACGCTGAGAATCGAGCCCGGGACCACCTGCTCTGAAAGCAGATACTATGCCAACCAGGCTGTTGGGTCTACACCGCCGAGTAGGCTGTTGTTGAAATGTATTTTGTTAATGCGTTCTTCAAATTTAAAGAAACCTTACGTAATTTCGTAAAAACAAATTCGGTATTTCGCTGAGATTCGAACCCGGGACCTCCTGCTCTGAAAGCAGATACTATGCCAACCATCCTACTGGGTCTGCACCGCCGAGTAGGCTGTTGTTGAAATGTATTTTGTTAATGCGTTCTTCAAATTTAAAAAAACTTTACGTAATTTTGTAAAATCAAATTCGGTAATTCGCTGAGATTCGATCCCGGGACCTCCTGCTCTGAAAGCAGATTCTATGCCAACCAGGCTATTGGGTTTACACAGCCGAGTAGGCTGTTGTTGAAATGTATTTTGTTAATGCGTTCTTCAAATTTAAAGAAACCTAACGTAATTTAGTAAAAACAAAATCAGTATTTCACTGAGATTCGAACCCGGGACCTCCTGGCCTGAAAACAGATACTATTCCAACCAGGCTATTGGGTCTACACCGCCGAGTAGGCTGTTGTTGAAACGTATTTTGTTAATGCGCTCTTCAAATTTAAAGAAACCTTACTTAATTTGGTAAAAATAAATTCGGTATTTCGCTGAGATTCGAACCCGGGACCTCCTGCTCTGAAAGCAGATTCTATGCCAACCAGGCTATTGGGTCTACACCGCCGAGTAGTTGGTTGTTGAAATTTATTTTGTTACTGCGTTCTTCAAATTTAAAGAAACCTTACGTAATTTTGTAAAAACAAATTCGGTATTTCGCTGAGATTCCAACCCGGGACCTCCTGCTCTGAAAGCAGATACTATGCCAACCATGCTACTGGGTCTGCACCGCCGAGTAGGCTGTTGTTGAAATGTATTTTGTTAATGCGTTCTTCAAATTTAAAGAAACCTTACGTAATTTTGTAAAAACAAATTCGGTATTTCGCTGAGATTCGAACCCGGGACCCCCTGCTCTGAAAGCAGATTCTATGCCAACCAGGCTATTGGGTTTACACAGCCGAGTAGGCTGTTGTTGAAATCTATTTGTTAATGCGTTCCTCAAATTTAAAAAAACCTTACGTAATTTTGTAAAAACAAATTCGGTAATTCGCTGAGATTCGAACCCGGGACCTCCTTCTCTGAAAGCAGATACTATGCCAACCAGGCTAATGGGTTTACACCACCTAGTAGGCGGTTGTTGAAATGTAGTTTGTTAATGCGTTCTTCAAATTTAAAGAAACCTTACGTAATTTTGTAAAATCAAACTCGGTATTTCACTGAGATTCGAACCCGGGACCTCCTGCTCTGAAAGCAGATACTATGCCATCCAGGCCACTGGGTTTACACCACCTAGTAGGCGGTTGTTGAAATGTAGTTTGTTAATGCGTTCTTCAAATTTAAAGAAACCTTACGTAATTTTGTAAAATCAAACTCGGTATTTCGCTGAGATACGAACCCGGGACCTCCTGCTCTGAAAGCAGATACTATGCCAACCAGGCTAATGGGTTTACACCACCTAGTAGGCGGTTGTTGAAATGTAGTTTGTTAAAATGCGTTCTTCAAATTTAAAGAAACCTTACGTAATTTTGTAAAATCAAACTCGGTATTTCGCTGAGATTCGAACCCGGGACCTCCTGCTCTGAAAGCAGATACTATGCCATCCAGGCCACTGGGTTTCACCACCTAGTAGGCGGTTGTTGAAATGTAGTTTGTTAATGCGTTCTTCAAATTTAAAGAAACCTTACGTAATTTTGTAAAATCAAACTCGGTATTTCGCTGAGATACGAACCCGGGACCTCCTGCTCTGAAACCAGATACTATGCCAACCAGGCTAATGGGTTTACACCACCTAGTAGGCGGTTGTTGAAATGTAGTTTGTTAATGCGTTCTTCAAATTTAAAGAAACCTTACTTAATTTTGTAAAATCAAACTCGGTATTTCGCTGAGATACGAACCCGGGACCTCCTGCTCTGAAAGCAGATACTATGCCAACCAGGCTAATGGGTCTACACCGCCGAGTAGGCTGTTGTTGAAATGTATTTTGTTAATGAGTTCTTCAAATTTAAAGAAACCTTGCGCAATTTTGTAAAACCAAATTCGGTATTTTGCTGAGATTCGAACCCGGGACCTCTTGCTCTGAAAGCAGATACTATGCCAACCAGGCTACTGTGTCTACACCGCTGAGTAGGCTGTTGTTGAAATGTATTTTGTTACTGCGTTCTTCAAATTTAAAGAAACCTTACGTAATTTTGTAAAAACAAATTCGGTATTTCGCTGAGATTCCAACCCGGGACCTCCTGCTCTGAAAGCAGATACTATGCCAACCATGCTACTGGGTCTGCACCGCCGAGTAGGCTGTTGTTGAAATGTATTTTGTTAATGCGTTCTTCAAATTTAAAGAAACCTTACGTAATTTTGTAAAAACAAATTCGGTATTTCGCTGAGATTCGAACCCGGGACCTCCTGCTCTGAAAGCAGATACTATGCCATCCAGGCCACTGGGTCTACACCACCTTGTAGGCGGTTGTTGAAATGTAGTTTGTTCATGCGTTCTTCAAATTTAAAGAAACCTTACGTAATTTTGTAAAAAGAAAATAATCGGTATTACGCTGAGAATCGAGCCCGGGACCACCTGCTCTGAAAGCAGATACTATGCCAACCAGGCTGTTGGGTCTACACCACCGAGTAGGCTGTTGTTGAAATGTATTTTGTTAATGCGTTCTTCAAATTTAAAGAAACCTTGCGAAATTTTGTAAAACCAAATTCGGTATTTTGCTGAGATTCGAACCCGGGACCTCCTGCTCTGAAAGCAGATACTATGCCAACCAGGCTACTGGGTCTACACCGCCGAGTAGGCTGTTGTTGAAATGTATTTTGTTAATGCGTTCTTCAAATTTAAAGAAACCTTACGTAATTTCGTAAAAACAAATTCGGTATTTCGCTGAGATTCGAACCCGGGACCTCCTGCTCTGAAAGCAGATACTATGCCAACCATCCTACTGGGTCTGCACCGCCGTGTAGGCTGTTGTTGAAATGTATTTTGTTACTGCGTTCTTCAAATTTAAAAAAACCTTACGTAATTTTGTAAAAACAAATTCGGTATTTCGCTGAGATTCGAACCCAGGATCTCCTGCTCTGAAAGCAGATACTATGCCAACCATGCTACTGGGTCTGCACCGCCGAGTAGGCTGTTGTTGAAATGTATTTTGTTAATGCGTTCTTCAAATTTAAAAAAACTTTACGTAATTTTGTAAAATCAAATTCGGTAATTCGCTGAGATTCGATCCCGGGACCTCCTGCTCTGAAAGCAGATACTATGCCATCCAGGCCACTGGGTCTACACCACCTAGTAGGCAGTTGTTGAAATGTAGTTTGTTAATGCGTTCTTCAAATTTAAAGAAACCTTACGTAATTTTGTAAAAAGAAAATCGGTATTACGCTGAGAATCGAGCCCGGGACCTCCTGCTCTGAAAGCAGATACTATGCCAACCAGGCTGTTGGGTCTACACCACCGAGTAGGCTGTTGTTGAAATGTATTTTGTTAATGCGTTCTTCAAATTTAAAGAAACCTTGCGAAATTTTGTAAAACCAAATTCGGTATTTTGCTGAGATTCTAACCCGGGACCTCCTGCTCTGAAAGCAGATACTATGCCAACCAGGCTACTGGGTCTACACCGCCGAGTAGGCTGTTGTTGAAATGTATTTTGTTAATGCGTTCTTCAAATTTAAAGAAACCTTACGTAATTTCGTAAAAACAAATTCGGTATTTCGCTGAGATTCGAACCCGGGACCTCCTGCTCTGAAAGCAGATACTATGCCAACCATCCTACTGGGTCTGCACCGCCGAGTAGGCTGTTGTTGAAATGTATTTTGTTAATGCGTTCTTCAAATTTAAAAAAACTTTACGTAATTTTGTAAAATCAAATTCGGTAATTCGCTGAGATTCGATCCCGGGACCTCCTGCTCTGAAAGCAGATTCTATGCCAACCAGGCTATTGGGTTTACACAGCCGAGTAGGCTGTTGTTGAAATGTATTTTGTTAATGCGTTCTTCAAATTTAAAGAAACCTAACGTAATTTAGTAAAAACAAAATCAGTATTTCACTGAGATTCGAACCCGGGACCTCCTGGCCTGAAAACAGATACTATTCCAACCAGGCTATTGGGTCTACACCGCCGAGTAGGCTGTTGTTGAAACGTATTTTGTTAGTGCGCTCTTCAAATTTAAAGAAACCTTACTTAATTTGGTAAAAATAAATTCGGTATTTCGCTGAGATTCGAACCCGGGACCTCCTGCTCTGAAAGCAGATTCTATGCCAACCAGGCTATTGGGTCTACACCGCCGAGTAGTTGGTTGTTGAAATTTATTTTGTTACTGCGTTCTTCAAATTTAAAGAAACCTTACGTAATTTTGTAAAAATAAATTCGGTATTTCGCTGAGATTCAAACCCGGGACCTCCTGCGCTGAAAGCAGATTCTATACCAACCAGGCTATTGGGTCTACACCACCGAGTAGGTGGTTGTTGAAATTTATTCTTTTAATGCGTTCCTCAAATTTAAAGAAACCTTACTTAATTTTGAAAAACAAATTCGGTATTTCGCTGAGATTCGAACCCGGGACCCCTTGCTCTGAAAGCAGATTCTATGCCAACCAGGCTATTGGGTTTACACAGCCGAGTAGGCTGTTGTTGAAATGTATTTTGTTAATGCGTTCTTCAAATTTAAAGAAACCTAACGTAATTTTGTAAAAACAAAATCAATATTTCACTGAGATTCGAACCCGGGACCTCCTGGCCTGAAAACAGATACTATGCCAACCAGGCTATTGGGTCTACACCGCCGAGTAGGCTGTTGTTGAAACGTATTTTTTTAATGCGTTCTTCAAATTTAAAGAAACCTTACCTAATTTTGTAAAAACAAATTCTGTATTTCGCTGAGATTCGAACCCGGGACCCCCTGCTCTGAAAGCAGATTCTATGCCAACTAGGCTATTGGGTCTACACCGCCGAGTAGTTGGTTGTTGAAATTTATTTTGTTACTGCATTCTTCAAATTTAAAGAAACCTTACGTAATTTTGTAAAAATAAATTCGGTATTTCGCTGAGATTCGAACCCGGGACCTCCTGCGCTGAAAGCAGATACTATACCAACCAAGCTACTGGGTCTACACCTCTCTCGAGTTATAGTGGATGCGTTCTTTCCCTCAAGATGAAATTTAAAGAAATTACTTCCATAAGGAGGATTCTTTACTTAAATGAGGTATTTTCACCATTTGAGATTAAATCTCATTTTGAAATAGTAGATATGAAGAATGATGTTTACATCAAGTATTTTCGTAGCCTAGTTTCTGAGATATACATTTTTGAAATTTAGTTTTTTTTTTGGGCGCGAAAACAGTTTTGAATCAGAAATCGTGCTCTGTGACATCACATCTGATTTCGTGACTTTTCTGGCGTTTTGGCAAAAACAAAATTGAATTTTAAATTATTTAAAAGCACATTTTTGAACTTTAAAATCAGGAATTTGAGGGTTTTAAACCGTAACGTATCAAAAAAGTATTAAATTAAGCAAATCCATCACCCATGCAAATACCTCATTTCTTCCTAACTTTTTGACTTTGAAATTCCTAGAGAATATTATGGTTTTTGTAAATAAAATAGGCGGTTTGACGTCATTATTTACCATGGCAATGCCTCCATAGAGTATGCAATTACGTGACTCACACCTAGCAACCCCCCTAGCATCAGACAGATGCGTCTCCTCCAGCAGTTAACAGTTAGAAGAAAATAACTGGTTGTGACGTCATGTGCAAATGCTATTTTTGGGGCATTTGCAATCACGTGACCCCGTAACAGGGGTCCCTGCGACCTAGCAACCGGGTGTGTGTCCACCAGCAGTTAACAGTTATACTATCAGCAACTTAAGGTGACCCTGCTAAGTCACTAACAAACAAAGTAGTTCCCATTGCGGTGTCTGAATTTTGAGTGAAAAGAAAAATGTCGATATAAAAATATGATTATTTTTGTTAAACCCATGTATGTATAGTGCTTTTCAATCACGATTTGCGTACCGAAACTTCTCCTAGCAACCCAACAGAGTTTGTGTTTACCGATTTCTCCTTCCGCATTTGTGACGTACAGGGCTCAAGAATCGTTTCAATCGAGTATAGAAGAAAATAACTCGTCGTGACGTCATGTTCTATTAATCCGACCGTCTTCGATCGCCGGAGAGTTTCCTCATCATCCCTCAGAAGAGAAGCTTATTGGACTCATTTGCATGGAAATAATTTGAAATTTATATTAATTAGCTTTTTCCCCTCTCCTTCTTTTGATGGAAGAAAGGTTTATAATTAGTTTGAGAAAGTTTTTGGCTCGCGAGGACGAAATTGCTTAGGGATCGATCCTCTTTTGTGAATGGGATTTTTGAAGATCTCGTGTGAATCCGAAACGAGAGTTTGGTTGACAAATTTTATTCGGGAAAACATTCAAGTAAGCCATTTTTTCCTCTATCTCCTTTTGGGACCGTTCAAAGATTACTTAAGCAAGTTTTTGGTTATTTTTGAGCCCCCCTACTCCCTTGTCAGCAAAAATAAGGAAACCGCAACCCCCCTCTCATTATTACGTAAGAAAACTGCCCCCCCACTTTATTCTTTTTTTTTTAACAAAATCTTTAGTAATCCTTAGATTTCTGATATTCATTGTTCTTCATAATAAGTTTTTAAGAAGTCATTTTAAGTGCCTGATTTGATGATTTGGATAAACATAAATTTATGTCCCATCTAAATACCTATACTCGACAGCAACTTAAGTTGACATTACTAACAAACAAAGTAGTTCCCATCGGGGTGTCTGAAATTTGAGTGAAATGAAGAACGCAATTTAAAAATATGATTATTTTGATAAACCCATGTATATGTTACGGTCAATGGGATATCGGGCATTATTAATAATGCCCGGGCAATGTG
Organism: Tetragnatha montana; assembly: GCA_963680715.1. Classification (NCBI taxonomy): domain Eukaryota; kingdom Metazoa; phylum Arthropoda; class Arachnida; order Araneae; family Tetragnathidae; genus Tetragnatha; species Tetragnatha montana. The sequence continues at coordinate 60,276,664 of OY796680.1, read as the reverse complement.
ATAAATTCAGTGGAATTTATGAATGAAATTTATCACTTTGCCCGCCTCCACTTCGGGCATTATTAATAATGCCCGATTTATCACTTTGCCCATAACATATTATATGATAGTGCTTTTTTATCAAAATTTGGGTACCGAAACTCCTCCTAGCAACCCAACAGGCTTTGTGTTTACCCATTTTCTCCTTTCACGTAGTGATAATGTACTACTGGGTTCAGGAAACGTTGCTGTCCAGTATAACAGATGTCTAAAAGGTAAATGTACTTTTAAGACTAAAAGCATTCCCATCCCCTCAAAATGCCCTCTTTAAAATTTCCGATATTTTTGACCAAAAGTTTCGTCTGTAGATAACTTCAAAATAGGGTCGTTACTTTATTACCACCCTGTATTTTACACTGCGTTTCAAACTGTGCGAAGAGTTCTGTCAGAATTCACTTGGTAACAGAAGGCGAAGCAAATAGACGATCTCCACTGTCTTCCATGGTATAAATAGGAGGTAGAGAAATAAATCTCAACATGCCCAGCAGAATATCAACGAACTCTGCTTTCAACTTGGAAACAATTCCGCAAACGAGGAGGGACGGTTCTAAACTGCCCCTAGGGGTGAGCAATTTTCGCCCCAAAATATGGCGTGAGGAAGAAGTTGCCCTCTTCCTTCTTTATATTTCTCGAAATCGTAATAAAAAGAAGTTGGAACTAAGGGCACCGATGCACGCGACGACTACAGAGAATCATATCCGTGTGCTTCCTCTCTGGATATCATTGTTTATATATTAAATTCATCAAAATCCAAATCCTACCTAAAAATGTATGTCCAAAATTCGGACTAAGTGTACCGAAAACAAGTTGAAACTCTGTTTTAGAGTAAATTTCCTTTGGTACTGTAACTTTATTACTCACTACTTTTCTTACGTTAACTTGTTTAAGACGCAAATTCTACCTAAAAATGTATTAAAAAGATACATTTGGAGGGGCTGAGGGAGTAATTTTGGGACCCTCCCGAAATAAATTTCTACATACGTCATTGTAACTGATAAAACCGCTTGGAACCAGTAGAGTTTTAGTTCCCTAAAAAGAGTTCGATAAACTAAAAAAGATTCTCTTTCAGAATCATATCTGTTCAATTGGATTCGCATGCAATATTAGCGAGGAGCCTCGGACTTTTTTCTATTAGTTATCGAATTTACAAGCGCGCTCCTCGAACTTATCTCATGCCAACCCGTAGAGAATTTCGCTTTCCTTTCCTGCGATTATCACCTGCTCACCCATTGTTTAATATTTCGAACGGAGCGACAGCGAGGAAGGAGAAAGCGAAACTCTTTATGGGTTGGGGGGGGGGGAATAATTTCGAGGTGTCATTAATTTTTATAAGTGTTATATGTTCCACTCTCATCTTTTTCTTGAAGAATGTAAAAGCTCTAATATACATACTAGGTAATCGTTTTGAATACTTCAATTGGGACTACACAAATGTGATTTTAAAACTTACACTCGAGTTACAACACTGTTTGAATAGAAACTTTCTAGCATCAAATCGCTCATTGTTATCAATCGGATATCGTTATCATTCTACTCTCGGACAAAAGTGATCACGTTAAGCGGAGTCGACTGAACTTGAATTATCCAAATGCCGTTTAACATGTTTTCAAAAGGTTCAGGTAGAAGCCCCGCTTGGAACCAGTAGAGTTTTAGTTCCCTAAAAAGAGTTCAACAAACTAAAAAAGAAATTTTTTTTAGAAATTTTTGGATTCATGGGGATTGTCTAGCTTTGCTAGACAATTCCGAGATAAGCAACAACAACAAAAAAGATTATCTCAGAATCATATCTATCCGATTGGATCCTTATATACTATAAGATAAGATTAATAATATTAGGTAAAAAAATCTGGAAAAAATATGCTTTTAGTGTACTAAAAAGCCCTCTATTAGAGCTTATGTCAGTAGTAGCACAAGCCAAAATGATGAAATTTTGAACTTTCAAGTTTTTTAATTCCTTAATTTTTGCTTCTAAAAATCGTTATAACTATGAGCAATACTTATCATAAGGCTATTTATCAGAATATTGGAAAGAAAAATTAATTTTATGGCATTTCATGGTTTTCGCTGAGCCGTGGACAGCAAATTTTCACATTTCTAGAGAATCACCCTTATGCTATAACAAGGAGCTCACTGACTATTGAGAAACCTCGGAGATTCTCTCTTCCCCATCGCGTGTTCGAAGACTTTCTCCTCCTCCCTCCCTTTCATTAAGGTAAGAGGGAGGGGAAGGGAGAAGGTGGGAAAAATTCTCCCTTAACCTAATTAACGACACTCTGTCCCACCTAATGAAGTCGTTTTTTTATACGGCCTTTTTTCTGCTCCTTCTATTAAAAGCGCGTCGTATATAAAATTATCATGTTTCTGTTTGAGTAACAACAAGCCTTTATTAGATGAGCGTCATTAAACTTGTTTCGAGGGATATAACTTCACTACGGAGGGTGCTTGGAAGGAAAAGTGGCACAAGTCATTCGGGCAGGGCCGTAACCAGACTTTTGTTTCGGGAGGGGTTTTGACTCAAACATTTTTTCTGTGGTACCGAGTACTTTCTTTCAATAAGTTTTAGATGACTTGCACACAGTGTTATTCTTACAGGATTTTTTTTGGAGGAGTAAAAATACTCCTTGACTTTTTTAGGAGGAGTGAAATTCAATTGTGAGGAGTGAAATACGGAAATAACTTAAGCTACATATTACAGAGACAAAATTTCTATTAAAAACGCTTACTTTTTAATGGACTAAATGAAATTGAAAAAAAAATGAGGATGGTATTTTGTGTTTCAATCAATCAAACTCTCAAAGCATCAGAACAATAAATGAAAAAAAAATACTATGGCTGTATGAAAACACAATTAAAAAGTATAATTAGGATGCCGTGGCTGAAGGTTTAAGTTAAGTTTTATGAAAAATTCAAAGAGTGAAAATACTCCTGCCTAGTTTTTTAAAGAGTAATTCCGATATTCAAGGAGTGAAATACTCTCTCAGAGGAGTTAAAAATATCTCTGCTTGCACTTAAAATTTTAATTTTGTTGCACTAGATTTCAAAATTGTGTAAACAATGGGAATCCCAAGTAAAATTGGACGGTCCGGGAAAACATTTTTAAAAAATAATTTTCCCCAGAAAAATTTTGGAATTTCCCTTAAAGTAGTGTTTAACTCGTTTTGAGACCTTTTAGGTTACATCGAAGAGGACAACTCCTCGTAAGTCACAAAAGTTTCAAGGGAGAAAACAGTATAAAATTTAATGTCAAAATTTCGGGAGGGGCTATGAAGAAACTCTCTGTAAAACACATTCTAATAGGTTTATATACTCGACAGCAAAGTTTCTTGAACCGTCACAAATGCGGAAGGAGAAATCGGTAAACACAAAGCCTGTTGGGTTGCTAGGAAGAGTTTTGGTACGCAAATCGCGTAATTGAAAAGCGCTATGTATAGGTGGGTTTAACAAAATAATCATATTTTTAAATTGACGTTGATTGAAACTACTTTGTTTGTTAGTGACGTCATAGGGTCAACTTAAGTTGCTGTCTAGTATAGATGCCTTTTGACAATCTAATTGCAGATGCATAGTATCAGAAGCACAGTTAATTCTACTAATATGATTTAATACAACATAACGCCAGATTATAACCAACGTTTTAATAAGTCCACGACGATCCAGTATAGCCACAGTGATTTTGGTAATCTGCTTTCATAATATAATTTTTATTTGGTTTTTGACTGGTGATTATTAATTTTTTTTCTATCACCAAGTACACGTTTAGAAGTAGGAGGAGTCATTTGTGACACAAACAGACAACAGAGAGTTAAATTATTTAGATTTAATTAGAGCCTCTCTGCATCATAGCACCGCACGGTCCTGATGGAGGCTAACTGTAATCGTCACTGTTTTCTACCCTAACTGTAATCGTGACTGTTTTCCTTTCTATACAGTATTTCTCTGCCTGCGTTGTTGTAATAGTTTACACTATGTAAACTCTTAACGTTTCTTTTTCAGGTTGCTGTACTATCAAGTATCTCCCAACTTTTGAAAATTTTAGTAGATTTGCCAGAACGTGTTGACAGATTGTTCCTGTATACAGAAATGTCGTCAGAGAAATCCCAAGGTATAGAAAATCTCTGGCATCTTTTTCTGCCTTTTTTAACGATTATTTTTTTACAATGTATAGCGCACGAAATACAGTCGGCTCCGTTTATTAATGATCACAGTTGATGTTATCGATATTGACCGGCCTGATCACTCCAATAGAGCATTTTCAATCACATGACTCGGACCTAACAACGGCCTTAGCAACAGAAGATGTTACAGTTTTTTGCCCTACAGAGGTTAACAGTTACAGAAAATGACTAGCTGTGGAATTCTTCTATTGGAGCATTTGCAATCACGTGATCCCATTTTAAAAAACCGCCTTAGCAACAGTTAAAAGCCCTACAGAAGGTACACAGTTAAAAGAAAATAACCGGTTGTGACGTCACCTGAAAAAACTCTATTTAACTTAATGCAAAATGTATCGTTTTATGTCATCAACTACTCTTAATGTTATCAAAATATGGTAAAATCCCCTAAAAACCTCCTTTATTTCCCGTTCAAAGGTAAATTATAATACATAATCATACAAAATGAGTAATTAAATTACTAGTGTTATATGTTCCCCTCTCATATGTTTCTTTAAGAACGTAAAAATTGCAAAATACATACTAGTTAATCGTTTTAAATACTTCAATAGAGCATTTTCAATCACATGTCCCGGACCTAACAACGGCCTTAGCAACAGAAATGTTACAGTTTTTTGCCCTACAGAAGTTAACAGTTACAGAAAAGGACTAGCCATGGAATTCTTCTATTGGAGCATTTGCAATCACGTGACCCCATACTTAAAAACCGCCTTAGCAACAGATAAACAACGGCCTTAGCAACAGTTAAAAGCCCTACAGTAGATACACAGTTAAAAGAAAATAACCGGTTGTGACGTCACCTGAAAACACTCTATAAGGACTACATAGTTGTGATTCTAATGCAAAACTCGTGTTACACTGTTTGAAACTTTCTAGTGTCAAACCGCTTCTTATTATCATCAATCGGATATTGTTATCATTCTACTTTTGGACAAAAGTGATCACTTAAGCGGAGTAGACTGTATAAAGATAAAAAAAAAACAAATAAATCCACGCGTATCTCAAATTTTGGACTTGCGCCAGTAATACTCTAAAAATCTCGTAACGTAACGACATTAATGGCGTTTTTTTTTCTCTCATGGAAGTTGGGTTTACCTGCAGTTTTTTTCCCACTGAGGTTCTCCTTTATAGAGATAGGGAGAATGAGGGAGAATTTGTGTGCTAGTATTGAAATTGATGTTGGGCCTCCTCTTTTAATTTATCGTTTGGCAAACTTGAAAGGGACGTCGATCGTTTATTACCAGGAGGGGGGGGGGGGGGTTCTGGGCTTTTGTGGGAAAGAGGAAGATGTGGTAGGTGGTTTATATATAGAAGGGAAACAGAGGTAAGTCCGTTGAACTTGGTTTTGAATCATTTAAGGTTGAATCTAATTGTCAATGATGATTCTTACGAAGAAAGCATATTGGGGACATCTTTATAAGTCAGTTATTTAACTTTTGACATAGGTAAATATAACACTACCACCCGGCCTGCTGTTTTGCGGCCCGACAAGTTTTGAATGGTACTGAATTGCTTGCTTTGCTTGTAAAATGAAGAGGAAGCTTTTTTAAAAGCTTAATACACTAAGATTTTATCAATAACATATTTGTAAATTTATAGAACCATTTAATTAGTCTTTGAAAGATATTTAGTTAGGAAAGTATTTTAAAGTATACACTTTTAAAACGTGAAAGGAATTTGATTCATCATAAAATATGGCGTCAATTGTTGTTGTGATTGGATGGATAATAAGTTGTTAGACAGTCACTTGCTATCTAATTGCAACCTTATGTGTAATTTAATAAAAATGGAAGTATTTTAAATATGAGATTTTTTTAGAAAGTCTTATACTAGTTAACTTACTAAGAATCCTCGAATGAATATCCGAACATTTTTATACCAAAATTGTGTTACACGGATCAGTAACTAAATAGTTTTTCTGTAGAAACCGTGTGCCAAAAACTAAATTTTAGAATAGAGAAAAACATGTGTAATCATCACAAACTTCATTAAAATTACAACATAAAAAAAGCTCGGTGTATGTGTGTTGGGAACACACATTTTACGAAATAATCATTTTGCCCTATTATTATTCACTGAGTTATTTATCTTTATGATATGGATAAGCAATAGGAGATTCAGATAGGTTTTTAGTAGCCCTTGAAAATAAGCCAAAACCGATTTTTAATCCGGTTATGAACGCAAAATTTGGTCCCGCATCGCATTTAAAAGTGTACACATCCCTCCCTTACAATACAGAACAGGGGCCCTTAGCACCACGCGACTACTGGTGTATTGTACTCACCAGATATAGATTCAGTGTTTTCAAAAGAAAAGATAGTCACAGTGTTCAGTTGCCACAGGTGCATAATAATTCTTGATGTGACGTCACGCTGGTCATTCGGGTCTGTAAAAGTAAGTTACGTTTAATATTGTTCTCTGTTCTGTAAAGACTACCTCCTATGAAAAAGCTAAAAATGCTCTGAAGTTTCTTCAAAGGCGCTGGTTATTTTCCACGAAAGTAACAACTCAAATCCAACCAATCTTGCTACTTCTGAAAACTTACAAGTTAAGTAAAAGCAAAATAATCAAAAGTAGCGGCATATAGAATCTAACCGGGGACCATTAGGTTACCAGACGCACACTGTACCCCTAGGCCATCGGCGCTGATGCCAAGATTGTTTAATTACATAATTTTATTGTTATACAACAATCTCCTATTACTGCGCATGCTTCAACTGTCGTGGAAATAACTACTACGTTCTTCAAATCACGGAAAAACTATCTCCTTTGACAGACAAAGAAAGTACGGTATTTCTTCAAAGTACAGAAATAAACCGACAACTATCACTGCCAGTTAATTTCAGTTATTTTAAAAAAATAATTTTCCACAGTGTTAATTAAAAGATCTCAATTTGAACCAAAATCCTTGCTTATCCCACAATTCCATAATTTTATGAGACTTATACCGTCTTCGTTCTCAACAGATCGCTTATCTCCGTTGCGGTTATGGACTTTTAAGGACTTAAAAGCTTCGGCCGCTTTTTGAGGGAACAATCGCCTCTGGATTCGAAGTTTTAATCAAAAAATGGATTAGATAATGCATCCCCCGGTTTTTGATAAAGTAAAAAGATTTCGAAGTTATTAATAGTTCTCCGTCGAATATTAATAGCTTATCTCTCCAATGAATCGAGATTTTGTTGGTTGTTTTATAATGTTGTGGCTTATGGTTGGTTTTGGATAATAGTTTGTAGGAAAAACGGGAATATTGTTTTTTGAGATTTGACTGATTTTTCTAGTAGAAGTACTTAATCAGTCTGATGCTTTGTTGTATTGTAAGCGCAAAGAAGGGTTTTTTTTTGCGTGCAAAACATAGTTAAGTTCTTATACTTCTTGTGATATGTTTTGTAGGCTATTAACGTAGCAATATTCGGCTGGTAAAATGGTCCAGCCCTAGATATTTTCGCAAAATTAAACATGTTTTTATGTTTAAACATTTTGAGAAAGTTATATTGAAATTCAATGACATTTCAGAGAAATGTTTATTAAAATGTAGTTCTTATATTTATCAAAATGTAAATCAAGTAGTATGTCAGTATAATGACTCAAAAAGTTAATAAGAATGAATTTTAATAATTTAATTCCGAGTGAAGTTGAGTTGTTGTCAGAGAGCGATCAAAAGGGACGTCATCACGCGTCACAATTTCGAGCTTCTCCGGCCTTATGAGTGAGTCTAGGTCAGTGGTTCCCAACTCAGATAAGTCCGCAGACCACTAAGTTTAAAATTGGAACCTTCACGGACCACCCTGTACTACTATAGCTAAAAATCCTTTACCCTCACAAAATTGCAAGATGAATGTTTATGTTCCCTAATTAAGCGTGTAAATTTATATGATGCTCTGAATTATATAATAGACGACATTAGTGTGACGTCACTTTCTTGTTTGGAAACGTTGATTCTATCCGTGATTGGTTCCGTGATTGGAAGTAAATCCGTACGGCTCCGTACGGCACCAATCACGGATGGAATCAACGTTTCCAAACAAGAAAGTGACGTAATGACTAATGCCGTCTATTCTATTTTAAGAAAATTTTTATTATATCTGTCCATGGAAAAGGAGGGTTGCCAGAGCCTCAAAAGGTTGGACATCTACCTGTTGGTCCACGGGAGGTATTTTATTTCCCTCTTACCACCCAAAGGTAAAACCGATGGAGGCATGCCCCAATCCGCCACCCAGGGACGACGCGCTCTCTAGAGGTTACAGGCTCCCAGGTTTAGTAATATTTAGTAATATGGTTTAGTAACATTTAGTAATATGGTTTAGTAATATTTAGTAACACGGTTTAGTAATATTTAGTAACACGGTTTAGTAATATTTAGTAACACGGTTTAGTAATATTTAGTAACACGGTTTAGTAATATTTAGTAACATGGTTTAGTAATATTTAGTAACATGGTTTAGTAATATTTAGTAACATGGTTTAGTAACATTTAGTAACACGGTTTAGTAATATTTAGTAACACGGTTTAGTAATATTTAGTAACATGGTTTAGTAACATTTAGTAATATGGTTTAGTAATATTTAGTAACACGATTTAGTAATATTTAGTAACACGGTTTAGTAATATTTAGTAACACGGTTTAGTAATATTTAGTAACATGGTTTAGTAATATTTAGTAACATGGTTTAGTAACATTTAGTAACACGGTTTAGTAATATTTAGTAACACGGTTTAGTAATATTTAGTAATATGGTTTAGTAACATTTAGTAATATGGTTTAGTAATATTTAGTAACACGGTTTAGTAATATTTAGTAACACGGTTTAGTAATATTTAGTAACACGGTTTAGTAATATTTAGTAACACGGTTTAGTAATATTTAGTAACACGGTTTAGTAATATTTAGTAACACGGTTTAGTAATATTTAGTAACATGATTTAGTAATATTTAGTAATATGCTTTAGTAATATTTAGTAACACGGTTTAGTAATATTTAGTAACATGGTTTAGTAATATTTAGTAACACGGTTTAGTAATATTTAGTAACACGGTTTAGTAATATTTAGTAACATGGTTTAGTAATATTTAGTAACACGGTCTAGTAATATTTAGTAATATGGTTTAGTAATATTTAGTAACGTGGTTTAGTAATATTTAGTAACGTGGTTTAGTAACATTTAGTAACGTGGTTTAGTAGTATTTAGTAACATGATTGACGCTTGTATTCTACACAAAAGTCGTAACTCATTACCATGTGAGTTACCCTGTTTTTTGGACTTTTTCGTATTCTACTCCTCCATAAGACCATGTTTCATGTAGTAAAATGTAACCCTCCAAATTTGGGTGGTAAGTCGAACTCAGTGTATTACTCAGTTCTCTTTAAGAATCTTTTTCGAGTTTTCGACTATTCCCCCTTAAAGAGGGTTCAATGATTCAGTTTATATCCAAAAATGGAGTCGTTGCGATAATTATTAAAGAAATGCCAATTAGTTTTTCCAAAAAATAGGTTGACAATCATGTTCGTATTTTATTTGATAGATGGCAGCACGGTTTCGCTATTTCGTCTTTAGACTATTTAAATCTCTTTTTTTGAATAGTTAACAAATTTGTACGAATTATTCCTTTTAATTTGCTATTATATGGTAACCAAGCTATTTTTAGAGACTTGTTTCATAATTTTATTTCGCTCCGTTCGGGACCTACGAATTTTCAAAGTTGAAGTTGAAGATCCTTTCTAAACTTTTCCAGCCAGGCGATTTGAAAGATTCAACATTCTTCCATCTATCGACACATTCAATCAAAAAATGTCGCTCATAATCCTTAAAGATTTTCCGATTTGCTTTCTTTTCTGTACGTTGTTGCTAGCCATTTTTTATTTTGATTTTGAACAATTTTTAAAATGTCCACTGCCGCGCTTGGAACAGATCTGATCTTGTTTGTTACGTCACTTGGCTGAGTAGCCAATCGCATCTGGTCGCACAAGTTACCACCAGAGTAAGTGAAACTCAGTTGAATATAGGAAGTAGAATATCGATTTTTCACTCTGTCTGAAACTCAGTCTCACAGGGTTTCACTTACTACGCGGTTAACTCAATTGTGTAGAATACAAGCATTAGTAGCATGGTTTAGTAATATTTATTAACGTGGTTTAGTAATATTTAGTAACACGGTTTAGTAACATTTAGTAATATGGTTTAGTAATATGGTTTAGTAACACGGTTTAGTAATATTTAGTAACACGGTTTAGTAATATTTAGTAACATGGTTTAGTAATATTTAGTAACACGGTCTAGTAATATTTAGTAATATGGTTTAGTAATATTTAGTAACGTGGTTTAGTAATATTTAGTAACGTGCTTTAGTAACATTTAGTAACGTGGTTTAGTAATATTTAGTAACACGGTTTAGTAATATTTAGTAACATGGTTTAGTAATATTTAGTAACACGGTCTAGTAATATTTAGTAATATGGTTTAGTAATATTTAGTAACACGGTTTAGTAATATTTAGTAACATGGTTTAGTAATATTTAGTAACACAGTTTAGTAATATTTAGTAACATGGTTTAGTAATATTTAGTAGTAGGGTTTAGTAATATTTAGTAACATGGTTTAGTAATATTTAGTAACACGATTTAGTAATATTTAGTAACATGGTTTTGTAATATTTAGTAACACGGTTTAGTAATATTTAGTAACACGGTTTAGTTATATTTAGTAACACGGTTTAGTAATATTTAGTAACATGGTTTAGTAATATTTAGTAACATGTTTTAGTAATATTTAGTAATATGGTTTTGTAATATTTAGTAACATGGTTTAGTAATATTTAGTAACACGGTTTAGTAATATTTAGTAACATGGTTTAGTAATATTTAGTAATAGGGTTTAGTAATATTTAGTAACATGGTTTAGTAATATTTAGTAACACGATTTAGTAATATTTAGTAACATGGTTTAGTAATATTTAGTAATATGGTTTAGTAATATTTAGTAACACGGTTTAGTAATATTTAGTAACATGGTTTAGTAATAGGGTTTAGTAATATTTAGTAACATGGTTTAGTAATATTTAGTAACACGATTTAGTAATATTTAGTAACACGATTTAGTAATATTTAGTAACATGGTTTAGTAATATTTAGTAACATGTTTTAGTAATATTTAGTAATATGGTTTTGTAATATTTAGTAACACGGTTTAGTAATATTTAGTAACATGTTTTAGTAATATTAAGTAATAGGGTTTAGTAATATTTAGTAACACGATTTAGTAATATTTAGTAACATGGTTTAGTAATATTTAGTAACACGATTTAGTAATATTTAGTAACATGCTTTAGTAATATTTAATAACACGATTTAGTAATATTTAGTAACATGGTTAAGTAATATTTAGTAACATGTTTTAGTAATATTTAGTAATATGGTTTTTTAATATTTAGTAATATGGTTTTTTAATATTTAGTAACACGGTTAAGTAATATTTAGTAACACGGTTTAGTAATATTTAGTAACATGGTTTAGTAATATTTAGTAATAGGGTTTAGTAATATTTAGTAACATGGTTTAGTAATATTTAGTAATATGGTTTAGTAATATTTAGTAACATGGTTTAGTAATATTTAGTAATATGGTTTAGTTATATTTAGTAACACGGTTTAGTAATATTTAGTAACAAGGTTTAGTAATATTTAGTAATAGGGTTTAGTAATATTTAGTAACATGGTTTAGTAATATTTAGTAATATGGTTTAGTTATATTTAGTAACACGGTTTAGTAATATTTAGTAACAAGGTTTAGTAATATTTAGTAATAGGGTTTAGTAATATTTAGTAACATGGTTTAGTAATATTTAGTAATATGGTTTAGTAATATTTAGTAACAAGGTTTAGTAATATTTAGTAATATGGTTTAGTAATATTTAGTAACATGGTTTAGTAATATTTAGTAACATGGTTTAGTAATATTTAGTAATAGGGTTTAGTAATATTTAGTAACATGGTTTAGTAATATTTAGTAACACGATTTAGTAATATTTATTAACACGGTTTAGTAATATTTAGTAACATGGTTTAGTAATATTTAGTAATATGGTTTAGTTATATTTAGTAACATGGTTTAGTAATATTTAGTAACAAGGTTTAGTAATATTTAGTAATAGGGTTTAGTAATATTTAGTAACATGGTTTAGTAATATTTAGTAATATGGTTTAGTAATATTTAGTAACAAGGTTTAGTAATATTTAGTAATATGGTTTAGTAATATTTAGTAACATGGTTTAGTAATATTTAGTAATATGGTTTAGTAATATTTTTAATGATTATTATCCCCACAAATTACTGAGCCGAAAGTCATCGTCACGGATATAATTCCATCAAGTTCAATTCGCTCAAATATGTCTTAATTGGAATTTTTATGCGGACCACTTCTAAGACTCTCACGGACCACCTGTTGGGAACTACTGGTCAAGAGGTGACTGCGAACAGATTCACCGATTCACCCATCAGGCCCTCAAATGATGAAAATTCGTTCAGAATGCCAATGTTACCAATTTTTACCCTTAAAAGTAGGGGTTTAACTCAAAGTTTTACTCAAAAGTTTTAACTCATTTTGAGACACTTTTTGTTACACCGTTTCTTGTGGGTCAAATATAATTTCTAAGGAAAATAAGCAAAAAAGTTGATTTCCGAATTTCGGGTGGGGTTTGAACCCCTAAAACTACCCCCTTGGATACGGCCCTGCCGAGTTACCGAGTCCCTCAAATGATTTAAATTCGTTCAGAATTCCGTCATGTTCCGCAATCACTCCAAAAACTAATTTGTTTCAATACGATAGCTCTAAACTGCCGGTTAATTGCATTTCGATTCCAACACTCGTCCAACTCAGCCGATCGAGAAAATAATTGGATGTGCATTATTAGGGCGGGTCTACATGGGGCGATTCGCAGCGACGCGATAGGGCGAACCCTATAAATGGGGACTTTTATTCTACTATTACAGGCGCTATTTTGTGCAGCTACAGTAGCTGCTACTGATAAGGGACATGATCGCGTTTTCCTTCGGTAACTGCTACTGCTAAATTTAGACGATTCTCATTGGTCAGCGCGTAGAAGTATAGATGCGATTTTGTGACCAATCGAGAGCCTTAAAATGCTGCTAATTTTTAGCAGCTACTTCTTAACACGTTTAGCAGCTACATTAATTTTTTTTTCCTGTGGCAGCTATTTTTTAACTGCTACTCGTTTTTGCCAATTCTACTACTATGTCATAGCGCCAATGGCAGGACCACAGGGCTGTAACCAGACATTTTTTTCGGGGGGTTAACTAAATGTTGTTTGTACCCCTTTACGAGTTGGTACATTTATACGTTAAGTTTTATATCACTAAAAAGTAGTATTTGTTGAATAAATACGTCAAAATTTTACAATTACTCTGAGTAAAAAGGGGGTCTGGGGAAAATTTTCTTCTAAAAGGTAGAGTTTTCTCTCATTTGGAGATCCTTTGGGTTTATATGCTAAGATAACAGCTCCATGTAAACCTCAGAATTTTTTTTCAAGGGATATTAATTATTTAGGGTGTCCTCCCCCAGAATTTTTTTCGAATCTGTCCCTTAAACTAGTGTTTTATCTCATTTTGAAACTATCGCGCAGAATTTAAAACGCTTTAAATTTTTGAAGGGGGATTTGGGGAACCTCAAAAGTAGTGCTTTAAGTCAGACCCTTGGGTTTACAAACGAAGGGAATTGCTCCTTGTAAGTTTTGCAGAAAAATTTTCACAAGAAAAAGCGCTTCTTGTAAGCCACAGATCTTTCAAGGGTAAAAATTACTAAATTATTTAAATTTTTCCCTTTAAACTAGTGTAAGTGCTTAGTGTTTCTTGTAAGTGGTAGAATTTTCAAACACTGTAAAACAGGCGTCAAAATTTTGGTGGTGGGGGGGGGGAATTTTTTCTAAATCTGACCCTCAAAAGTTGTGTTTTAACTCATTTAAAGACCCTTTGGTTTTCACCAGAAGAGGGTTGCTCCTTGTAAGTTGCAGTATTTTCAAGGGAAAACACAGTATAAAAATTAATAGCAAGATTTCGAGGGGGAGGGTTTGAACCCCTAAACCCCCTTTCGATACGGACCAGATTCCGTGTTAGTCTTTCAGAATATGGACCTAAGTATCTAAAACTCCGATGAAAGCAATAGGGAATTTTCCCCAGTTTTCCCCTTGGTCGCATAGCTGGAACCATGCAAGTCCGCCCTCACTACTGGTCCGAATTGCGCCGTTCAATTCCACCTCTAAGCCGCTTTCGGAATTTAATAATTTAATCCGGGAGTCAACGAGTGAGGGGAGGGGGATTAAATACCTGCTAAACGGGAGGACTTTTGTTTGAGGGAGAGGATCGAAAACAAATCTAAAAATGAGCGTTTGGAACATCGTTAAAAATAATGACGCTGCTTCCCTCTCTTCTCTATATATTTATTTCGAGTGAAGGGCGTAGAGGTCTTATGTGGATAGAGAGCGCTTTGAGCGTTTGTTTCTATTGTTGCGTCCGTGGCCATTTCTTGTCATCAAGAATTCCGCTATGGTTGCAAATAATTAAATTTATTTTATTTGTATCACTATTTCCGAAAAAAATCTAATGAAAAATCTGATCGTTGGAAATACTTGAAATTGTTTAAATGTGATGTAAATATTTCAAAGGCATATTTTGTTTTGAGCTAGATCTTATAGCAACGTTAGTCGACCCTATGACGTCACCAACAAAGTAGTTCCCATCGCGGTGTCTGAATTTTGAGTGAAACAAAGAACGTCAATTTTAAAATATGATTATTTTGTTAAACCCATGTATTAGGGTCTTTTTATCACGATCTGCGTACCAAAACTTCTCCTAGCAACCCAACAGGCTTTGTGTTTACCCATTTTCTCCTTCCTCGTAGTGACGCACTGAGGTCAGGAAACGTTCCTGTCGAGTATAGTGTAGTTTCTCTCAATTGAATTTTTCAAACACCAAAACAGTGGTGCAAAATTTCTATTCCCATAACTTAACTCTTTCAGTCTTAGCCGCCTCACATTTTCCATAGGATCCAATGATAATCTCGGGCGCTTTAGGATTCAAAGGATTAATTTTTCCCTTAAAAAGTTTTTAACCTCAACACTGCATTATATTGATCTCTAAAAAGTCATCATGACGAAAGATCCATTCTTGGCCATTTTCAACAATAAAAACAACAAAGATTAAAAAATTTCGTCAACAATGATGTACAGCGCAACAATTAAAAACTTTTGCAACAGAAATTTCTACGAAATAATCCTTCACTTGCGATCTTGAAAACTGGTAGTATAGTGCGACTTTTTTCTATACGATCTCGTTTTCTAAGATAGCGCTCTTACGTTCTTGACATCATGCTAGTGTTGGTGTTAGGGATGATCTGCATCCTCTGGGTGCAAAAGGCGAGTTCGGCCCCCAAGTGGACCCCCCTCGCCCCCACCGGACCCCCTGTTGACGACCTTCAACTGCCTTTGGATTTTGGAACTGGAATATGCTTTGACCCCACCGGAAATAGAACCTTCGATCTTTTTCACCCACCTGACGAACCTGATACAAGCAATAGTGAGAACTGCCCTCCATGGATGAAAACTGCCAACACTGCCATAGCCGTCGCCGGATTTGCCCTCTTGATCAGGAGTCTTTATAAGCTACACAACAAGAAACGGGCCAACATGACGGAGAAACCACCGAACACCCTCTGCAAACTGGTACCAAATCGAAAACCAGCGAAGATGAACCGGCGTCAGGACATCCAGCTCTATGGTTTCTTCTTGCAAGAGCTTCCGATTTTGAGGGCCAGGATCGCATTCGACAGAGGTGACTCACGGCATGGAACTCCATCGGGTTTAAGGGAAGATCTTTCGGTCACCCCCTACATGGATCCACTGAGCTGCTTGAGAACACCTCAACTGGCGATATTAGGAGCCAAGCCTGTTGAGATATCTGAGTCAGAGAGCTCATCTGGTGATCCAAAGGACGATGAAGTCTATCCACCTAAAGACCTGTTTGATTCAACATCAGGACCTAGTCTTCCAATAGATCTAGAAGATCTGGACAACTCCAAGACTCCAAAAATTGACAGCCCCGACTTCAAGAGGATCCCGTCTGAACCCAGTCATCCCATAGAACCAACTGATTCGGCCGAAATCCCTACTCATTTGGAAAACTCACATCCTCCGCAAATAGATGACTCTGAACACAAGTGCTCTCACGATGAGGTATCTGCAGACTTCTTGCCTCCAACTGCCACAAGTCCTTCCATGGAACGTTTGGATTGCGATAAAACTGCCCAGCAGACGACAACCCCTGAAGATGTTGGATTTGAAATCCCCTTTTCGGCATCGGCTTCTTTCGACATCGATCACGAATTTCGGCAGTTCATCGAGTCGTTGGATTGGGATAACGTGCCTCAGCCGACTTCATCGACCGTTGATGAAGATGATGATGATTTGGAGCCATCCTCGCGTCTCCCAGAAGCCAACCAAGAAAACCTGAAAGCCAAGGAAAGGGACATCCCAAAGAAAAGGTCCCAAGTCCCTTTGTCCCCTGTGAAGACGACGGCATCTGTTGAAGATGATGGGTTCCTGAGATCAACTGCTAAACCACCTGCTATGGGATCTTCGGCACCCAACAGAGCCAAGATCGTCGTCCCTGACATAAGACAAAAGCTCAAGCTCAAATGGGATTGCCCAGCGAAGCCTAGAGCACGGGAACCACTTGCTGATGCTATTCCTTCCTGCAATATAGAAGTCCACAATGATCACCCCAAGTTGACCAATGGCGGAGGCGATCGACCGGATATCCTCGAGGGGTCAGAGAAAGACCCAGACCACCCCAAGAAGAAGAAGAAGGTTTCCTTCTCTGATGAAGTTCGGGTCAAAAGCTTCTATTGTGGACGCGCGTGCCCCTTCGTCCCCAAAGCTATGCGCAAGAGGGTGGAGATAAGAGTGATCGAGGACATCCTCCCCATCAAGGTGGATGATGCAGAAGAAAAACCACCTTGCAAGCACCTCAAAGCACATTTCAAGCACCTCAAACGCACCAAGAAGATTACTACCTTGCTCCTCTTCTGATCTGACCTCTGAAATACCTTGAGTTCAATCCAACAACCGAGAAGCATTAATTGCAAAGGCAAGCATCAAGGACTCTCAAGACATCCTGGACAAACTAAATGCAGAACTTAACTTTTTCACCTCTGCAATAGAACTAGGTTTTGCTTCAGAAAAATTTCTTGGACTCATTCAATATACTGCCATTCAAGCTTTAATACAAGAGCAAATATGTAATCCAGGACCGGTTACAAATATTGATGCAGCATTCAACTTTATCCAATAGAACTCTAACTTATGTTGCTTTAAAAATATTAATCCTTCAGTCTTCAATCTGTGTTTTAAAGGGTTTTTAAAGCTGCCTGATTGTAGCAAAAAACATCTACTTTATGTGGATCGAGATATCTTTGCTGGATTGAGATGAAAGACAACTACATTCACAAATAACATCTGTGTGAATAAAGATGATTTTTTTCCCTTTTAATGTGATGATTCTTATTTCTTTACATGTTAAGACGCGTTTAAAAATTAAGTTTTATCTTATAAGTTGTACAAAAGATGTTTAAAGACTGTTTTAAGAAAGGTTTTTCATACCAAAAAAGTTACACAAAGCGAAAACTGAGGAAAATTCCCAGTGAAATTTAGGTAATATTTTTTTGGTCCCTTGAATTTTCTATTGAATTAGTTTTAACCAATTTAAATCAAAGCTTTGTGTAATTGAATCGTCAGTTTTGTAAAGAGAATCCAAACACCAAGTTTTGAGAAAACCGTAAAAACTGTATAAATAATGGAATTTTCGATGTATAACCACCAAATTTGTAATGGAAATTCAGGACTCAATTTAGAATGAAGAACACTCATCTAAAAAAATTAGTAAATTCAAAAATATTGTGTACAGTTGAAAAGATTTGTACGCACTTGATAATTTCGCTCGAATGTTTTTTAAGTATTTCATAATCACCACTCAAAGAAATTGTAAAAAGTTATTAGGTTACACATTTTTTCTTTTAATTAAACTGAGAATAAGAGAACGAAATTACCATTTCACAAAGTCACCTGGGGGCCTACCACGAGCCTCTCGACAAAAATAACGACACCCTTACTTCTTCCGTGTCGAGAACGCTGAAGAAGCAAGCAAGTTGTCGACACCACACTGTCGCGGAAGGTTATCCATAGGAAATAGCATTAGTGATCTCAAGTGAGGTCGAGAGTATGGGCTCACTTAACAAGAGGGTCTACCATCAGACTGTCGGGAAGTTTTTAACTGTCGTTAAGTGGTATCGAGAAAGTGAAAAAGTCAACGACACCTCAAGAGGTGTCTATATCTTGTTAACGACACGAGAACAAGCTCTTTTATACGCTATAAATTATGTGAATTGTTTACCCTGTTATCATTGCACGTTTTTTGAGATACTTAAAGGTATTTTTAAAGTAAAATTGGCTTGCATTACATCTTTTTTTTTAATTATCGACTTAAAAATCGGGCCGGTTTTATGTACTAAAAATTAAAGTCGATTTGTGGGTTTTATTTATTAAGAGAATTGAGGATTACTCATACGTTTTTTTTCAGATAATATATAAACAATCGTGCATCCAAAAAGCAGCTTTAAAATGATTATCTGATTTAAAAAATTTTAATCAGAAATAATCACCGTGGTGATGGGAAAAAATTTTGTTCTTTATCCAAAACTTATTTTTTTGCGATTAAAAAATTGTAATCAATTGATAACAAAAATTTCCTGAATTTAAGTTTGTCCTCCGTTATATGTTCGTAAAGGTATTCGTTTTAAGCGTCTTAATCTTATTACGATCATCCCTTGTTTAGAGTGGCGAGAATTTTGCTCATGAAAAAACGAGTTCCTTCCCTTGCGTTTGTGATCATTTCAAATTACGCCAGTGTAACTTAACTCCCCGCCTATTTCTGACGTACAAGATGACGAAAACTTTTTACACCAATCAAAAGCGTTATTTCTTCTCGACACCTATACTCTCGAACTCAGTTGCAATCGGTAAAAGCTTGCATTTGTCGACATTCAAAAACTACATCGTCGTGGTAGGCCACGGTAGGCCATCGAGAATTTGATCTTGATTTTTCAGAATTCCCGACACCATCGTGCTGCCATCTATAAATCGAAGGATGAAATCCACATGAAATCACTTCTGTGGTTATTCTACCTCCAGACTCTTTTTACTGTATTAATATAAACTTGAACCTTGTAAAAATATATTTTAAAAATGAAAGAAAAAATATTCCATCATAAATAAGTACCCAATGACGTGTATTTTTATGAATAGAATTTTCATCTATTTCATACAAAGCAAATAATGGTGGCGATTTGGGCTATTTGCAATGGAAGATCTGATGACTACGCAGAGAAAACATAGTTCCTACGCAAAATAAAAATATTGTTCCATCTATAGGTTGAAAAGTAATTCCTAAGAGCGCTTTTTAATGTACAATAGCTATTAATTTGAAAATAATGCTACAGCCCTCGGTAAGAGGTGTCGCAGAGCTTTTTCGCCTCTCTGTCGTTTTCTCCTCTTGGTTTCTCCTCTCATGGTAGGACCTGTAGTTAAGTTTGAGGCGCATCACGTGACTGTCGATAATTTCGGCAATATTAACGATAACGACACGCTGGTGGTAGAGCCCCTGGGATCTCTTGGTCCATGTTGGTGACTGTAAATATGTATAACAAAATTTTAAAGTAAAAACTATAAGAAAGAAAAAAAATACATGAAATGAATATAGTGGCAAACCGGGTGCCAAGAAATAATATTTTTGCCATAATGATGAGTTTGTGTGCAAAATAATACAAAGACACACATCAAACAGAACAAAAGAATTCCTATCCTAACTAACCAACCAAAATGTTAACTGGACATTCAAGATACGATACGCATAAAAACAACTAAACTAAAACAGATAAAGGCAGTTATTGAACTATATTGGAACCACAGCGATTTAATTAAAAAATTAAAAATAAGGGGGAAAGTACTTAAAGTATAATTACAATGCACAAAATGTATGTAAAAAAGGTAAATATATTTTTACATGTTAATATCTCCGTGTGTATTCACGATATTTTCATGAAATTTTTTCCAGTGAGTTTTTCATAACATCGGCAACAATACTCTCATTGAGGTTTTTGCTCAACTCCTTTGGTTTTTTTAATTAATGTTTTTATTAAGCCGCTATAAGTCATCTGAATGGATGGTCACTTACCTAGCGATAGACCTTACTTTCATGACCCTAGGAGACGTCGTTTTAAAGTCGTGAATGGGACTTTTGAAACACGTAAAATG
The DNA here is from genome assembly GCA_963680715.1 of Tetragnatha montana. Taxonomy (NCBI): domain Eukaryota; kingdom Metazoa; phylum Arthropoda; class Arachnida; order Araneae; family Tetragnathidae; genus Tetragnatha; species Tetragnatha montana. The sequence continues at coordinate 60,256,080 of OY796680.1, read as the reverse complement.
TATAGAAGAAAATCTCCCGATCTTTTTCCAGTGAGTTTTTCATAACATCGGCAACAATACTCTCATTGAGGTTTTTGCTCAACTCCTTTGGTTTTTTTAATTAATGTTTTTATTTAGCCGCTATAAGTCATCTCAATGGATGGTCACTTACCTAGCGATAGACCTTACTTTCATGACCCTAGGAGACGTCGTTTTAAAGTAAAAGCCGTGAATGGGACTTTTGAAACACGTAAAATGTATAGAAGAAAATCTCCCGATCTTTTTCCAGTGAGTTTTTCATAACATCGGCAACAATACTCTCATTGAGGTTTTTGCTCAACTCCTTTGGTTTTTTTAATTAATGTTTTTATTTAGCCGCTATAAGTCATCTCAATGGATGGTCACTTACCTAGCGATAGACCTTACTTTCATGACCCTAGGAGACGTCGTTTTAAAGTAAAAGCCGTGAATGGGACTTTTGAAACACGTAAAATGTATAGAAGAAAATCTCCCGATCTTTTTCCTGTGAGTTTTTCATAACATCGGCAACAATACTCTCATTGAGGTTTTTGCTCAACTCCTTTGGTTTTTTTAATTAATGTTTTTATTTAGCCGCTATAAGTCATCTCAATGGATGGTCACTTACCTAGCGATAGACCTTACTTTCATGACCCTAGGAGACGTCGTTTTATAGTCGTGAATGGGACTTTTGAAACACGTAAAATGTATAGAAGAAAATCTCCCGATCTTTTTCCAGTGAGTTTTTCATAACATCGGCAACAATACTCTCATTGAGGTTTTTGCTCAACTCCTTTGTTTTTTTTAATTAATGTTTTTATTTAGCCGCTATAAGTCATCTCAATGGATGGTCACTTACCTAGCGATAGACCTTACTTTCATGACCCTAGGAGACGTCGTTTTAAAGTCGTGAATGGGACTTTTGAAACACGTAAAATGTATAGAAGAAAATCTCCCGATCTTTTTCCTGTGAGTTTTTCATAACATCGGCAACAATACTCTCATTGAGGTTTTTGCTCAACTCCTTTGGTTTTTTTAATTAATGTTTTTATTTAGCCGCTATAAGTCATCTCAATGGATGGTCACTTACCTAGCGATAGACCTTACTTTCATGACCCTAGGAGACGTCGTTTTAAAGTAAAAGCCGTGAATGGGACTTTTGAAACACGTAAAATGTATAGAAGAAAATCTCCCGATCTTTTTCCAGTGAGTTTTTCATAACATCGGCAACAATACTCTCATTGAGGTTTTTGCTCAACTCCTTTGGTTTTTTTAATTAATGTTTTTATTTAGCCGCTATAAGTCATCTCAATGGATGGTCACTTACCTAGCGATAGACCTTACTTTCATGACCCTAGGAGACGTCGTTTTAAAGTAAAAGCCGTGAATGGGACTTTTGAAACACGTAAAATGTATAGAAGAAAATCTCCCGATCTTTTTCCTGTGAGTTTTTCATAACATCGGCAACAATACTCTCATTGAGGTTTTTGCTCAACTCCTTTGGTTTTTTTAATTAATGTTTTTATTTAGCCGCTATAAGTCATCTCAATGGATGGTCACTTACCTAGCGATAGACCTTACTTTCATGACCCTAGGAGACGTCGTTTTATAGTCGTGAATGGGACTTTTGAAACACGTAAAATGTATAGAAGAAAATCTCCCGATCTTTTTCCTGTGAGTTTTTCATAACATCGGCAACAATACTCTCATTGAGGTTTTTGCTCAACTCCTTTGGTTTTTTTAATTAATGTTTTTATTTAGCCGCTATAAGTCATCTCAATGGATGGTCACTTACCTAGCGATAGACCTTACTTTCATGACCCTAGGAGACGTCGTTTTAAAGTAAAAGCCGTGAATGGGACTTTTGAAACACGTAAAATGTATAGAAGAAAATCTCCCGATCTTTTTCCTGTGAGTTTTTCATAACATCGGCAACAATACTCTCATTGAGGTTTTTGCTCAACTCCTTTGGTTTTTTTAATTAATGTTTTTATTTAGCCGCTATAAGTCATCTCAATGGATGGTCACTTACCTAGCGATAGACCTTACTTTCATGACCCTAGGAGACGTCGTTTTATAGTCGTGAATGGGACTTTTGAAACACGTAAAATGTATAGAAGAAAATCTCCCGATCTTTTTCCTGTGAGTTTTTCATAACATCGGCAACAATACTCTCATTGAGGTTTTTGCTCAACTCCTTTGGTTTTTTTAATTAATGTTTTTATTTAGCCACTATAAGTCATCTCAATGGATGGTCACTTACCTAGCGATAGACCTTACTTTCATGACCCTAGGAGACGTCGTTTTAAAGTAAAAGCCGTGAATGGGACTTTTGAAACACGTAAAATGTATAGAAGAAAATCTCCCGATCTTTTTCCAGTGAGTTTTTCATAACATCGGCAACAATACTCTCATTGAGGTTTTTGCTCAACTCCTTTGGTTTTTTTAATTAATGTTTTTATTTAGCCGCTATAAGTCATCTCAATGGATGGTCACTTACCTAGCGATAGACCTTACTTTCATGACCCTAGGAGACGTCGTTTTAAAGTAAAAGCCGTGAATGGGACTTTTGAAACACGTAAAATGTATAGAAGAAAATCTCCCGATCTTTTTCCAGTGAGTTTTTCATAACATCGGCAACAATACTCTCATTGAGGTTTTTGCTCAACTCCTTTGGTTTTTTTAATTAATGTTTTTATTTAGCCGCTATAAGTCATCTCAATGGATGGTCACTTACCTAGCGATAGACCTTACTTTCATGACCCTAGGAGACGTCGTTTTATAGTCGTGAATGGGACTTTTGAAACACGTAAAATGTATAGAAGAAAATCTCCCGATCTTTTTCCAGTGAGTTTTTCATAACATCGGCAACAATACTCTCATTGAGGTTTTTGCTCAACTCCTTTGGTTTTTTTAATTAATGTTTTTATTTAGCCGCTATAAGTCATCTCAATGGATGGTCACTTACCTAGCGATAGACCTTACTTTCATGACCCTAGGAGACGTCGTTTTAAAGTCGTGAATGGGACTTTTGAAACACGTAAAATGTATAGAAGAAAATCTCCCGATCTTTTTCCAGTGAGTTTTTCATAACATCGGCAACAATACTCTCATTGAGGTTTTTGCTCAACTCCTTTGGTTTTTTTAATTAATGTTTTTATTTAGCCGCTATAAGTCATCTCAATGGATGGTCACTTACCTAGCGATAGACCTTACTTTCATGACCCTAGGAGACGTCGTTTTAAAGTAAAAGCCGTGAATGGGACTTTTGAAACACGTAAAATGTATAGAAGAAAATCTCCCGATCTTTTTCCTGTGAGTTTTTCATAACATCGGCAACAATACTCTCATTGAGGTTTTTGCTCAACTCCTTTGGTTTTTTTAATTAATGTTTTTATTTAGCCGCTATAAGTCATCTCAATGGATGGTCACTTACCTAGCGATAGACCTTACTTTCATGACCCTAGGAGACGTCGTTTTATAGTCGTGAATGGGACTTTTGAAACACGTAAAATGTATAGAAGAAAATCTCCCGATCTTTTTCCAGTGAGTTTTTCATAACATCGGCAACAATACTCTCATTGAGGTTTTTGCTCAACTCCTTTGGTTTTTTTAATTAATGTTTTTATTTAGCCGCTATAAGTCATCTCAATGGATGGTCACTTACCTAGCGATAGACCTTACTTTCATGACCCTAGGAGACGTCGTTTTAAAGTAAAAGCCGTGAATGGGACTTTTGAAACACGTAAAATGTATAGAAGAAAATCTCCCGATCTTTTTCCTGTGAGAGAACGATTCCCCGAAATTCAACCGTTATAAGGATTACCTTTGGGGACATCCGTAAATTACGTGAGGTGTTTTTTCCAAGTTTTGGACCCTCCCTCCCCCTTGGTGAGATTTTGCTCGACCCTCCCACCTGAGATTTTCTCAGATCGGCATAAAAATTACCATCCAGATTGCAAAATTTTGATACAAAAACACGTTGAAATCGAAAACATGGTTCTAACTTGTAATTATCACGACTGACTGGCTAATGATTTGCTGTTCTGATTAATTTGAGTATTTTTTCTGAACTTGTGCTAAAAAATATTAAAGAAAAAACGTATATTTTCTAAACTAAAAGTTGACGTGAGATTTTAGTTGACTCCCCCCTCCCCTCTGGTGAGATTTTCCTGGACGCCCCTCCCCCCTATTGACCTCACGTAATTTATGCATGTCCCCTTTGGCCACTTCCCATGTTGGGATGCCCGCCCAATGCTCTCTCTTTACACATAATTGCTCTACGGAGGAGGAAATATTTGATGCGTGTTCGAAATCAGGGTGCTCCAATTAAAAGACGTCCCAATTTATTCCGATGTTGTTTCGAGGAGTCGTCGCAGGTGAAATCATTACGAATGCGGATTGGGTTCGGAGAGTTTTTTTAACATTCCCTGCGCGTTTATTTATTTATTTATTTATTTATTTATTTATTTAACTGTCAAACAGAAAATATCCAATTAAATGACAGTACAAAGGACAATATAATACAGTATAAAGGAAAATATACACAATACATACAACAATACATACAACATAAAAAGACAAACATTTAAATAGAACTAAGCATATTTAGAAATAATAATGGATTTAAAAAAAGAGAATTTATGAAAAAATAAATCACAATCTGGTAAAGTATTTAAAAAATTTATGAACTCTACCATGGGTTGATGTTTTAAGTAATTTTTCGTAAATAGAGGAGCTTTAAATACAAATTTAGTACGTGAGTTGTATGTGGGAACATGAAAATTAAATTCTTGAAGTAAAACAGGACAATCAATTTTGTTATTAAATAGGTTATAAAAAAATTTAAAAAGGGATATTGTTCTATTGCATTCTAAAGAGCATAAATTAAAATTCTGCCTGGCAAAAGCGTTTGATGGATATTCAGTATTATTTGATTTGTAATGAATATAGCGTAGAAATCTGTTTTGAATTTTTTCAATAGCATACTTGAGATTATTCGTAGAAGGATTCCAAATGACACAATTGTATTCAAGCATAGAACGAATTAAAGTATTAAATAGACAAATAAGTACAGACACATTATAAAATTGCATAGTAGTTCTTTTGAGCAAACCCAATTTTTTGTGAGCGTTTTTGGATATTTGAAGGATATGTAAATTAAAACTGAAATCACTATCATAAATAATACCCAGATCTTTGATGCTATTTTTCCGAATGAGAGGCTTATTATCAATACTATAATTTCTAATGAGAGGATTTAGTTTTCTAGTAAAGGAAACAATAAAGCACTTGTCAATATTTAGATAAAGCCTATTTTTGGTACACCATTCATACAAATTTTCAAGTTCAATCTGTAAAATTTCACAATCTTGTTCAGTAGAAATACAACGGTATATTTTTAGATCATCAGCAAATAATAAACAAGACCCAAAAATATCAGAAAGGTCATTTACAAATAAAATAAAAAGAAGGGGCCCTAGGACAGATCCTTGAGGTACCCCTGAAGTACCAAAAAAGCAATCAGAAAAAGCGTAATTATATTTAACATAAAGAGACCTCTGAGTGATATAAGTACGTAAAAAATTTATTAAACTTTTACTAAAACCAATTTTAACTAACTTAAATAATAAAATCTCAAAATTAATAGAATCAAAAGCCTTAGCGAAATCAGTATAAATGACATCTAATTGTTTATTTAATTTTAAGGCATTTGATATATCAATATTTAAACACATTAGGTTACTAGCGGTTGATCTTTTTTTGATAAAACCATGCTGGGCAGCTGATATAATTTGAGAAGTCTGAACAGTTATTTTATGACAAATTATGGATTCAAAAATTTTAGCAAAACCAGATATAATTGCAATAGGTCTATAATTTTTTATATCAGACCTTTCACCTTTTTTGTAGACAGGTATAATTTTTGAAGTTTTCCACATATCAGGAAATATCATAGATTTTAAAGATAGATTGAATAAAATAAGCAGTGGGTAAATAAAACTATTTATATTGGCCTTAATAACAAAAGAAGGAATATAATCCAGACCCACAGAACATGAACCCCTCAAACCATTTATGGCATTTTCAACTTCAACATGTGAAATAGATTTGATGTTAACTAAATCAATTGAGTCTGCACAAAGATCCGAATGACCATGTTGTTCTTGGTTATAATAGCTTGTTGAGTAAACACTAGAAAAATAGGTTTTAAAAGCTTGAGCAACTTCAGTTTCACTGGTTAATTCAATACCCCCACTATACATTATATTATTTTCTTTGGAACGATTAATGTTTCTATAATAGGACCAAAAGGAAGCAGGTTGTGACTTTAAAGAATCTTCAACGGATTCAATATAAGATTTACGAGCGTTTCGAATTTCAATTTTAATCTTTTTACGTACTGATTTATAAAGTTCCAGGTCAGTCTGATTACCAGAATTTTTCAGTTTTTTTAAGAGAATATTTTTAAGTTTAATATTACTAATAATATTCTTTGTAAACCATGATGGGTATTTCTTTTTAACAAAACTAGTTTTTGGTATACATTGATCCATAATAGAATAGATAACATTATAAAACATTTTCACAGCAGAATTTATACAGGTATATTCATTCAAGAAATTCCAATCGACCAGCATAAAAAGGTGATAAAGCAAGTTAAAGTTTGCTTTTTTATAATTATAGGCCCTATGAGTAATATTGGTGGGAATATTATTAAGCTCAGACTTAGGTTTTGTTTTGCCCTTATAACAAGTATTTTTATTTATATTTATCTGTAAAGCAGGGTGATAATTATCTTCGGGAATCAAAGATTGCACAGGGTGAGTGATAGCTACATCAAGGTTTTGAAATTTAATTAAAGCCAAATCAAGAATTCTACCCATGTGGTTTTCAATGTTATTGTACTGTTTAAGCTTATGCAAGTGGAGAAAACAAAGAAAATCATGCACTAAACCTGAGTTACCAATTTCGTCCATGTCTTTCCAATTAATAGAAGGGAGATTAAAATCCCCAACAACAATCAAATTTTGAACACTTGAAAAATTTTTGTCAATAAGATCATAAAACTTGTTAAAATGTGTATAGTTATCATTGGGACAAAAATATACACAACAAATATAAGTACAAATAAAACCATTTAAAAGAAATTTGACCCATACTGATTCACCTGTATTAGCTATCAAAACATTTCTTGCATTCAACGAACATTTCACAGCGATCAGAACTCCACCCCCACGGCTAACACCAGATTCATCATATTCACGGTCCTTTCTAAAAACATCATATCTTTCATCGAAAATCACACTATTTAAAATCTCACTATTTAACCACGTCTCAGTAAAACAAACAATATCGTAATCTTCAGTAAGAATAGAAACAAACAAATCCTCAGTTTTTGTTCGTAGACCTCGGACATTTTGATAGTATATAGTTAAAGCAGTAGTATTGGTATGATCGATTACACTCTCAATAGAAGAACACTGTTTAACAGAGTCGGAAATCTCAGTACACTGAGAATCAAGGAATAGTCAGGCACCTTCAGAACCATCGGGAGGAAGTTTGGGAGGAAGGGATGTATTCGAAGCGGTGTTATTGTCAACCAGGATTTGGTCAGGCTTTAGTCTTCCGTAGAACTTTGAGACAATAGATCCCTCTGGCCACAGACTTTCACTTAGAAGTAAGTGATTCTCACTGTCCAAAATCTCAATGTGAAAAGAGGCATAGGTATTATATTTGGTCTTTATCTGTGTGCATACAATATGGTTTAAGTTAAGAGGACTCAGAAAATCGATCACATCAGTAGACCGCGTTGATGGGTTCAATCGGGATACGAAGATTGCAGATCTTTTAGGATATCTTTTCACTGTCATTAGCCCGGTGCCCGTGTTTTTACCACTGATAATATTCTTCTGCTTCCGCAAGTTGGAGCCAGAATCAAGTAACAAGGGTGCATTCAGATGAGCAGGTAATACAGGCACATCGGAAGTAGGACTCGTTTGTTTAACTGCACTTGCGTAGCTATTTGTCGACGTTCCTAATTTTGACTGCTGAGCGGGCAAACTAAAAATGGGAGCAAACTAAATGGGACCCAATGGGAGCAAACTAAAAAGGGCTTATGGGAGTAAGTAAATTTAAATTATCACTAGATAATTTCTGGAAACGCTAACTACCGTTATTAAGCTTATAACTTGAATTAGATTAATATGTGAATGTGAAATATGTTTAACAAAAGCTTCTATATTTTTTAAGTGTACGAAGGTTGATTAGTTTCAACTTCCGTTTCGCTTCGAAATACTATTTTGGTACTGGTAGATAGGTAAGCTTACCATATTTTCTTGGGTCCAACCCAGGACATATTTTTAAAATTTCTTAATAAGTATCATATCGATTCATGAAAGATTAAAAACTAAGAACAATGAAAAGAAATATTAAAGTTTAATTTTTATTTGTACTTTTTATTTGACAACTTTTTTCAAAAATTGTTTGTTTGACTTACTTTTATTTGAATTGTATGATGAAATTAAGTCATAAAAGTAAAACAACGCAATTTCAAACATTTTGGTCATAATTTTTTAATAAAAATGTCTCGCAAATCTTAAATGTATGAAACCCCGGACATTTTTGCGACCCAGGACATTTCCCCGGACAGCTCTACAAACCCAGGACGTTTAATTCTTCGCGCGACCAGCTCTGTTCGCCTTGCATTTAACATTAAACAATGGGTGGGCAGGTGATAATTGCAGAAGGGGAAAGCGAAATTCTCTATGAATCGGCAGGAAATAATTTTGAGGAACTCGCTTGTAAATTCGATAAATGATGCAAAAAATGTCCGATTTTTTCCAGATAAGATGCAAATTGATCCTGAAGGATATATCTGAAATTCCTACTACTTTTTTTTCACACTGTAAAAACAAATGGGTATTATTACCCAATTATGACCCTATTTCGAGGTTAAGATGTATTAAAAATTAATGTCATTGAACACTGCCAATATAGTAAACTTCAAATATAGTGTAAACATAATCTTAGAATGGTTTTGCAAGAATTAAAGGGTGTTATGTCTTTCTTTTTGAGTTCAAGAAACTCCAAAATCAGTGAAATTCTAGTTTGCCAATGGTGAATTATCCAAAACCCATCCTATTGACTTTTGTAACACCACTGGCAACGGCAAGCCACCGACATTGTTTATCAACATATCCAACGCCGCGATCATTTATCGCCGCGTACATGAGGTAAGTAAATTTTTAACCTTACAAGTAGCCTTTTTACCTTATCGGCAGCACGTCAACCAGCGGGTATTTGATCTTTTTAGTCCAAAATTAGGTTGACATATTATTTTGGTCAATCTAACATCCGCGATCGATACGTTAGGCTTAGGGTCCGCGCTTAGCTGTAATGTTTACCCCGTTCATAACTTCGTCGAAAGATTATTAGTTTTACACAGCACCTTCTTATATTAACAGGCCTTTTAGAAATAATCAGGGCCGCCGAGAGCCAAGTCGGGCCCCGGGGAAAAGGTTGAGAAGCGGGCCCCCAATGGCATATTCTCATTTCGAAGTAGGGGGTGAAATTACCCATGCATTCATATACTCTTAATGTAATTTTTAGAATATTTCTAGGCAAGATCTGAATTTCACTCAACTTAAAAATATCGTTTTCTTGATAATACGATGAGTAATAAGTAATAAAGGGGGTCTGGGGGTCTTCCTCCAGGAAATTTTTGAAAATATGCCCCTAGAAAACTGGGAATTTACTCATTTTTGGACCTTTATGTGAACAAATTAATTTCCAAAATATTCAAAATGATATTCGTCTTAGTACTCAATATGAAAAGCCTTGGGTACCCGGGCCCGGGGGTATCGTACCCCCTCGCCCCCCCTCTCTCGTCAGGCCTGGAAATAATGAAGGGAGTGTGTCTGTACTTCTTGTGAATTGTCTTCGTTTTGTGAATTGGAAATTTAAAATTAGCGTCATTGTCAAGTATCCCTATGCCGCTTGTTAGTGTGAGTGATCATAATTGCATGAAAAATGATTGAATGAATTCAATTTAACTTTGTAATTTAGGAAGGTAAAAATATTTTGATTTTTTTGGTAATTCCTTCAGTTTTTAATTACCGAAGAGCAATAACTGCTGTCCAGTTTCAGCTTCCCGGCCCATGCCAGTATACGATGTGTCACGTTTATTTTTGCATCATAATTTTTTAGGATATTGAGTTTCTTTGTTATCTTCATAATAAGGTACGTAATATCCGTTAGCCAGGTGCAAGCGAAAAATTTCCAAATAATGTAGAATGAATTAAGGAATTCTCTGTTCGAACAGTCGCCTCCTGTGAAAGAACATCTGCCTCTGGCGCATTTGTTTCATTTTCCATTGACTGTTTTGTCATTCGCTTCGCTTGGCAAGCATTTGGTTCATAATTGGCAAGCGGCGACATTTGCGCCCGGCTAACGGATAAGTACTCATAATAATAAGGTAATGTTTGTTTATTCTTGCTGTTTATTGCTTGTGATTTAATATGAATGACTTAATTTTGTTTATTACTAAATGACATGATATTGGTGGTTTACCAGGGTATGATTGTTTATATTTATCCAAGTTAAGGTAAATTCTCAAAATATTCATGTAGACATATTTATTTTTAGGTAACAATTTTAAACTGATTAGTCGTAAGATACAGTATCTTGAAAGAAATGGTTGTTATTTTGTGAATCGTGTACTGTTTGTTTATAGTTTATACACCCCACAGCTATAAAATTATATGTTGTACTTAACTAGAGTTGTAAAATTCTCGGCAATAATCTTTCGGAGAATATTCTTCCAGAAGCTACTAAAATAGCTTTTTTCTCTCTTCAAATTACTTTTTACTCTTTATTCTTCAAATTAGTGCATAGATCAATAGTGTTTTAACCTAACTTTTAAAGATTTTAATTTTTTTAAGAGAAGGTTTTATGGAAGTGACTATTGAAAATAGTCTTAAGTATAAGTAAGTTCTAAGTATAAGTAATATAGTTGTTTTTTAATTTGTCGAAAAAATTTTGTTTGTATAAAGTTGATAGTGCTATTAAATTGGTTTTTCCTTTTTCCTTTCCAGTTACTATAGTGAAGTGGGCTGCATGTGAGTGCAAGATGATGGCACTCCTTTATTGACTCTCTCGCAAGAAAAAAGAAGTCTGGTTTCAAAATTACACCTAGGCAGCATTGGATGCAGGCAAGCCCATTATAGGAGGGTGTACCACTGGGTCCTACTGTCCCACCTCACGAGTCGCAGCCTCACGAGTCCCACCAGCAGTGGTCATTGCCAGCTCCGTAACTAGACTTTTGTTTCGGGAGGAGTTTTGACCCAACATTATTTCTAAGGTAACCTCAAAGCTTTACAACTCTAGTTGTAACTATATAATTTGTATTCCCAATCATTTGTATGTATGGTGGCCAGGGCCGTGCTGGGTACCTTCAGAGGGCGGTGGACAAAGGGTGAAAGGGCACCGCTATAAATTATATTAGTAAAAAATCCCGTAATTTTCTGTTATAGTACCTTATAGGTGACGTTTTACAAATTACTTTTCACATTTAGCAATATACTGCTATTTGAGATGTTTTGATTGTTTTTATTTTAATATTTGATTTTTGTTACATTAGATTTTTAGTGACACTATTTTAAAATGGAAAAACAGTCATCATATTAAGAATAACATTGAATCCCTATAATTAATGAAAAAGTGATAGCTGATTTCCGTTTTGCATATGCACTTATACGCATTTTACATTTATTTTGGTGCACTTAATTTCAAAATTTTGTCAACAATGTGAATCCCAAGTAAAATTGAAGGGACTGGGGTCCGTCCTTCCGCCAGAAAAATTTTGTAACTTCCCCCACAAAATAGTTTAAGCTTATTTTGAGAACCTTTGGAATAAACCAACAGAGGACCACTCCTTGTAAGTAAGAGAATTTTCAAGGAAAATCAGTATATAATGGATTTAAAAATTTCAAGGGGGGTTTGGAGGTCCTTCCTCAAACAAGTTTGGAATTTTTACTCTTAAAAGTAGTGTTTTGACTCATTTTGGGGCCCTTTGGGTTACACCCGGAGAGAACTGCAACTTGTAAGTTACATTAAAATAAAACTAATAAATTTTGCTGTAGCTTCAATAAAGAAGGGTGCCCAGAAAACACTGCCTGGTCTTCCGCTGTCAAAGTATGCATTATTTTTTTTGCAAATCAACACCCCGGCCTAGCAATTTCAACGTGTTTAGCTAAGGGCCCAATAAAAAATCAATGTTGTGGCCTTATACAATTTTGTAATTCATGTTTGACAGAAAGTAGCCTTAAAATCAGAGAAACCTATTATTTTTAGTTAATTATATTATCAATATTATTTTTATTATCAGTCAAAGGCAATCTTTTTTATGTCAAATGACAATGAATGATTTTTCAAAACACTAATACTAAATTGAAGATTTGCAATGTATTGGGAAGGTAGTGTTAAGGATGTGAAATATAGTACTCAAGATATGAAAAGTAAAATAAATATTATTTAGAATAAACAGGTATTATTTGTTTTATTTTTATGTTAAATGTTTTAATATTTTAAAATTGAAATATTATTTTCAGTATAAAAACAGTTATGCAGTTATTTTTCCTTTAGAAAAACCTCAAATTTATTGTATTTACGTAAATCTACATTAGGAGCATTAGAAACCTAATAATCAAAGTTGTTTTCAATTATACGTCTTTTTACGTGGGTCCCTTGAAAGACGTATAAACAGTGCTATACTGTATACTAGTTCTATATTCTCCTATTTTAAGTTATTAATTCACTAGTAAAAATATTTCAGAAAATCTTTTGATGTTAGTACTTTTAAACAGGTCAACCCCCTGACGCTTACTCCTCGCAGCAAAGCTCCTCTTCACCCAGTTTCGCCTTTTCCTGTGATGGACAGGCCACCAGCTCTTCACTTCTCTCCCTGGTCCAGCCAGTTCACTGCTCTGGTTGCCAACTTCGCAGACAACACTGAACTAGTTTTCACACCTCTTTCATAAAGCTGGATGGACATTCCAGTAAAAAAAGCCTAGACCTCGCCTCAGCTAGCAAGGCGAGTTCACCTTCTAGCAGCCTACTCTTCATACTATTCTTCTCTTCCAGACAACCGTTCATGGTCAACTCTGGCAGCAACATGCCTTAACTGTTTTGGGACAGGTGGCTTATATATGTGCTGGCAGCGAGTCACTCCTACAGGCCAGATGGCACACTTGTGTGCCAACACTTACTTAAAAAGGCCCAGAATATTTTCTAGGAATAGCAAGATTTATACACTGCATTAAAAAAATTAGTAACTGGAATTTAGTGTTCTCTTTTAGCTTCTTAGCTAATATAAATTTGTACAAGTGTTCTATGGACTAACTATGAGCCTTAAATATGTTTTTGCCATTTGATTAAAGAATGGATGTATTGATGATTTTACTATCGACTGTTATTATTCTACTTTTTCTTAAGATTTGGCTTGCCAAAGACAATCAACTTGGTTGCAAACCTAAGTTGTCAACCAGGTGACTTTGTTGACAACCGAATTGTTAACATAAACTTAAAATTATCAAATGAATGTAGTTTATATTTTGTGCACTTTCAATTTAAAATTACCTTGAGTGAATTTTTATATGCTAAAATTATATAGTATTTTTATTTGCAACTTTAGGATTTCCTGGACACAAATCTTTCCCATTGTATTATTATATTGGCAACAGATTATTATTTACACATAAAAATATTACGAAAAATTAAAAAAGTGTTGACATTTTAAGTGTTTATTTTAATATTTGATTATTTTTTGGTAATTTAGCATAAAACTTGATGGTTGTTCCCAGCTAATCCTAAGGTACCCTTTTATTCTTATGCTTTTTATTTTGTTTTTAAAATGTTCCAATTAAGCTCCACCTGCCTAGAATTTGAAGTTGGCGACCAAATCTTTAAACATCAGCATTGAGATAAAATATTTTCATTTTGGGATATTTTTCCAAGCAAAATTTATCTCAATTGTAGAAATGTTAATTATTTACAAACATAGTTGGATAAAACAAAAAACTCTTTGCGCACAAAAATTCCTTCAAATATTTTTTGCAAACTAATTAAATTCCCCCCTAGTCTTGAATTTTGACTTAAAAAATATTGACTGTCCCAAACCTTAATACTGTAATGCAGTGGTGTAGCCAGAAAAAAATTTTGGAGGGGGATATTCATATTTGGGGGGGATATGGGGTATTTTAAGTGGTTTTCTATGGTCAAAAAAAGAAAATTTCCAAGTTTCGGGGGAGGGATATATCCCCAAATCCCACCCCTCTGGCTACGCGCCTGCTGTAATGCTTCATAAGCAATAACAGTAAGAAAAAATCAATTTATTTACCAAAAATTTAAATTATACGAAAAGATTTTCTGCAAAATTCTAAAACTAGCTGCGCTTGGTGTGCGTTTGTGCTTCAATATTATCCAAGTATGTTTATAAAATACTTGTTTTGAAAAATTTTCAAAGAAAATGGAAGGTTAATGTTTAAATTTATATAACATGAATTTTAAAGGTGTTCCTCCATGGAAGTACGGTGTACCCCTAAGTAAGTGACCATATTGCTGAATCCATTGAGACAGCGTCATACTTCTGGGCTTTCTAATTAACAGTGTATTTTATTGAATGTGATTTCAATAAATTTGGGCATTGTGTTACTACTTATTTAGTTCTAATTTTTTTGTGTACTACTTACTGGGTTGCAAAATTTTACTTCATTGTTTTATTTGGTTTGAATTCTACTTTTAATGAAAATTATGGCTAAAATTTGCCAATTTTAAGTTTAAAAATTTAATTATTTTAATTTAGATATGGATTATTTGATATTTTCCTGTTTAAAATGATTCTAAGAGGTGGTGTATATTTAAACACCTATTTTATGAAACAATTTCATGGTTTTAAAACTAAAATTTGCAGAATTTATTCCATAACAAAGCCAAATTTACACTTCTAGCATCTAACTCATTAAAAGTTTTAATATTTTTATTATATACTAAAATTAAAAATATTTGTGAAATTTGACATAAAATTTTCTATGTATAAAAGCTCTATAGTGATGGGAAGCCTTTCAAATAGGTGGCTTTGGTCAAACTTCAATAAAATGCAATAATTTTTATACTAATTGTTTATTTATTGTATATATGGTTTCTTTAAAAAAATTATTATAGTTTTATCTTATATCAAATGTTCATTGTCTTATATCTTAGAGGTAAATTCATATTTCTAATTAAAAGGTAACTAAAAGGGTTAATATTGTTGTTTTCGTTGAAAAAAAAATCAAATTTTATTTATGATTTTATTATATTTGAGGTCTAAGAAGGTACCACATATAAAAAGAAGCTGTCTTTATCCTTACATGAAAACAGTTTTAAATTTTAATGCTGTTTTATTGTAATATGTATGCTTATCAGCTTAAATCTAAGGAAAATTTTTTGAATTAAGATATTTTGTAAATTTTTACTTAATTTGAATGGTTTTTATCATGAATTTTTACTTTTTTTATTCAAATAGGTACCCGTATTTCATTTATATTTAATTTTTTTTAGAATCTTTTAGTTAGTAGCATATATTAGTGTCTTGAGCTTAAAATCCTGCACAAATTTTATTTGTGTGTACCTATAAAAGAATATTTTCTGTAGTTAGCAGCTTATTTTCATTTAATTTCTCAATATTTAAAAATAATTTTAAATATTGATAAAAAATTAAAATAGTTTGCCTTTTTGAAGGATTTTCATGGTTTTGGAACATTACCTCTTAGAAAATAACAATTAAATATTTAGTTCTCAATATTTAAAAAAATAATATATTTTCGCCTTTTTGCAGGATTTTCATGGTTTTGGAAAATTACCTCTCAGAAAATAACAATTAATTAAATATTTATTTTAAAAAATGCACAATTGTTAACCTATACAGTATTCATTCTCCATTCAAAAAAGGCACCTGAAATTCTGTCTTTCCTTATACAGGGTGAGCATAAAGTCCTGACCTGATTTTAAAAATCAATAACAAAAAAACAAAAAGAGATAAAAATCCGCCGTCTTCACCAACCTACTTGAAATGTTTGGGAGTTTTTGTACACAAAGTTTTGAAAAATCGTAGTTCTCGAGTCAATACATAGATGGAAGCACTGTTTTTAGGGAAAAGTTCATTCAAAGTCCCTATTTCGTTCATCGTGGGGATATCAAATTTAGGGATAGATTCGATCTTAGAATCGAATGATAATAAAGTACTTTGAAATTGAACCTTAGTTTCCAGTACACGGGGAGGGTTTTCATTGAATTTTGGGGATTGCAAATCTTGCCTTATGAATGATTCTAATTTAGAGAAAAACTTTTTAAATAATTTCTTGTAATTGAGTTAAATATTTTATAAATTCCTTGATGTTTCCTTTAATAATACAAGCGACTTTTATTCGATAACTCCAAACTGTTTTTTACAATTTATTGCGTTGGGCATTATTATAACGTAGTGGTTATTCATACGAAAATACGAAAAAAGTTGCACGGCGACATTTTCGGCGGGTTTCGATCGCTCCATATAAATAATTAGATTGTTTCAATGAATTTTATACTTTTGGGCGGTATAGTTCATTATGGGAAGGGATTAATTATTGGTTTAGGGACATGTTTAATCAGTGATTTGAAAGAGGTTGTTTTCACCTATCATTTAATTCAGTTTCACTACTTTTTATGTAATTTTTGTGGCATTGTCTAGGTCAGTTTCAGTACTTTTATTTGTGCAATAGAGTTTATCATTAGAATAGTGATTTAGAAGAAAACGAAAAATGACTACAAATCAAGAAAAAGCTCAATGTGTGCTTTGGTTCCATGAAACCAAATCGCCCACAATTGTGACTCCAATGCGATCTTTCAAATTGATAACAAGCCGGAGAATATCTGTAATTAAAATCAATGATACAAAATGATCACAATTCTATCATATGAGTTTTAAGAAATGCAGTCTAAATCTACTAATCAATAGCCCTCCTCCCCAAAAAGAGAACCATCCGAATGAAAGGTGAAAACCTCCTTTGTCTGGTTAACCACTGGTCAGATGGCACAGTATACGACAGGTTGATGTCTTCTGCAGACTTTTACAGGATGTGTCATTATCAAGGGACAAACTTCTAGGGGAGGTAGGGTGCATCATAAGGATTCAGAATTGCATAGAAACCCATGGTCCTAGACGTCACCCTAAGAGGTGTTTTGAAACTACCCTCGGGAGCCACCCTTACTTCGTCAAGTAAGCCGGGGTTGTGTCGATCATCCTTCATCATGATCGACACGACCAGGGCCGTATCCAAGGGGGGGGGGTTTCAGGGGTTCAAACCCCCCCCCCCCCCGAAATTTTGACATCAATTTTTATACTGCTATTTTTCTTGAAAATTATGTCTCACAAGGAGCGATATCCTCTTCGGGTATAACCCAAAGGGTCTCAAAATGAGTCAAAACCCTACTTTTAAGGGACAAATTTCCAAAATTTTTCTGGGGGAGGACCCCCAAACCCCCTCGAAATTTTGAAATCTATTAAGAAAACGGTTTTTCCTTCAAACTTGTGTGATTTACAAGGAGTGGTCCTCTTTAATGTAACCTAAAGTGTCTCAAAAGGAGTTAAAATGCCACTTTTAGGGGAAAAATTCAAAAAAATTTCAGGATTAGGAACCTAAAAACCCCCTTAACATTTCGCCATTTATTACAATATACCTTCTTTTAACCTTGAAAATTCGCCCGCTTACAATGAGTGGTGCTCTATGGGTGTAATCTAAAGGGTCTCAGAAATGAGCTAAAATACTCTTCTGAGGGGCAAATTTCCAGAAATTTTCTGGGGGAGAACCCCCAGACCCCCCTTTTACTTCAAATTCATATTGTTTATACAATTTTGAAATTTAGTGCATCAAAATTTAAATATAGTGTTGTCATCTAAAACTTAACATATAAAAGTATCCGTGAGGAGGTATATAAGAAAATACTCAGAAAATATTTGAGTCAAACCCCCCCCCCGAAACAAAAGTCTGGTTACGGCCCTGGACACGACCCAATACTTTCCTTTCAGTAAACCATCCGGGATGATCCCATAAGTTCTGATGTAATCATGAAAACAATCTGTGGTTAGGTAGAATTCTGTGGGGGAAGCGATCGAGAAAACGTCGCGGAGAGCGGGACACAGCGAAATTACAACCCCTTTCAAATCACTGATTAAACTTGTCCCTAAACCTATAAATTAATCACTTCCCATAATGAACGATACCGCCCAAAAGTATTAAATTCATTGAAACAATCTAATTATTTATATGGAGCGATCGAAACCCACCGTGTCATCCTAACAAGGTTGATCACTATCTTGTCTTTTGAGTATTATAAATAATGCCCAACGCAATAAATTGTAAATAACAATTTGAAGTTATCGAATAAAAGTCGTTTGTATACTTAAAGGAAACATCAAGGAATTTATAAAATATTTAACTCAAATTACAAGAAATTATTTAAAAAGTTTTTCTCTAAATTAGAATCATTCATAAGGCAAGATTTGCAATCCCCAAAATTCAATGAAAACCCTCCCCGTGTACTGGAAACTAAGGATCGATTTCAAAGTACTTTATTATCATTCGATTCTAAGATCGATTCTATCCCTAAATTTGATTTCCCCACGATGAACGAAATAGGGACTTTGAATGAACTTTTCCCTAAAAACAGTGCTTCCATCTATGTATTGACTCGAGAACTACGATTTTTCAAAACTTTGTGTACAAAAACTCCCAAACATTTCAAGTAGGTAGTAAAATATTTGAAATCAAAATTTTATGTTATACACGTGCTGCATCAAAATTCCTGTCAAATACGATCCCCAGCTATTACGAGCACCCACGTAAGTGTATCGCAACACCATTTATACACTGTAAAAAATATCGTGTAATGAAACGACAAACATGGTGGCAACTCAGACGCCACCACTCTCAGGGTAATGGAACACCAGGAAAAAAATTGGGTTTCATAACACCAATTTTGAGAAACATTTGCTAGTACTATTTTGGTGTTATGAAACCCAATTTTTTTCCTGGTGTTCCATTACCCTGAGAGTGGTGGCGTCTGAGTTGCCACCATTTTTGTCGTTTCATTACACGATATTTTTTACAGTGCAGGAGCAAAACGGAGGTTGAAAAAAACCCCCTCGTGTATTAAATGGTTGAGCAACTGGTGATAACGTTAACCTTTGATTCAGTGGGCAGCATGAGGGGTTGAATAGCATCTGAATAGTGATATGAGTGGCTTGGTTGATAACTCAGTTAAGACCAAATCTATTAAAGTATAGGTATTTCTAAAGTTACCAAAAACATGCTGTGGTCACTTTACCACATTCCTCCACGTTAACTCAAAAGAACAAAAAGTGTTCCAAAAAAAAAACCGTCACAAATATCCTTGTCATCACCCCCACCCCCAATAGAAGACAGCTGAAGTGACCCATTTCGTCAAACTATAAGAAAAAGATTGAATAAAATCGCCATTCTCACATATCTCCCAGAAACCTGTTAGACCGAGCGAAAATTCGATCCATCCCCCCTTCCGAACAAAACCAGAAAGAAAAAAAGAAGAAAGGAAAGAAAGAAGTTGGAGAGAGAAGAGAAAGGCGTTGCCGCAATCTCTGCTGGGCTCTTCTCCACCCCCGATGGAACGTGCTTGGGGGAGGGGGGAGGCAATCAATCAAGAGGGGGTCAGCGATTGGTCAGGAGCGATCGAACTTTTCCGACCGACACTTGTTCTCGATCACAGAGATAGGGGGGAGGATAGAGGGTGTGTGCTAGGGTTGGAATATCCGCGTCTGTTCCAGCGGATTTAGGTGGTGGACGCTGGGGGGGGTTAAGGGGTTCAACCCCTCCCCCAAAAAATTTTGACGTCAAATTTTATACTGACTTTTTCCCTTGAAAATCACACTGTAAAATTTACTGTTTTAAACTGGCAGCTGGGTTGGTTGTGGAAAACCGTAAAAATGACAAAGTAAATCCGTAAAAGCAACGGCGTTTTACCATTTTAATCCATGTTTTTAGTTTTACAAGGTAAGTTTGTAACACCGTTGTTTTTACGGATTTACTTCGTATTTTTTACGGTTTTCCACAACCAACTCAGCTGCCAGTTTAAAACAGTAAATTTTACGGGATTTTTTTTACAGCGTATGAGGTCCTTTTTGATGAAACCTTAAGGGTCTCATAAAGAGTTAAGACACAACTTTTAGAGACAAAATTCCAAAGTTTTTTGTAGTGGAAACCCCAAAACCCCCTCTAAATTTTCCTGTTTATAATACTTTTATATAATATTTTCCCTTGAAAATTCTACTGCTAATATTGAGCGGTTCTCTTTGGGTGTAATCTAAAGTGTCTCAAAATGAGCTAAAACACTATTTCGAGGGACAAATTTCCAAAATCCTAGATCCACCAAATTATACTTCGGATAATATTATACTTCGTTGTTTTTGAAATTTAGTGCACCAAAATTACAAATTTTATGTGCAAGTCATCTAAAACTTAACGTTTAAAAGTTGAAAAATTTTGAGTCAAAACCCTCCAGTAACAAAAGTCTGCTTACGCCCCTGACAACCATGATCAAGTCACCTCTAAAATTTGATAAACATAGATTTTAGGGTATTAGGGTATTTATAAACCTTAAAGACTGGTTTAGGTAGACGACTTTTACTTTTAAAATTCTTAAGTATTTAAACGATACCTGTAATGTAAAATATTTTTTTGTCGTAGAAAATGGATCGCGTTAGGGTTTCTTTCACGGTCCCTCTATTACCGTCTCGTTCTGGATGAGATGGAAATGTCCCCGTTTAGGAGGGGGAGACAATCGCAGGGACGTGACGGAGGGTGCTGAGGTCAGGGGTTTTCGTTCGAATGTCTCTTTTGTATTCAATCAGCTGGACATCGTTTGGCTGATACGGACCTCCTGAAAGTAAATGGGTCTAGTAAGGGTGCCCCATAATACGACCTGCAGACTTATGTATATTCTGTTAGGGACGACAAATATACGTAAGCAAGTTTTTGGTCCTTTTTGACACCCCCTTGTCAGCAAAAATAAGAGAACCGCAACCCCCTCTCATAATTGGAAACTGCCCCCTTAGATTTCTGAAATTCATCATCTCCCTATTCCATTAGGGGCACTTAACCCCTACCGTTAAAACTTCCCTTGTGAAAAAATGCTTAAATTTTTTTGTGAAATTGATGATTGATTGAATTTTGAAATTATTTACGCGTAAAGAACAAGAGACAAGAGAATTTGGTTAATACGGTGTTTGTAACATCTTACGTAAGTATCACTCATACTCCCCAGAAGAAAGCATTAAATCGTTCTTCTGCAGTAACAATTTAGTGGAGTTTTTAGTACGAATTACTACATAGCCGAAAGTATAATTCAATTTTTCTCCTTCAAATAATTCAAATTTATGTAATATTCATTGGATTTGTTTGTGTGGTTCCGGGTCTTTCCGCGGACCCATTACAAATCTCTCACTGACCACCAATGGTCCGCGGACCACCGGTTGGGAACCCCTGCTTTAACGTCTAAGAAAAATAAGCGATTCCTTCATTCTTTGCTCTGTGTACGTGATTCTTCAATTAAAATAAGAACATAAAACCAAAGAATTTCAAAGCGATGTATTGGAGAGCAAGAAGGGAATGCGAAAGGAGAAATTAAGTGAGAAAGAATGAGGGACAGAGGAAAAGAAAATAATACATATAGAATTTTTTCCATTTTATAAAGGGCGATATCGTAATTTTTGCATTTGGTAAATCTGAAGTTAGAATCGAACTCATTGTCTCAACTGACGTTAATTTGAAACAAAGACCTTAAACTGCTTTAAAATACAAACAACTTCTTCGAATTGCCTTAACCCTAACCCGCCCGAGATGACATTTGAAACCTATGGGAAATTTGGGTCGGCTAGGACTCAAACGGTTAATGTTTTTCTATGTTAAAGGAACGTATTTCCAATCAAGAATTTTTCACCGCGGAACATTTGATTCCTTTGTTAAGACATCCGAAAAGGTTCGAAAACACTGGAATAATAATGGAACTTTTTGGCCGAAGCGATGATTGGTTGTTGGAAATAAAACCGGGATTTCAATAGTTGCGGATTTTTCTGCTCCGTCTTATTTATTCTCCTCTCGGCAATCCGTTCGTTCCGCGCGTATTGACACAGGTCCGCCATTTCTGTTTGCTCCGGAGAGGGAATAATGTACTAGAGCGCGCATCGAGCACTGTCCTTGCGTGGCTTGTGCAGATAGTGGCCAAAATTGAAATTTTTAATATTGGGAGTTTTTGGCTTGTTTATAAGGAAAGTTACAATTGAATTGTCAGTTTTTAAAAGGGAAGTGTAAGAAATGGCAAATTGACTTTTTGTGCTCTAAAAAATCTCCAAGATTGAGATGTGAGAAGACAGAAAAATAACTATGTACAATACTGCCGTCCTTAGCAAGAAGGGCGCATCTCCGAAAATCAAGATTTTCAATACAAGCACTTTTCGCCTAAGGATTTCAAGAAATTTCATTGTTTCGCCCTTTTTCACTAGCGTTTTTGTGTACCTTTTCGTACCCATAGGTACATGAATGAGGTATCATAAGGTGCAGAAGACTCCAAAGATTCTAGATATGCAAAAACCTGAAAATCGCCAAAATCCGAGATACGCCCTTCTTGCTAAGGACGGCAGTATAGGTAGATAGAGCCCCTTGAAATTGGTATAATCGATATCCAGTCATTGTAATTTTTATTTTATTCGAAATTTCAAGTTATTTGTCTTTCCTTTCTTATTATTTGTGCTTAAGCTAAGCAAAAAAATATTTTCCAATGTAATTTCTAACATTGAGAGTGCTTGGTTTTTGTTTCAGAAAAGTTACAATTAAATCGTCAGTTTAAAAACTCTAAATCAGATCAAAATATTTATTTGGAAATTTTATGAATCATTCATCACACACGGATCATTGCTTGATGATCACCAGAAAAGAATTTTAAGTTCAACAAAATAAAAATCCTACCTAATTAAATTCCTAAAAACAAGTTAGAAACCCTGTTTTTAGGGTCAAATTTCCAAAAACAGTTTTGGGGGAGGACCCCCCAGATCAGGCGCGGATCTAGCACGACTCTAAGGGGGGGCACTTTTCCAGACCATCTCCTTTACCTTTAAAAATGTCAAAATGTTGGGGATTTTCTAAAAAGTATTACTCAAGATCCCCTTTTGGTACCGCTGGGGGGTATGGGTTTAACCTGTAAAAGTAGGGTTTTAACTCATTTTAAGTACTTACGGGAGATTTTTTGGGTTTTTCCTTCTTTCTTTCTTTCATTGGGGATCTGGAGAGATCTTCATAAAAAAGTAACATTTTATCTATTTGCGTCCAAAGATAGGCCTCAGAAGTGGCCCTTGGAGCCTTGCTGGATCCGCACCTGAACCACACACACATATTCCTTTTAAATTAATTATAAAAAGAAATCCCTGATCTTAGGCTTACCATATTTTCTTGAGCTCAACCCAGGACACTTTGTCGACCTATCGGACCATCAAAGATTAAAAACTAAATAAACACCCAAACTAAAAAAAAATTAAACATTTAAACTGAAATACCTTACTTTATTTAATCATTTGTACTTTTCACTTGACATCACTTTTTTTCAAAAATTCCTTGTTAGATTTAATTAAATCATAAAGTTCATAACAATTAAGTTCAGAGTTAATTTTCACATTTAAAAGGCGTTTGTGTTTGACAGTACAAATAGAGAGTCTGCCCCTTTCAGCAGTCTAAATATGAGTAAAGTGAAGCCATAGAAGTAGGTAAAAAATGCAGTTCGAAAATTTTTATCGATAATTTCACAAAAAATTTTGTCTAATCTTAAAATTACGAAAACCCAGGACTTCTTGGGACCCAGGAGAGCCTCCGAAACCCCGGACTGTCCTGGGTAAACCAGGACGTATGGTAAGCTTACCTGATCTAGAACGCCCCCACAATGAGGAACGCCCCCTTGGACACGGAACGCGAAACAAGTCCGGAGGAGAAACAAACTTAATAGTTTTAACGCCTGTAAAACCCTTTTTTCCTGGACGGTTGTTAGTGTGAGGGATAAACAACAAAAAGGAAAGAGTAATATTCTTTGATGCTGACACACTACAAGGACACTGATGCTGAACGTTAAGGGGCTGATGAATATTTTTGAGCCCCTCATGAAATAAATTTCTATAAACTAGGATTTTTTTTGGAGGAGTAAAAATACTCCTTAACTTTTTCAAAAGGAGTGAAATTTAATTATTAGGAGTGAAATACGGAAATAGCATGAACTACGTTATACAGAGACACGAAAACCACAATCAAACTCCCGAAGCATAAGAACAATGAATGAAAAAAAAAATAACTATGGCTGTATGAAAAAACACGTATAAAAGGTGTGATAATTAGGGTGCCGTGGCTTTTGGCTTTTTCCAGAAGTCGGTCGAAAATGTCTCTGCTGAGATCAATTGGTGTTTTGAGTAGAAAAATATAATTTGTTGATTTCAGTGGGGCCACGCGGTGCATTTTTTAAGCTAAACCTTTGTGAAAAATTCAGAGTGAAAATACTCCTGGCTAGTTTTTCAAATAGTATTTCCGATTTTCATGGAGTGAAATACTCTCTCAGAGGAGTTAAAAATATCTCTGACTGCAGGGGTGTCCGAGGCTCCCCCTGTGTCTTTGTATCCCTCCGCCTTCCATCTCCCTCTGATTTCTGTTTGCGCAAATGCTTTTGCTGATTCCGCAGCGGCCTGTTCTTTTCTGGCCTGATTGGGCCTCCCTTCCAACGAACGCAGCAAAAATAAACCAAAGTTTCGGGATTTTTGATCCGGGCCCCTTTGTCCTTTTTTATCCTAAACTGGAGTCTTTGTTGTGTGTTTTTCGGGATTGGGAGCAGGGGATTTTTTTATTTTTTAGGGGTTGGATTTTATTTCTTTTTGGGGTTGAAGGGAATTGAGGAATGGGGTTTTTGAAGTTTGCTTTCCGATCGTTTAGGTTAGTGAATTAAATCCATCAAAGGTTTACGAGCCACATCAACATTTGTTTCGTATTAAAAAGTTAATACTACAGTCCTCTTATAAAAATCCTCTTTGGGAAGACCTTAAAAGGAGTTTTGGTTTTAAGTTTTCCCATTATGTTTTAAGGTTGTAAGCTTTACTGTTATACTATTGGAAGTGGAGAGACCCGGAAGCACACTAAAAAATTCCTAAAATATAAATTTGAATTATTTGAAGGAGAAAAATTGGATTATACTTTCGGCTATGTAGTAATTTGTGGGACAACAGTCACCACTAACTTACTGACAATTATTTTTTCTATAAATATTTAGAGAGAGGTCAATTTTTTAGGTTCCGAAGATTTACTTATAACATATATTGGTTATTCTCGCAAGATGTATATAGTTAAATTTCATAGCATTCCGTGCTTAATTTGGGATAATAAACTTTCATCTTGAAATTTTGTGCAGATAAGGAAGATAAGTTACAAAGGGTGGTCCGTGAAGATTCCAATTTCAGATTTATAAAGGTCCGCGGGCTTTCTTTGTGTTGTAAAGTTGTGTTTAGAGTTGATTTTGCATGTAGCAAGCTCTAGTCCAATTAAAAAACAACACCATGTTATATCGCAGGGGTTTCCAACTGGCGGCCCCTCGGGTCATTTTTTGCGGCTCGCGAAGCTCCCTGAAACCCCCCAAAAAGTAGCTTCAGAGCACTTTTAAGCATAGTTAAATTCAAAAAATTTTCTGGGGTGACCCCCGAACCCACTTATTTACCTCTTAGATTTTGGAGTTGCTTTGGTCGATCCTTTTCTATGGTGAAAAATTAAGAAGTGAGTTTGAGGTTTGAGTGAAGTTTGAGGTTTTGAGAGGGAGGTTGTGTACCCTGAAATTTTCACCCTGAGCGTAGCAAGGTGTTATGAAAGCTCAGGCCAACCTTTATTACGAGGAGGGGCAAAATGGAATATCCAAAAATTAGGTAATAGACTATTTTTAGGGAAATTTGCAAACATTTTCTGGAGGAAGATCCCTCTATAAATAACATTCAGTATTAAAAGATGTATAGGGTCAAAAATTAATACATACTCTGAAATTTTTGAGAATAATACAGCAGTACCTTCACAATATGTAAATAACCTTTGTACCTATCTCGCCGGAAAAGTTCCATTTTAAGGACTATACCCCCGCTCACTCCCTCCCCCCCCAAAAAAAAACATATAATGAATTGTGCACTGCAAATACACAAACACACAAAAAAAAATTTAAAACACCAAAATGTCACCATGTTTACAACACTTTCAATGCGTTGTCAGCGAGAACACTTTATTAAGAACACAATCACAACACATTAATTGTGTTGCAAATGTGTTTGAAATAATACTGTTGCGGCCAGAAAATGTGTTCTAAAATAGTGTTGTAAAATGTGTTGTGATGAAAAAGTGTTCTTGGATAGTGTTGTACAGCTTAACACTTTGTCACCATTTTAAGAACACATTCGCAACACCACACACAATTTAGAACACTAAGTAAACGCATTTTACTTAGAGTGGTTTCGATTGCGAACCTCGAGTAACATGGAAGTTGGAAACCCCTATGTTATATCACTTAACAGCGCCTCCAGCAAAAAGTTTAAAACATCCGATTCTTCTCCGGACGTTTTAATTTCATTGCGTCCTCTGACTTCTTCATCTTCACTTAGCTTCTTTTTTTTTTCGCGAATAATGAATATTTAACTCATCCGCCTAGCGAAAATAGAAAAACCTCCATCGACGTAAGGACATTTCTTTTTCTGGAATGGCAACACAATTTAACTTTCTTTCGCACTTCGTGTATAGAATAAAGTTGTAGAATAGGAATTAATATTAAAGTTTTAAGTGCATTATCAAACAAGGTTTTTTTTCTTTCTTTATTATTAATTAGGGGATATTTTCTGGTTTTTTTTTTATTTCCGTGTAAAGTTTCTTTCCGTGTTGGCATCGTCATTAATTATTTTCAGGGGAGTTTAAGGGCTCTGAGAGGATAAATAAGGTCTTGTCTGATGCATAAAAACGCTTCCCTGCATCATCAAGCTGCTGAATTGTTTTCGGGGTTCTCATTCTCTCCGTGTCTTGGACAAACAAATTCCTCAAATCCCTCTGAGTACCTGCATAAAATAGTTTTTTCTTCTGTGTGATTTCGCTGTTTCGGATGTTTATTTTTTTTTAAAAACAGAAACACTGTTTGTTTCTATAAAAAAAATGCAAAGGTAAGGTAAAGGTTTTAAATAAATAATTAAGATGAAACGAGTATTGACCCTCTATAAAAGTTTGTTTGAAATATGCTTGAAAAGTATTATAGAAAAGTGTTTTAAAAATAGTGATTGTTTAGAATTTGAAAGTGTTCGTAAATTTGATCGAAACAATATAAGAACACATCGTTTTCTGTAACATTTACAAGATTTATATACAGGGTGTTTTAAAAGTCGCTTTCACGGCTTTTATTTGGAACCAACGTCTCCTAGGGTCATGGAAGTAAGGTGCACCCCTAAGCAATTGAACATCCATTGAGATGATTTTCAGCTCCCCTAAAAGAAAAAAAAAGAAAGTTAATAAATACCAAATTAAGAAAACAAGGGATATAGAGAACAATTTGTTGAACGATTTATAATTTTGAGAAGTGATTCCTTACTTTTTTAGGATCAGACCTGAATATTAAGAGGGTATTATTTCATAATTGTGGATTTACCTATAAGAAGGTTTTATTTTAATAAAGTGCTAAAAGAAAATTAAATGAGCTTAAAGGGATTTTGTGGTAACCACTAAAAGTATTTTTAAAATGATTTGAAAGTATAGTCTTACCGCCATGGAAACAACTTTTGATGTATGACGAATATTGTGGCTAATTATGGAAACTGAGTTTTCCAAAATTTCAGGGGATACAGCTATTCATAAACACTAAAATACGTTTCAAAGAAAATCTTGTGTTGCTATCTTTTGCTCTTCTATTTGGAGATTTGGCCTTTTTATCAAAGTTTTTTTTTCAACTGGCGGTTAACTTTAGAGGTTATTTCCTTTCATTTATTCATATTTATTTTATATTTTATATGTTTAAAAATATTAAAAAAGGAAATTTCTTTGCTTTTAGGTTGAGTCTACACTGAAATACGTCTTTGCTGAAGAAAAGAACATGGTTTGGAAACTTGCACAACATCGGAGGAAGCTTTTTTTTCTACTTAACTAAACGATGCTTCTGTTTGGCGACCACTTAATTTATTAACGTGCCACCAATCAGAAGTGTCTTTTGGTTGCTGTGCGAACATTCACATCGAGTGAGGATATGGTCTTCGAGTAGTATTTTGATTTACCTTTTTAGGTTTTTGATAGATCTCTTGGGCTTGATTATTATCATCCTACTTCCGATTAATATACTACTGTCTTCTTTACATATTTATTTCTTTAATTTTAATTGAATTTAATTAATCGTGGAAATCACAAATTGTTCTAATTTACACTTGTTTAATCTCCCTTCATAGGGCTTTTTTTACAATTAGTGGCTTTTGAATTGCTTTATTCTTTCCAAACAGACTATTAGAAATTACTTTAGTACTGTACTGTAACTATTATTGTAAAAGTGGATTATGCAGCTGAATGCAAATCTTATTTTTGATGTAGTGTTATATGTAAGTTTTTAATAAATTTGTAGAAACTTGTGCAGGTTTTTTTCTGAATATAATGCCTAAAATACCTATTTGAATGAAATAGAATAATAATGAATTATAATTACACCCTTCCTTCCTATGGATTTTGATTAGGTGAATATTTTTCTTAAGGTTCCATAGTCACCACTCAAAGAAATAAGAAATTTTCTTAAAGTATAGCACCGTTCCCAACATTCTAAGGGTTGAAACGGTAACTCCACTGTTACCTCAAAGTTCAGACACCGCGCTGGTAACTACTATGTTTGTTAGTGACGTCATAGGGTCAACTATCGTTGATGTCTAGTATATCGTAATGGGCTGTAATACCACTAGGCCTTCACGGTCCCTATAGATTTGGATTAGGTGAAAATTTTTTGAATTGTCTATAGTCACCACTTAAAGAAATAAGAAAATTTTTTAAAGTAGAGCACCGTTCCCTACATTCTAAGGGTAGTAACGGTATCTCCACTGTTGGCTCCAATGCCCAAAAAGCTTCTGTGAAGGGCTGAACCATTATGGCGGTGGCTCTGAGAAGAATATTGGGCACAGCTTCGGTAAGAGTCCTCCAGCCGCCATGTTTATCCACAGCTCTCATAGTAATATGCCCAAAATTTTTCATTATTTGAGCTTATGGGTAAACATGGCGGCTGGAGGACTCTTACCGAAGCTGTGCCCAATATTGAAATCACAATACAAAAAAAGTGGCGGGTTAAGAAAAATGAATTAATGGCGAAATTTTCCCAAAGTTAAACTGTTAGAGGTTTCTATATAATCGATATGTCAATTGTCTTCAGTAGTTTTAAAGTTGTCTACCCATTGCGACCGGATAGCCTTGCGTGCTGGAGCGACATACTGCTATTCAGAAGGTCCTGGGTTCAAACCCTGGCTACCTACTGATGCTTTATTAGATTTATTTTAAATTATTTATCAACTTCAAATATACTAAATGATCAGATAGAGTGTCGGTACGGATAGCATGGTTGGTAAATGCACCGGTCTGCTGACCTATAGGTCCACAGTTCGGTCCTAGAAATTTAACTTTATTATTATTTTTTAAAATTGATAAATATCAACTTTAAATTAATTAGAAGAATGTCATAGCCGCAGGAACGGATGGCTTGGTGGTTAGCGCACCCGTCTGCCATCCGAAAGGCCCTCAGATCGAACCCTGGTCGAGTCTGAGCCTTCTCCCCGGGTATAGCACTCGGACATAAATGCAGTTGGGCATTTATAAATTTTCCTGCGCATCCACGGGGGGTCTTAACGATTTTTTCTTCGACTCTTAACTGCAACCGTAACGGACATTTTCTTTGAAAATATTACCTTTATTGTGTTAACTGTAACCGTATCAGTCAATCTCTTTGAAAATATTACTATTTTTTGAAGACTTTTACACTTTTTTTTCCAAATATTTCAAGACTATCTCTTTTGCCTACGACGGAAACTAAATGAGTTTAAGAATCTTAAAAATAAATGAAAAACTATTAATTGAATAGTTAATTAGACCATCCCAAACCCCTGCCAACCACCCGCCGCTTTTGTTTAACTTAACATATTTTTTTTAATTACTTAAGCGGTGACTAAATGCGCAAGTAAATTTAGAACTAATCCAAAAGTGCTTATCTTAAGAATTTTTTCTTAATTCTTTAAGCGGTGAGAAACTGCGCAAGTAAATTTAGAACTAATCCAAAAGTGCTTATCTTAAGAATTTTTTCTTAATTCTTTAAGCGGTGAGAAACTGCGCAAGTAAATTTAGAATAAATTGAAAAGTGCTTCTCTTAAGAACTTTTCACTAATTACTTAAGCGGTGACTAAATGCGCAAGTAAATTTAGAATAAATTCAAAAGTGCTTATCTTAAGAATTTTTTCTTAATTCTTTAAGCGGTGAGAAACTGCGCAAGTAAATTTAGAACTAATCCAAAAGTGCTTATCTTAAGAATTTTTTCTTAATTCTTTAAGCGGTGAGAAACTGCGCAAGTAAATTTAGAACTAATCGAAAAGTGCTTCTCTTAAGAACTTTTCATTAATTATTTAAGCGGTGAGAAATTGCGCAAGTAAATTTAGATTAAATTCAAAAGGGCTTTACTTAAGAACTTTTTCTTAATTCTTTAAGCGGTAAGAAGATGAACAAGTACGGTTAGATAAGATGAAACAAGTATAATCTTTTCTACCAAGCTTAATTTTCAAATACATTAATACGTTATTGACAATCTTACCATTTCGGTCTACGTATGGATTGCAAACGTAAATATCGTTAGACTCTTCACGCAAGTTTATATCTCAGCAGAGATTGTTAAACAAGCAGAACGGTCTTGGTTATAAGAAGACAAAAACAAATTCAGAACTTGAAAAATTTTTACTAATTCTTTAAGTGGTGACTGAATTTCTCCTAAGGTGATCCGGTAAAACCAGCCCTACTTGGAGAGAGCATGAGCAGAGCTGATAGTCAGAATGTGGGACTGATAGTCACAGTCAGCTAGCCTGACAATGTTCCCAGGCCCTGAAATGGACAATATAATAAATTTTACAATATAATACTACAAATACAATGTAATACACAGACATACAAATACAAATTAAGTCGACCAACTACAGGCAAGCGCCCAACAAGGTTGGTCCGGTCCATTTAACTCAAACCACCCGATTCCCAGTATCTGTCAATTTTATTCTTGGATTCGTTTACCCCACTTGAGTTGATAATCGTTTCCGGTAACTTTTCCGGATAGGTTAAGTAACGTTTCCGGATACGTTAAGTCACGGCTTACTAGATACTTATACAGGCTAGCCGAGTTTTAAACAATGAAAACCATTTGACAACTTTTCCCGCTACAAGACCTACCTATATCACCCACCGCCTTCAACACTGTAGATATGCTTTGCCAGTTTGTCCAGTATTTGCCATCTGGATTTTTTAATGATTTCCGAACTCGGCTAGCCTGTATAGTATCTAGTAAGCCGTGCCCATTCCATCTATCCACTATCCTGTTAAAAAAATAATACTTCCTACAATCCCGATTAAAATTTGCCTTGTTCAATTTAAATCTGTGACCCCTCGTTCTATAACCCGTTTTGAAATCTAGTCCCTCTGTGTCCCCTTGACATGTAAATAAATCACAAAACACATACAAATCAAAAACACATACACAAAAGAAAGACCGGCACATCTATAGGCGTTAAAAATTACTTTTGCTTCTATAAATTGAAAACAAAAAAATACCTCATATAAATCGTCAATATTTATTAAAAAGTTATGAAGTGATTGCTTGAAAGTTTTTAAATATGGAATAATCTGCAAATCATAAGGTAAACTGTTATATATAATTTGGGGGCAAGGTAAAAGAAATGCTTACGAAAACTTATTGAATTGAATTTATGGAGCATCGTTAAAGACTTGGTTGGGAATTCCCATCAATTTACCTTTTATATACATATAGTCTCTTCCCCGGATTATTCTTAAGATTTTTTTGGAGGAGTAAATAAACTCCTTGACTTTTTTATGAGGAGTGAAATACGGAAATAGCATAAACTACATATACAGAGACACGAAAACCGCAATCAAACTCCCTAAGCATTAGAACAATACATGAAAAAAAATATATAA
Organism: Tetragnatha montana; assembly: GCA_963680715.1. Lineage (NCBI taxonomy): Eukaryota > Metazoa > Arthropoda > Arachnida > Araneae > Tetragnathidae > Tetragnatha > Tetragnatha montana. The sequence continues at coordinate 60,223,738 of OY796680.1, read as the reverse complement.
TCTATTCCTCTCCTAAAACGACCAAAAGTAGATCCAATCTTTCCAAAAAAAATTTCCAGCTACGCCATTATGGCCACAAACCATCTATATAAAGTTAAATTTTATTTAAAGGTATTTGCAAAGTCTGATTGATTGGAATTACTGCAAAAAAGTTTTCGGTGGGGCACGGTGCATTTTTTAAGCTAAACCTTTGTGAAAAATTCAAAGAGTGAAAATACTCCTGGCAAGTTTTTAAAGAGTATTTCCGATTTTAAAGGAGTGAAATACTCCCTCAGAGGGGTTAAAAATATCTCTGCATATAGGTATATGTTACAACAGAAAAAAGCAAAAACAGATAATACAGATTCATCAGAATGCCCAGGTGTTCCCAAACGCCCTGTGTTTGCGATCATCAAAGAAACAATTACTTCAATAATATTTCAATTTGCGTCGGATTAACTACTACCTTCAAACAAATTTCTCCAGATTCGATTCCAATTTTCTCAAACTCGCTCTATTATAAGAGCGCCTTTCAATTGTATCTTAATTGGAAGGCGGCCTTCTAATTGGAAAGAAAGAAAGAAGGAGTTTTTCCCCCAGAATATAATTATTCCGGGGCCATCTGCGCCCGACAAGCGAAAATTAACGCTATGGGGGGTGATTAGTACTAAATTAAATTGCTTTCGAAGCAATTATCTGTTTCGCGAAAATGTATACGGGGCTTCAATAGAGATTGAAATGGATTGCGGGAGATAGACTCGATGGAGACATATTTGAACACTTTCTCACTTTGCTATAGAGCTATCACAATTTAATTAACTTTAACATATGTGTTTAACATGAATCGTATATGAAAGCAAATTAGGCATATTTGATTAACTAGGGAGCTACCACCCCCTGCCCACTATCGCATGACCTTTTGGATTTCTTCCTCACAAACCAACCCCCACTGTAAAAAAATTCCCGCAAAATTTACGGTTTTAAACTGGCAGCTGGGTTGGTTGTGGAAAACCGTAAACAATTACAGAATAAATCTGTAAAAACAACGACCTTTTTCAATTTTATTTTTTTTTTGTTGTTTTACAATGTAAAACAGCGTTGTTTTTACGGATGGTTTTATGGTTTTACTTATGGGTTACTTATTGCCCAGTAAATTTAGGGTTTTTTAGCGCACTAATTCCTAACTCGCTGAAAATTTCAGAATAAGCTCTCTATGATGTCTATATTCAACCCTGAAAAGTCCCCTAAAATCCCCCGCGGGCTTCCTTCGAAAATGGTGAATCAAAGATGGCCGCCAAGCAATCAAGGTTTTTTGCCATATCTCAGTCAAACATCAATATTTTTTATTGCTTTAAAAGGCTATATACTCAGAATAAGACCATTTATTAGTTCCAATCACTTTTCTTGGTAAAAAATTCGTATAAATATGGTTTAAAAGGGTGTAATTGACGCCAAACCGAAATTTTTTTGTTTCTTTTCACCTAATTTCCCCCTGCCTTTACCCGCATAAAAATCCCCAAAACCAATCCAAGTATTTTGGTAAGTATTATAAATAAGGATTATTTCAAAGCAAAATTTTTGAAAATCCGTTTATAATTGGCTGAGATAATTGATTTTGAGTTAGTCGTGTTTAATGTGGATGAGTGGCCCTCTTCAATGGAAGCTCAAAAATGACGTTTTCAAAACTAATAGGTAGAAGTTTTTCTGGATGGTTATAGATGTTTTTCGGAGCGCTAAATCCGAATATCACGTTTTCTGCCATGAAGAAGGTTGGCTTCACGTGAAAAATCGAACAAAATCGAAACATTTTCGTTCTTTTTACAATTTTTTGTTTATATTTAAAAAAATATAAGTTTCACGAAAATATATTCAATTGCAAAAATAAAGTTGACAAAATTTCCTACAAAATGCATATTTTAACTTTGTTTTTGTGATGATTGGTTACACTGCTAGAGCGCACTGTAAAATGGCGATTTTGTTTGCCCTTACTTATGGAAAATAGGAAAAGACCTCATCTCCCACTCCCAACAACTTCTTTATCGAAAAAACGCATATGCTAGGTAAAAGAAAATTACATTTAATACGAATTTCATTGGTCAACCTAACTTTTTGTCAAGGTTTATTGCGTTAGAGCTCGAAGAAAACGCACGGATTTTATGGCTCAATACAAATACATAAAAAACACCCGCTCCCAAAGCCGATAAAACAAAAAAAAAATCATGGATGGTATCCAAAATTTTATTCCACCTGAAAGAACATTATAATTTCTACAAAATACATTTTTAATACTTAAATTTCTTTATAGAAGAGACCCAGCGGAGTTGAAACAACGTGAACAGCAATCTTCACTTTACAGACAAAACGAACCCTTCCATCTCTAACACTAATTTCCTCTTTAACTTAAAAGAATCATCCTTGAAAAGGGAATCAAACATCTTTTATGAGTAATACATTGAAAATAAAGCTTCAATTAGTAATATTTGGTAGTGGTGGAATAATGCAGTAGGGATCGAATAATGCAGATGGCTGTTTTCACAGTTTTCACTCAGCTGGCTGTCTCCTTTAAGACATTAAATTTGAACTTGTATTTTGTAGAAATTATAATTTTCTTTCTGGTGGAATAAAATTTTTGATAGCATCCATGATTTTTTTTTTTTTTGTTTTATCGGCTTTGGGAGCGGGTGTTTTTTATGTATTTGTATTGAGCCATAAAATCCGTGCGTTTTCTTCGAGCTCTAACGCAATAAACCTTGACAAAAAGTTAGGTTGACCAATGAAATTCGTATTAAATGTAATTTTCTTTTACCTAGCATATGCGTTTTTTCGATAAAGAAGTTGTTGGGAGTGGGAGATGAGGTCTTTTCCTATTTTCCATAAGTAAGGGCAAACAAAATCGCCATTTTACAGTGCGCTCTAGCAGTGTAACCAATCATCACAAAAACAAAGTTAAAATATGCATTTTGTAGGAAATTTTGTCAACTTTATTTTTGCAATTGAATATATTTTCGTGAAACTTATATTTTTTTAAATATAAACAAAAAATTGTAAAAAGAACGAAAATGTTTCGATTTTGTTCGATTTTTCACGTGAAGCCAACCTTCTTCATGGCAGAAAACGTGATATTCGGATTTAGCGCTCCGAAAAACATCTATAACCATCCAGAAAAACTTCTACCTATTAGTTTTGAAAACGTCATTTTTGAGCTTCCATTGAAGAGGGCCACTCATCCACATTAAACACGACTAACTCAAAATCAATTATCTCAGCCAATTATAAACGGATTTTCAAAAATTTTGCTTTGAAATAATCCTTATTTATAATACTTACCAAAATACTTGGATTGGTTTTGGGGATTTTTATGCGGGTAAAGGCAGGGGGAAATTAGGTGAAAAGAAACAAAAAAATTTCGGTTTGGCGTCAATTACACCCTTTTAAACCATATTTATACGAATTTTTTACCAAGAAAAGTGATTGGAACTAATAAATGGTCTTATTCTGAGTATATAGCCTTTTAAAGCAATAAAAAATATTGATGTTTGACTGAGATATGGCAAAAAACCTTGATTGCTTGGCGGCCATCTTTGATTCGCCATTTTCGAAGGAAGCCCGCGGGGGATTTTAGGGGACTTTTCAGGGTTGAATATAGACATCATAGAGAGCTTATTCTGAAATTTTCAGCGAGTTAGGAATTAGTGCGCTAAACCCCCCCATTTTGACCTGAATTTACTGGGCTATTATGGTTTTTCACAACCAACCCAGCTGACAGTTTAAACACGTACATTTTATAGGAATTTTTTACTGTGCAGCCCAGCTCCTCACTGAACTTAACTCACTTTATAAAACAACAATTAGCAGGAGAAACGTCAACCAACTTTCCAAACATACGCTATCTCCATGAATAGGTAACACCTATTTAACTCTTTTTTTTTCTTATTAACTCTAACTTGAAGAAGTAATATACCTTGCAGATCATGAGATGCGTCGTTACAGAGAAAAATTAATTTAAATTCACAAATAAACTCAGGGTAAATTACCTTAATATTTCTAACAATACATATTAGGTTATATAACTTAAGTTATAAAGGAAATTTCATGTAATTATCAAATAGTTTCCTTAAAAAAATATACTGCACGCCTATTATTGTTTATCAACATTCTGGAAAAAAAAATGCACACCAATGAATCTTTTAATTTCAATATTGTACAGCCTAGAAACTCGTTAGTATGCTTTTCATCATTCGTATTTTTGTTAAAACCCAGACTTGTTAAAGAATACCCCTTTGAAAATAAGCTGTTACTAAAGAAGAAATTTAATGCCTTATCAGGCTATTTTTTGAATGATAAAAAGCAAAAGAGGATGTAAGGGTTTAGCTTAACTTATGATCACCAGTTAAATAATGTCCAGAATGTGACAATCGTTTTACTTCAGCTGAGAAAGTTATACTATAGGGGCCGTCAGGGCCGCCGAGAACCAAGTCGGGCCCCGGGTAAAAAGTTGAGAAGCGGGCCCCCAATGACATACACTGCAAAAAATAATCGTCAAAAAACAGAAAAGCTCTGGCAGCAAAAGTTGCTTTCCTTTCCACGGAGTTTCTCTGCTGACTGAACTTTTTCTGTATGCTAACGATTGTTTCGCAACTTGAGGGAACTTATCCATTGGAAATATTCTATTTTTTAAACTACATATTGTCCCTCTACAGACTGTTGTCTCATTTTTTTCCTAACTTAGGAAATTTTAGAGGGTTATATCCCTAAATATTTTCGCAGAAAAAGTCGCTCAAACAGAACAAGCTCAGTCAACAGAGAAATTCCGTGGAAAGGAAAGCTCTGGCAACTTTTACTGCCAGAGCTTTTCTGTTTATTTTTTGCAGTGTATTCTCATTTCGAAGTAGGGGGTGAAATTTTCTGAACTACCTCCACCCATGCATTCACATACGCTTAATGTAATTTTTAGAATATTTCTAGGCAAGATCTGAATTTCACTCAACTTAAAAATATCGTTTTCTTGATAATACGATGAGTAACAAGTAATAAAAGGGGTCTGCGGGTGGGTTTTCCCCCAGAAAATTTTTGAAAATATGCCCCCAGAAAACTGGGAACTCATGGGACTCATTTTTGGACCTTTATGTGAACAAATTAATTTCCAAAATATTCAAAATGATATCCGTCTTAGTACTCAATATGAAAAGTTTTGGGTACCGGGCCCGGGGGTATAGTACCCCCTCGCACCCCCCTCTCTTGTCAGGCCTGGGGGCTGTTCAAATGTTACGTAAGCACCTAAAGGGGGGTGGGGGTTTGCTCTTTGCTTAGTTTTCCTGACAAGGGGAGAGGGGGATTATGAGTGTTGCTTAAGATATTACAAAACACCGCATTTTCGAAAATCTCTTGTTTCTTGCATAAATAATTTGAAAATTCAACCAAAAATAATTTCACAAAACAACTGAACTAGGAAAAACTTTTTAGCATTTTTCACAAGTAAAGTTTTAACAATAGGTTAACTGTTCATGGAGAACAACTATAAGCATTATTATTAATTTTGTTCAAAAAAAGAACAAAGGGGGCAGTTTTCTTACGTAAATATGAGAGGGGGGTTGCGGTTTGCTTATTTTTGCTGACAAGGGGGGTAGGGGGGTGTCAAAAATGACCAAAAACTTGCTTACGTATTATTTGAACGGCCCCACACAGTTAGTCAAAAATCGGTTACAGAACTGTTTCTCTAACTGACATATGGTTTTCACGTATTACTTGAACGGCGGCGCCTGTAGTATAAACTGTTAAAGAACTGTTTCTCTATAACTGACAGGGTTTTCACCTGCAATTAAGCCACGTCATTACATCGGAATGGCCGCGACACGACTTTCCCATTTGATTCGAAAACCTTAATTGGGGGAATGTCTTGGAGAAATCAGCCGAGTTGTCAAAGCGGCTGTCCAATTAGACGACGACAGGTTTATGAGAAGTCTTAAAGCGACACAATTCGGGAAAATACTTCATTTGTGACAGTACCTTTAACTTTGAAGGTTCAATTCTTGTAAGGGGATATCCATAAATTACGTTTTTTTTCTCCAAATTTTGGACCCCTCCCTCTCTTTAGGGAGATTATGCTGGACCCCCCTCCCCCCACAAATTCTCAAGTGAGATTTTCTTAATCACTTCTAAACAAATTCATTTATTTCTCTTTTATTTGTTTTATTTTCGTCTTATCGACATTGCAATTGAAATGCACATTGAAAAAGTTTTGATACACATGCATTTTGAAATCAAAAACACACAGATATTAAATTTTGAACTACATTTTATACTAGTTGTATTTTGTGAAAATACAAAGCAAATACTTTCAAGGCATTAACAAAATTCCTTGTTTAAAATTTGTTTGAGGATCGTAGTTTCTTCACATTTTATTTATTTGTGTCGTTTTGTATCACCGGCCCAGGTATCTGATTTGAAATAGTTCCTTACATTGAACAGCAAAAACTAGAATTAGTCCTTCCGAAATTTTTGTAGTTAACGAAAGTGCTTAAGTTTTAAGTTTAAGTTAAAGTGCTAAAATCAATTTCTGAAAGAAAATTTACAGTTTGATTACTGATAACCTGTCTGGGAACAAAACATCTTATTAAAATTTAATTCACGAAAAGTTCTTGAAACAGCGAGTCAGAAAAATTCTTTAAGTTTTAGTCACCACTTTTCAAATTGAAGAATCCGAATTAAGATAAAAAAAAAAAATCATGTTTAAAAGGTATTCGTTTTCTTCCGTTTATCATGAAAAGCATTTTAGAAGTGCTGGAAATCCCTACAACAATAGAGCTGCTCAGGTTAAAAGTGGTATAAGTCCAAAATTACAAAATTGGTAATCATCATAAAATAGTCAATAGTTCAATGATTGACCCGTAAGAGCTGCCTTAAAAAATGTCATCTTCACAGAAACAACACAAGCACAGTTAGAGAAAAACTTCTATCAGTCAAAACCAGAGATATTTTTACCACCTCTGAGAGAGTATTTCACTCCTTGAAAATCGGAAATACTCTTTAAAAAACTAGCCAGGAGTATTTTCACTCTTTCAATTTTTCACAAAAGTTTAGCTTAAAAAATGCACCGCGTGGCCCCACCGAAATCAGCAAATATTATTTTTCTACTCAAAACACCAACTGATCTCAGCGGAGACATTTTCACCCGACTTCTGGCCAAAGCCAATTGCCAAAAGCCACGGCACCCTAATTATCATACTTTTTAACTGTGATTTCATACAGCCATAGTTATTTTTTCATTTTTTGTTCTGATGCTTAGGGAGTTTGATTGCGGTTTTCGTGTCTCTGTATAAGTTCATGCGATTTCCGTATTTCAGTCCTCATAATTCAATTTCACTCCACCTAAAAAAGTCAAGGAGTATTTTTACTCCTCCAAAAAAATCCTAGGAATAACACTGGTCAAAACTACGTTCAGTGGACTTATACCACTTTCATTTTAACCAGTAGTTGGGGCAACTGTCTTTAAAAAAAAATCATCGATAACTGGTGCCAGCAGACTTATGACAAATATTCTAAAAAAAAATCGATTCCGACGTTTATATACAGTAGAAGTAGTCTATAGAGCTGGCGGAACCATTAGTTCCATGTTAAAAGTCTAGATAAGCTGAAAATGTATTTTGAAATGGCGGGAGAAAATACCGTCGGAAAGTATCGGAAAACAATACGGCGACTTTTGAACGTATTTTAAGACTCTGCTGAACGTATTTCGTTTTATTTCCCCCTGAAAACTCCGGTTCTAGTAGATCACATAAAAGTTGATTTTCACTTGAAGGGATCCACTTTAAGTTTAATGCGAAAAAAATACAATGAATGGACATTGATTTCGAAAAATTCAAGGGGCTATATCTTCTGCCGATTGGGGGTGGCTATTTTTTACTTCTTTAGTCACGTGTAGAACCAGGACCTGATTTACCATTAAACCCACTAGGCCCGGGTTAGGGGCCCCACAATTTAGAGGCCCCCAAATTTCAAAAAAGTTAACAAAAATTTATAGTAGAAATAACTTTCCATACTTTCTATAATGTTTTTCCATTACTTTTTTAAATCGAAAATAACAATCCAAACCTTTTAGCAACGTAAAAGATAACCGAGAACGTGTCTGACCGTGAACCCCTGACGATGGTGAATCTTCACACTAATAAAACAATAATTTTCACTCATCTACATTTATATAGCACCAAATATGGCAACGTGGGGGCCCCTTCCTGCATGTTGGGCCTAGTGTTCTAAATTTTCTAAATCGGGTCCTGTGTAGAGCGAAGCTTGGAGATTTTTTTTAAGCTCAAAAAGTTACATTTTTTGGACCTAATCCGATTTTTTAAACTGGCTATTTAATTGAGATACAGTAGAACTCCAATTATCCGAATCAATTGGGACCGGACTCCATACGTATGATCGAAAATTCGGATAATTGGATCTTTTTCTAAAAAACGTCCATTTTAATAGTTACTGCATGTAAGTTGGAAATGGGGGAAAAAACTATTTTTAAAGAAAGAAAGCTTTTATACTCGACAGAAACTTTTCACGAACCCAGTACATCACTACGCGGAAGGAGAAAAGGAGTAAACACAAAGGCTGTTGGGTTGCTAGGAGGAGTTTCGGTACGCAAATCGTGATAAAAAGACACTATATATTAGGGTGCATCAAACGCCCCATGATTTTTAAATTTTTATAATATCGCTTTGTACCCAAGTTATTTTTGTTCCAAATACTTCAAAACTGATACGTATGAAGTTTTGTAAAAATAAAATAATATTTAATGGGTCCACATCGAGCTTAAAGTTTTGAACTTTTGGTCATTTTTTGTGATAAGTGCAATAATTCCAAAGATAAAGTCGTCACAATTTGTTCTTAATTTTTTTATGAAAAGCTACATATATTCTGTATATAATGACCCAAGTTTCATTAATCTAGCATTGTTCAGTCAGGCGCTATAATTTTTTTTTAAGTTTGAAGAATATAAAGTAAAGTTGTTTTTGTTACAATACTCTAAGTGATAACTCGAGAACTTATTGAATTAGAGACATGAAATTTGGGCCATTTTGTCATAATTTGATATGATTTCAATAGATATGTGAAACTAAATCTTTAATTTATATTTTTTAAATTAAAAATTTTTAAATAATTTATTAATAACGTATTAATAATGTTTTTAAAAATGGTATCCTAAAAACCTAGTTTATATAATATTTTATGCTTAGTACAAACACTTTTACAAAAAATAACCAGTTTGAATTTCAATAATTCTACCCTACATAAGAAATAAAGGTCTTAAACTAGTTGTACCTAAAAAAAAGTACTACAGAAAAAGTTATGTACCTATATAACTTTTTTTTAATGCTTATAAAATGATACATAGAAAGTTCAGTAAGTACTACTAAGTATATTCAAGAACATTTAATTAATCCACCAGACAGAAACTTCCCAAAAGTATCACTTTGACATATTAGAAATGTAAATATATATTCAAGAACAGTTTAACCAAGGGGCATTGTGACTGTATCACAAGTTAACTATCATGTAACATATTTGAGAGTAATGAAATTGGCAAAGCCACGCAGTTTAACTAGCTGTTGATTTGAAACTATTTTTTCCAGTAGGTAAGAGTTTGATTTGATCTTCAAGAAGACACATTTTTATGGCGTACAGCAATTTAGCCATCCAACGTGCTCTATGAACGGCTCCCGGTCGACTCCGTTTCACTTGTGTATTTTTTGGATAATCTAGGTACATTAAGCAAAGCTTGGCGGATTCCATGTAATCCTCTCTGCATTTCCCAGAATTGATGGCACATTCTGCTACGTGTACTGCAGTGGCTTTAAGTTCATGCACAATACTTCCAACTTTCACTGGAACGCTTTTTGAGTTAAAAGGTTTTTAATTACTCTTATCAATATTATCAAAGTTGTCGCGAAAATTTTTGAATATGATGATATCTGGTGATTTGTAGTCTTATTATTATTTGCAAGTCTTTAAAAACACGTGTCAATATTACTTCCCCAAGATGGTGTCTACAAGATGTCTAAAGAAGTGCTCCCCCTAATTTTTTTCTGCACGCTGACGCAGGTAGCAGTTACATGGCCTGTATTTGAAGCAGTAGTGTCAGAAGTCATATTTACCACAGTTTGTTCACACTTCCAAGGAGCTAGGTGATCATAAATTAACTCAGAAATCACCGACCCATATTTTTATCTTTTTCCAGAGTATATGCTGGCACCCCAAGAAGTTTTTGCTTTTGACAGTCTCCAACAACTATTGTAAGACGCTCTTCTGTCTTATACTTACTGGTCAATGTTTTTGTAAGTTTAGTATCCCAATGGCAAAGTTGTATATTCTGGGAAGTCCCATTGTTCTCTGCAAGAATTCGAAAGTTCTTCAGGTACTCGTCTTCTGGACCTATCGACTGTTGCATACGAAGCTGCAACGGAAGAAGTTTTTCCTCCAAGTTCTTCAATTAAAGCGTTCGTATAGGCTGCTTGTTGTGTTGGAGTCATATTCAAACGCGTTGCTATTGACACGAGATTAGGTCTCTTTACCTTTACCAGGTCATGGCGTCATGGGGTATGAAAACGTTTATCCCCTTTTTTTTTTTAACCCGATGATGACTTCTGCTGGGCTCACTTGTTGTTGGTATACATCAATATCACTCTGGCCTACACTATCTGTACATTCAGGATCATTATTTAATTTGAGAAAATCATCTCGTGCGGAAAAACTCATTTTAGTCTTTCTTTTTTCTTCCAACAAAAGGCGTTTTTCTTTCCTTTTGATTTTTTCCAAAAGGCTCTTATCACTTGATCCGTCACTTTTCATTGATTGAAGAAATAAAAGATCTTCCTGATTTAATTACCAACTTCTTCACATCTTTAGGCCATATTGAAAATGTAGAACTAAGTGTGTTTTCCATATCTGCAATTTTTAATGCTGTAATAGAATTAGACCTCCTATCAATAGGTATAGCTCTTGTTTTGCATTTGCATCTAATAGTGCTATTTATTCTTTGTCATGCTTTTCAGTCACTTATTATAGGAATATTAGCTTTTTCATAAAAAAAGATTTTACCTGTGAGAGGACTATCTTTGAGGACTCCCATTTTGTTATCTTTTCATCAATACGAAAAAAAATATTTATGAGAGTCCGAGAAATCACAAATAAAAATAATTACCCCAATACTAGAGCAGATGAAAAGCTTTAAGTGCATTAATAGCATCCAATTTAATGAAATAAAGGATAATTTAATTAATAATTAATCAAAATTAGCTCTACCCCGTGCTGCCATCTACTCTCGGGTGAAAGGGAAAATCCCAATTTTCGATCAGGAAGCCGTTAGAAATACTGCTTAAATTATTTTTTTAATTTATTTCCTTTGCGATTGAAACATATTTTACATGTTTAAATACGTTATAATTTTCCTAGATTGTCTGAAAAAATTTGCTAAGGATTTAATTTAAAATTTAGTACACAAAAATCGGATTTTATGTGTTTTAAATGAAAAATCCGAAATTTCAAAGCGTTTGTGGACCCATTTAAAGTCTACGGAACACAAAAATATTTGGTAGGACAACTTTTTATGAGTAAAGGAACATTTTTAGATTGGGTACAAAGCGATTTGTTTCTAGAGGGGCGTTTGATGCACCCTACTATATATACATGAGTTTAACAAACTAATCATATTTTTAAATTGACGTTCTTCATTTCACTCAAAAATTTAGACACCGCGATGGGAACTACTTTTTTTTGTTAGTGACGTCGTAGGGTCTAATAACGTTGCTGTCTAGTATAGTTATTAAATTAAAATGAAGCATCCGGTCAATTGAAATTCTTCTGAACTTCCAGAAGTTCCTAAAATTTGCAATATTCAAAAAAATTAAAATATTACTATAATTTGAGTGGTGACTAATGAGTTATTTGAAACTGAGTATTTCTGGTACTTCGAAATTGAAAAAGGTGGTCATATTTGAAACAAGAAGCTTCATAATCGAATGAAAACAACGGATAACTCATATTTGAAAATACTGTCTCAGTGCAGACATATCTATCGTGTTCTTTCCCTCTAAATTTCAAAGCACGTTTTGTTCAGCCAACGTAATACTTTCTGATCCATCCAAATCTTAATATATAAAATGAAGAAATCCGTCTGCTGTTTTGATAAAGCATATGATTGGCCGAAAAATCCGTTGTTCAATAAAAAAAAGAAACCTTGCGGAAGCGACTGAATGTAAGGATAAAATAAAAAAAGAAACAAGCTGATATTATTGAGAGAAGGAGTGATTCATTTTGAAAAACATTCTTGATAACGCTCTTCAAAATAAAAAAAAACCCATAAAAATGTCAATCTTTGAATTAATGAGCTAAGAGCAGGCACTGAGCTGTGCCTTTAAATCACTCTGGCTTTTTATACATTTACTGACTTATGTTTAATTCTTCGATTATATTCATTTAACTGTTTGAATCCATTTTTATGGACGGTAATGCAGCGGGCCTCTTTGTGTTGCAGTCTAGGTACTCTACTAAATCTGTTGCACCTTAAGTTTAAATATTTTTTAACAAATATGACTTCCCAACTATTTCTAAGTGTATGAGATTCTGTCCAAGGAACTTAGTACGGGCGCAGCCCGTCAATAATGTCTGAGCAACGCTATAGGTATTGATATAAAGTTTTACTGCGCCCGGGCAACGCCGGGTCTAGCGCTGAAAGAGCTAGTATTCTATAATATCATGCCATATTTCGCAATCTGCTTCTAACCCCTTTCCCCAACATTCGATCCACAAAAAAAAAAATCCTTCCAATCCCAGAGCAAAAACCAAAAGCATCCTCATTTGCATGAAGAAGAAGAAGAAAAAGGAAGAGTTATTTAAATTCCATCAAGAGCGATATTTGCGGAAAGCTCTTTATCTTGAGCAACCATGTCAGAGACCAACCTTTACCAAAAAACATCTAATAGGAAGAGTCCTGAAACTTTTATGGGCGCCGCGATTCTTAAAAGAAAGGAATCGTAGAGTTGTTATACATTAGAGGGCGCATTGATTGAACAGATGTACTCATTTTCAAGAGTGGCTATTATCTCATAACATGGCTGGTCCAAGGGACACCAATTTTTCTGTGTTTTTATATGAAAACTATGTGACTGAAAGGAGTGGTCCCAAAGGGTCACAAAATGAGTCAAAACAGTAGTCATAAGGTTTAAAATTCAAAAGATTTTCTGAGGGAGGATCTCAACACTCTAGAAATTATAAAATCAATATTCAATGTGTTTAAAATTTTAGTGACTTAGAAGAACTGATGGTTTAAGATTTAAACTTTAAAAAACAGTGAGTGAAAACACTACTCTTAACCCGCGAGGACGCGCGTGGGGTCCGTCAGACCCCAGCGCTCAAATAAACTTTCACAGAAACTCTAATTTTCAACCTAAAGAACTGAAACCCCGTGTAGCTGCCTAAGATATTTCCACCAATAACCTCCTGAAGATTAAAAAAAGTAGATGCATTATTCCCCGTGTTAGGACGACGCTTTTATTGGAGCGTTTCAAAAATTAAGGGTATATGTGCGCTAGTTATGAACAAAAACATTGCAATAGATGACTAATAGTATCATTCTTTTCTTACAAAGACGAAATTATAGATGCACATTACTCAGTTTACTTGTTACCCACTTTTTTACAGGAAAATTTTTTTCAGGAAAGAATTATCGAAAAAAGTGGCAGATAACTCTACTATGTGAAATTGTCCACTATTCTCTGTTTACAAAAATCGGTCAACATAACAATACGCTTTTATACATTTAAAACTATTTTATGATGTATTTAAACCTTCCCTTGAAAAAATTTTGTATGTGCTGAGCGTTTAGAATGGAAAACGATACATGGGGTCTGACAGACCCCACGCGCGTTCCCGGGTAACAGAAAGGTAAAACTAAAATATGTTAGAATCAATGTTACTCCTAGGATTTTATTTGGAGGAGTAAAAATACTCCTTGATTTTGTTAGGAGGAGTGAAATTCAATTATGAGGAGTGAAATACGGAAATAGCATAAACTACATATACATTATACATAGGCACAAAAACCGCAATCAAACTCCCTAAGCATCAGAAAAGAAAAAGAAAACATATTTAAAAAGTATAACAATTAGGGTGTCATGGTTGAAACCAAAAAGGGGTTCACACATAGAGACAGAACAGTGTTTTGAGTAGAAAAAAATTATTTGTTGATTTCGTCGGGCATTTTTAAGCTAAACTTTTGTGAAAAATTCAAAGAGTGAAAATACTCCTCTCTCAGAGGAGTTAAAAATATCTCTGGTTAGAATAAAAGTAACACTATATGTAATTAATTTTTGTCTCTTTATTATACATTTACGGAACTTAATTTAATTAAATGTTAAAGTTTGTATATTTTAAATTATTATTCTTCAAATTTTATCATATTTTTCTACTAGTGTTTTTAAAAAATTTGAAACACATTTGGACTTTTGAAACACCCTGTATATAGACACTCAGGGTCTTCATACCGATGCTTTCTCTACGTATAGTTTCTATCTACGACTCTGATTCTTAAGAAAAGGGGGACAGCAGGGATTACCCTCGTAAGTAACCAAAACCAACGATAAATAATCCAGGATTCCCCCCCAAAGCCAAAAAAAGGGAGTAATGCAAGCGTTTTAAGGGAGCGTTTCCCCTGGGCTTTTTGCATTATTTCTCTATATCCGGATGACATTTGCGGTCGACAGTTGCGGTTACTGAATTTTTTTCTTATGATGAGGCGAAATACTAAACTAAACAAATCTCTAAATATATTGATTCATAAAGAGTATAAGAGGATAGTATGGAGAGTATTTGAGGATAAATCTTGATTCATAAAGAGTTTGGATGAAACTTGACTTGAAGTTGACTTTGCAAAGCTATGTAGATTTTCCCTTTACCTCGTACGATTTCTCGTAAAACAATCATACAGCACTGATTCTCCCAACACAAAGTATTGCGTAAACTATGTGGAATTTTATTTAAAAAATTAACTGTAAATTCCTCAATAAACATCATAGAGCTCCATTCCTTTTATCACAAACGTTTAACATTAGACAAAGGGCTAAGATTTCCTCTCGTTTCCCAGAGCAATTATTGTAAAGAGGTTCGACGACGAAGTATTTATCCTCAACAAACAGTACATTTTTCTTTCACCTTTTTTCCCCCACGAAAATAAGCGAACTTCAAAAGGTTTTAGAAATATTTATCAAAACCTAAAAGTGTTGCAGCTGCACGGCTAGACTCCGCGAAGAGAGAGAGATGGGCGCTTCTACAGCCAGCTCTCTCCCTCAGCTGGCGCTTCAGTGTTTTTTTTTTTTGAGCCTCGGCGGCGCTTTTGTTTTGCTTTCTCCTTTTGGCACATCTGCTTTTTTTGCTCTCCTTGCTTATTTCGTTTCGAACTATGTTTTGAACATGGTTTCGAACCTTTATGGCAATAAGGGTGGCCGCGACCCATTGCATTTCATGCGACAATAATTTTACAGACGAGTTCAGATGTTCAGAGATAAAAATGCTCAATTCGAACACTTTTATCGTGCTAATAAGTAGTACAATACAATGTATTTGTTGGTAAGGGGTGTTCCCAACAGTTTTCTTTCCAATTTCAAGGTCCCTCCAATGCTCCATGTCACAAATTTGAAACTAAGAAAACCATTCCAAAATTGAAAATTTTATAATATACTAGGTTCCAAACAAAAATGGGGGGGTCTTCAGATCTCTGCAGATAATGTTTTGGAATTTTACCTGTAGTGCTCTCTATCTCTCTCTCTCCCTTTCTCTGTCTCTCTTTTTTTTTCTTTCTATCTTTCTCTCTCTCTTTTTTCTCCCCTATCTTTCTCTTTCTATTTCTCTCTATCTCCCTCTCTCTCTCTTTTTTTTTTGACGAAGAACAAAATAGAAAACTCCATTTTCACAAATCTTTGATCATTAATATTTACAAATTCGTGTGTGGGGGAAATGCAGGAAACGCTACTGTTGCTGCTGATCGCAGTTGTCTGATGGCGACTTCATTTTCCTGTGAGAGAGGTTTTCATGTTTGCCGAGAGGAGCTTTTTCAGCTGCACATTCAGATTTAAAGCCTAATGCGTTTCATGATTTCGCCTCAAGAATTCTTCGAAACCTTTTAGTTTTTAATAGCATTTTTTTTCCTCCTTTTTTTGAGTGATGTAAAAGTTAATATGTTTTATTTCTTTCGCTATAGTGTTCAGTGTTCATGGCTCAATCATTTAAAACAAAGTTGCTTTAATTGCGACGAATATCGAGAAGTGAATGTTTTTCGATCCAAAGGTCGACATTTGAATATTTATTTTATTTTTTATTCCCTCTTTTATACTAGACTGCAACGTTTGCTGACCCTATAACGTCACTGTCATAACAGTTTCAATGATCAATGTGTGATCATTGAAAATTCCATCCCCGATTATCATTTTTCTAAATTCCATTAAGGGAACTCCATTCTTCGGCTAACAGATTAATATTGCAAACTCACCCCACGGTTTAGCAAGTGGTCCAATTTCTATCACATTGAGGATTTAAGTAGTACGGATACTCCTGTGCCTCATGCAATAATGCTTTTCATTTTATTATGTTTTGTTTCGTCACATGGGCCTTTTGAAACGCACTCGCACTACATTAGGTCCTAGCTCTTTAACGGTAAGGCTACGCCCCACTATCCCTATTCGAAATATGCTTGTCTAGAGCCCCTCTACCTCCCCTTCAATTATTGATGATTATTTCTGAATCACCCTGTATAGAATACAAAGTCGTATTTTAAAACAAACACTTGAAAAACACTGTTTGCCACTTTTTAGTATAATTCTGCTCATTAAAAATCAACCAAATAATGTTATCATTATGGTTTTGTACAAATTTCATACTGAAGATAAATTTGATTAAACCACAATTTAAAGAGGACATCAAATAAAAATTAAAAAAAATATAATTTTAGTGGTGACTATTGTACTGCTTAAAACTGGCTAATTCTATTATTTCAAAATTGAAAGCAATGGGTTGCTCACTTGGTGTTTAATTTCACTATTTAAATTAACTCAAAATGTATCATTTATGTCACATATGGGCAACCTCCGGCCCGCCTAACCATTTGTTTCGGCCCGCGGAACATTTTAAAAATTGTCATGGAGAAAAGACTTAAAACACTACTTTTGAGGATCAAATTTCAAAATTTTTTCTGGGGGAAAACCCCAAACCCCACTCCACATTTGAAAGTCTGTTATACAGTGTGTTTCCTTTGAAAATTCTGTCGCTTACAAGAAACGGTTCCCTTTGCGTGTTCCCCAAAGTTGTTTCAAATGATATAAAACACTAGTTAAAGGGGAAAATTTTTAAAATTTTACTCCAGAAACCCCCAGCCCGGGTGACCCACAGACCCCCATTTTTACTTGTAGCTACTATATAAAATTTGACATTATGTGTAACATAATTCGAATACTTTTAAGTGATCTAAAACTTAACTAAAATGTTCCAGTACCTTTGAAATGACGTGAAATCAATACTCCAAATCAAAAGTCTGGTTGCGGCTTTGGTGAAATTCCCTAAAAACTTTCTATTTTCACGTTTGTAGACCAATTTTAACACATAAATATACAAAATGAGTCATTAATACAGCAGTGTTATATGATCCATTCTTATGTTTTCTTCAAGAATTTTTAAAGTTGTGCAAAATACATACTAGAAAATCATTTTAAATATTCCAATCTAGACTACACAGTCATATATCAATACAAACATTTGAGCCACACTGTTTGAAACCTTTTAGTTTAATTTTGCTTATTAACATCAACCAGATAATGTTAGCACTCTGGTCTTGTACAAATAGGATCATTAATAAAATTCAAACTAGATTAAATTACAATTTTAAGAGAACATAAAATAAAAATAAATATCATTTTAGTGGTGACTATTCTACTGTTTAAAACTGGCTAATTCTATTGTTTCAAAATTGAAAGCAATGGGTCGCTTGCTTGGTGATATTTAAGGGGGCGTCATTTGCAAATTGAATCCTTGAGAAATTTGTGAATGACCCCTTGAGAAAAGCCTTAGTCATCTAGCCTGTGCGAAAACCTCTGATCTGGATATAAGAGCGTTCTTTTAGTGCCCCCTTTTACGACTTTCCTTCAGGATCAATCCCCGAAAAAACAAAACCCGGAGATATGTATTTCTCTTCTGCCCCCTTTTTATCTGTTCGCAGCGGAATCTTCCTTTCATAAAGTTCCCTTCCTTGAGGGTTGCCAGTCTTGTGAGACTTGGGCAAAAAAATGTCGTTCTGAGAGAAGTTCTTCTTGAATGAATGGTTACAGTTGACTCCTTGTGATCACTTTTGTCCAAGAGTAGAATGATAGCAATATCCGAATGAGCATTTTCAATCACATGACTCGGACCTAACAACGGTTTTAGCAACAGAAAATGTTACAGTTTTTTGCCCTACAGAGGTTAACAGTTACAGAAAATGACTGGCCGTGGAATTCTTCTATTGGAGCATTTGCAATCACGTGACCCCATACCTAAAAACCGCCTTAGCAACAGACAAACAACGGCCTTAGCAACAGTTAAAAGCCCTACAGAAGTTAAAAGAAAATAACCGCTTGTGACGTCACCTGAAAACACTCTATTGATGATAATAAGCGATTGGATACTAGAAAGTTTTAAACAGTGTAACTCGAGTGTTTGCTTTAAAATCACAACTGTGTAGTCCTAATTGAAGTACTACTTGAAACGATTATATACCTAGAATGCATTTTGTAAATTTTACATTCTTAAAGAAAAGTATGAGAGTGGACCATATCGTCGGCTTACAGTCGAAAGGCACTAACGGCATTATTCACATCCCTCATATAACCCTAAGCCGGCCGGTTTAGGTCAGCTTTCGTATTCATATCCTCTGGTTAACGTCGTTTTAGGAGCTAAGCCAACAGATTTTAAGCCGCCCGATCCTGCGCTGGCTTAGCTTTGGTTAACCTTACGGAGCATGCGCAGTAGTTGTTTTTCTTGGCGAAATTAGTTTTGTTTACAAAATGGCCGACTACAGCGATAATCACAATTTGCTCTTTGCAATCTTTACAAATAAAAAAACGTTTGTGTGAATCTAATTAGTATCCGGAATCTTACAGGAATTGTGTTTTTATTTTAATTCATCATTATTGTTTGTTTTGAAAGCTCTAAGTTTATATTTTCAGGCAAGTGAATTGCAATTTTTCTGAGCGAAAATTTTGCATTAGATTTTAAGCTGCATTTAAAGTTATAGTATAAATAGTTTTAATAAACCTGTTTCCAATAGATTGTTAACCTGGAGGTAATTACAACTCCTACACATCTTTGTTAATTGTTATTTTAATCATCAAATAGATTTATAAGAATTCTGCTTTTCCATTGCTAAATATTTTATATCAGAATGTTCAAAGAACAAAAAAAGTATAGTTTTTTTTGTTTAAATTATTTCACAAATTTAATACAAGAATACCAAACAAAAACAAGAGATAAAATATAAATCTCCAAGTGGAAAGACTAGCCCTTCAAGGCGATAGAGAATCTATACTTAAATAACATTGCAAAATATTTAAGAAATAATAAACAAGACCAAGGCAAGAAAACAATGGACTCTAACCGCCCATCTGGTTCGAGACTTCACGGAACCAACACGTGACCTACAACTGAGCTTGCAATTGGTTACCACAGATACTACACTAGTAGATCTACTAGTGTAGTATCTGTGGTAACCAATTTAGGTCACGTGTTGGTTCCGTGTGACGTCAGACGGTTAGAGTCCATTACTAAACAAATATAAATTAATGAAAATGGCAGAAAGCTGGTAACAGTAACAAAATAAATATACTTCATTAGAGTGAAAAATATAGATCCAGGTCGTCGATGTTTATAAGTTAAAAATAAATTTCTTTTGAAAACTGAATATTTGTTACTACTGATTGGACTTAAATGTAAGGTATTATATAAATTTGGAGCTAAATAATAGAAATGTTTACAAAATAAATTGCTATTGATGTTGTGTTATATGACCTTTCTCTAATTTTAAACAGAGATTTCTTAAAATTAGGGTAAAGCAGAATACGAAAAAAAAGCGTTATAATGGAGAGGCAATAAATTAAGAGATCTAAAATTATATGGATAAAACTGCTGATTTAGAATTTT
This sequence comes from Tetragnatha montana, assembly GCA_963680715.1. NCBI lineage: Eukaryota > Metazoa > Arthropoda > Arachnida > Araneae > Tetragnathidae > Tetragnatha > Tetragnatha montana. Next base: position 60,203,554 of record OY796680.1, on the reverse strand, counting down.
GAATTGAAATTATTGGTTGTGAATTGGATCTATATTCACCACTCCGAATAGTGGCACCATAATTTTTTAAGGAATAAAACCAGGAAAAATATAAGGTTTTTAAAAATGATGAATCTATTTTACATTTAGGTGGTAGAATTTAAGTAAAAAATCCTTAATTTTTTCCTTCAATTCAAAGATGTGAGTGGTCCATTTAAGGTTTGAATCTATATAAAGTCCAAGATATTTCTAACTCACAGCAGATTGGAAAATATGACAATAAAAGTTTTATTTATTTATACAAGATAAGGTGTGATATTTTAGTTCAAAATTTAAAGCAGAATGTCTTAAGCTGAAATGAATGTAGGGTAGGGTGGTCCTCATTTTCTGAAGTTTTGAAAATTATTGCTCTCGCCCTCTAAATTTGTTCCATTATATCTAAAAATAATTCTTGTAAAATTTTATCACTTTCAAATAATAGTATTTATTGGTTATATTAACCTTTTAAACGCCGCAATTCAAATTTCAAATGAAAAGTTCTGGTTTTCAGCTTAAATGACTTGTTTCATCATTACTAAACCCATTCTTGTCATTTTTTGGCAGAAGTATGATTTTGAGGATGTTCCCATTTGGGAACATCCTCAAGTTATCTGCAGTTATCTGCTTAGTCTAAACATCTGTAGTGTGAGTTTGCCTGGTCTTTTAATATAAAATGGGCAGCTGTTAGCAGCTGTAAAAAATATTTTGATGAAAAAAGAATCTACCTGGATTAACAGCTGTATTCAGACAAAAATTGTCAAGTACTCCCAATATTTGAAGAATTTATTAGATGAAGAATAAATTTCATTCAATTTAAAAACCTTTTTTTTTATTTTTAGAAATTTTCAGACCATCTTTAAAATGAAGGAAATAAAACGCATGTGGTAACAATAAAAGGCAAAATGCAGAAACATTAATAAATAACCTCATCATTTTTTGTAAGCACACTTTTCTTTTTTTAGAAGACTATGAGAAATACTGAATTAGCAAGTATATTTGTTATTTCAAAGAGTTTTCTTTTGTTATTTATCAAGTTTTATGCAAAAAAGATGTTTTGGCCAGGAATTTCGCGATTCCCGTTTGTTGGATTGGATATTGGATTGGTAACATTATATTTTCCGGTCTGTGTGCTTGATTTCCCGCCTGAATGAAGCGTGGTGAAAGCCGAAAATAATATCATGTGACAGTCAACAACCAATGAAGACACTTTGTTGAAGGGCGCCAAGTTTGCAGATATCTCGCCAGATCAGGAAACGGCTTATGAGCTGGGCTAAAAAACCAGGCGATGTGAATAAGGAATAAGCCTAAGCCGTTAAAGCTCAAACTTAAACCGGCCGGCTTAGGCGCTACCCACACCGAGCTCGCCACTCCAGAGCAATAAAATAAATCAATCTTGACCCCTTGGCCCTCGCAGCCTTCGCAATACAAGATAACGTTAATTGACCTCCTGGACAGTCGAGTAAACAAGACACTCTCAACCCCCTCTCTTCTATAGGGAAGGCTGAATGGGGAACCTGAGTCCGCCTGTCAAGATAACGATCTTTATTGCACAGTACGCACGACGAGCTCGGTGTGGGTAGCGCCTTAGGCTAGGGATGTGAATACTGCCGTAAGTCACTCTTTGCTCAACTACTCCGTACGAGGTTATGCCAAATTTGGCGATCATTTTACCGTTGCCTTTCTAGTTATAGTGTATGAAAAAGAAAATATTATTATAAAATCTTTGAGAAATCGAGTTATAAAATCTTTTAATCCCTAAAATAACTCAATTACATGATCAAATAATTTCAATTTAAGAAATTATTAATCGCAAACCAACATTTAAGCTTTTTACTGTATGAATTCTTTCTGTTTTAAAACAAACCTGCGCCAAGCTTCCACCGCTTTCAAAATATCTTCCAAAAGTGACTTAGTGCCTTTCGACTGTAAGCCGACGATACATAACACTAGTAAATTAATGACTCATTTTGTGTGATTATGTATTAAAATTGGCCTTCAAACGAGAAATAAAGGAGCTTTTTAGGGGATTTGATAACATTATTGATATCATTAAAAACGATACATTTTGCTCTAAGTTAAATAGCTATAGAGCATTCGCACATGACGTCACTTGGAGGACAAAAACAACGTTGCTAAGGCCGTTGTTAGGCGGAGTCATGTGATTGAAAATGCTCTATTGCTATTTGCTTATTTTTCCTGCCAAAGGGGGAGTATGAGTGATGCTTACGTAAAATTTTACAAACACTGCATTTTCGAAAATATCTCGTTTCTTGCATAAATAATTTCAAAATTCAACCAAAAATGAATTACAAAAAACTGAACTATGAAAATAAGTAAGCCTTTTTCACAAAGAAAGTTTTAACTTAAGTCAAGTGTTCATGGAGAACAAAGAATTACAGAAATATAAGCATTGCTAAAGATTTAGAGGACCTATCAGGGACACCGAGCTATCGAGGCAAACAGCCTCGGATGCTCGTAATAAGAAGTAAGTAAGTAACAAGTAAGTAAGTTCATACAAAAAGAGAACAGAGGGGGAATGGTTCGGGCAGTTTTCTTACGTAATTATGAGAGGGAGGCTACGGTTTGCTTATTTTTTGCTGACAAGGGGGGGGTCAAAAATGACCAAAAACATTGAAACAGATTAATCATGCCGCTATTGTATGGGTTTTGGTCTGCATTTGGTAACTGTGATTTTCAGTGATCATGAAAAAAAAAAGTTTCGCACCATTATACTCGACAGCAACGTTTCCTGAACCCAGTACGTCACTACGCGGAAGGATAAAATGGGTAAACACAAATTATGTTGGGTTGCTAGGAGGAGTTTCGGTACGCAAATCGTGATAAAAAGACACTTACATGGGTTTAACAAAATAATCATAGTAGTTGGTTTGAAATTTTTTCAAACCGCCATCTTCTCTATCATCAGCCAACCTGGCAACCCTTCCCGTTTCCATGACGACCGCATCCAGGTGACATCTCGATCTACTCCCGGGTCCTTATTTCTCTCTCTGTCGGCTTTTACACCTGTCAGCAGGACGATAAAAGGGGGGAATCCTCTCGAGAACCCCAGAGGGAAAGTGGCCGGAACACTCTTTAGGGAAGAACCTATAGAACTGAGGATTTTTTTTTCTGCCGTCGTTACTCCTCGGTTTATGATATCCAGTGTCCAACTACACATACTGCTTGTCGAGCACCAGTGTGGCTTTTAAAGAAATTTATTTCGGGAGGGGCCCAAAATTATCACTCAGTCCCTCCCATGCATATTTTATATATTTAGTGTAGCTTTTTAATACATTTTTTGGTAGAATTAGCGTCTTAAAGTACTTAATATAAGAAGAATTGTGAGTTTGGGTATTCTGATTCTTAAAACAGGTTTTTACCTTGTTTTTGGTACCCTTAGTCCGAATTTTGGACATATATTTTTTATGTAAAAAAAATTATACGTACAAAAGGGGGTCTAGGGGTTGCCCTCCAGATTTTTTTTTTGGAAATTTCAGTGGTGTCTAAGAAAGGGGGGGGGCATCGAGGGAAACTAGTAATTAAAATATTTCGTCATTATTGTTGAAAATTATGTTCGCAAAATTGAGTTTGATAGAAGGATTTTACTGTTTTTGTTATCTATTTCTGAGAAAAAAAAATATATTTTGAGCTGAAGTATGTTTAGTTTAGTTATTTATCATTTACTAAATAGGGGATAGTTATTTTGGCAATTAAAATTTTCATGAGGATACAAATACTCAAATTTAACATAAGTTTTTAAGTACTTTACATAGTTTACTTATACATTTGCACTATAACTATGTGTTGATTTTCTTCATCATTATCACTCGTTATTTACGTTTACACTGAAGCGGTGTTATAAAGTTTCAAGAGCAACAGATGAGTTAACCTTCACCAATAGTTTAAAATTTGTTAATAATTTCTTAACGTAGTATTAAAACATTATGTATATGTCTTTGACTTTGTTGTTTCTTTACTAATAAATATCTTCTTACCATTTTCTTAAAGTTTTCCAACGATAGTAGCAAATTTCCTCATTCATGTATCAAAAACTTACATTTCATGTATTTTTAAAACAAATCGTAGCAAACATAACCTCTACTAAACCATTTTGCCCCCTTTTAAAAAATGCAAAAAAAAAATAAAATAGGGATGTAGACAAAAAGAAACGACTACTTTAAAAATGCCTTTGCGTCGTAGCGAAAATGTCCACTGATACCATATCCCGTCTCGAAATTTGCCTGTTTTTGTCATAAAAAGGAGATGACATCCGTTTCCTACCCCCCCCCCGAGAAAAAAGCAGTTGAAGGCAAAGTGCTGCTGCAAGGTGCAGCAATTTTAAGCTTCCTGCGGAAAAAGCGCCACGGCTCAAACAGTCGGGGCTGTCCTCAGAGTACGGAGGGCGAATTTCAAGGTTGAATTAAATTTATTATTTTTTTTAAATATTTATCTTCTGGCAATTTCTACTGGAGGATTTAGGATAAAAGTAAAGAAAAGTGTCTATAATAGCCCCATAAAAATAAAAGATTCGGTTCTCTGTCATATGTCAATCATTATTTTTTTATTGTTTTTTAATTGTAGTATCTTAAAGATTTCCCCCTTTTTTAAATTTTTTTTTAAGAAAAACTGAAACAGTTTATTTCGCCCTTTTCCTTATTTTCAAAACCAATCTAAGTTCTTTAATTAAGAGTAGATTGCAGAAGAATAAATGCAAAAACAGCTCCTATTTACATGGCACTAAAAAGTTAAGTTAATCACCAGGAAATTATTTAATATTTTATTGGTATTAATTATTATGTAACACTACGAACCATGTGGCACTCGGGTGCTCCTAAATAGGGTGAACCGACCAGTAATTGACCAGTTAGTGGAAATTCCTCCAAGTTTTATTTTTCTCTCTAAGAAAAAAAATTTTCTAAAAAAAATGACAGTCGTATAATATCAATGAAAGTATGAGGAATAATAACTGATAATCATTTTTCCTTTCACTTTTATAGAATTTTATTTATTTATTTTAAAAGCAATTAATTGAGATTTGGCCAGTAGTTGACCACCTACATCCACTATTTGACCACCATTATTCCAGTAATTGACCATTGCCATGTTCAACATTTCCAGAATAAAAATCAAAGTATACAGCTCAAACACAAATCAACCAACCGATCCACAACGCAACATATCATTTCCAAAAGAGCTATTTGTTCGAGTCCCACTGAAAATTTCCATATTTCTTTAAAACAGGGTGTTCTTCCTAAAGTTGGCTGAAAAAAAATACGCAACGGAGACGTTTAAAGAAAACGTTTCAGAAACCCTTACACAAACTTTCATTCAATCTGATTAAAATTCACTCACAAAAATAATTAAGAATTGGCAAATTTCAGCAAATTTGTAAGTTAATAGTTTTTTATGACAATTTTAATATAACAAATTTTAACTGTTTAATTAAATGGTGTTAAAAGTTCGAAACTTATATTTTTTACTGTGCATTGAAATGTACAGTCGGAGTAAAAAAAAACGTTACAAGGACCCTTATAAGGAATCTAGATATTAACCCCGTGCGCATGGTATAGGAAAAAAGGTTTGAAAATATTTCGCTAATCCCGATCGCCAAAGGTTTGCCACTTGTTAAAATTACAGTAACCCACAGAACTAAGCCAAACCTTTTGTAATTTGTTAATATTTGCGTTTCTCAATGTGGATCCCTGTGGCTTAACGGTTAGAGCGCTGGTATTGAATACTTTAAGTCGCATTTAAACGTTACCTGCCACTTATTTTGCTGATTTTATAATTTTCAAGAGTTAGAAGTTTCACCTGAAGTTAATTATTATTTCAATTACGTTCTTATTTGTAGAAAATGTATTACTTTTAATAAAAAATATTTAAATGCTGGATGCAATTTTAATTTTTATTTTTAAATTAAGATTTTTTCCGTTATTCACATATATATAATGGTATAGTAAATTTCTATTTTTCAAAGAGTGGCTACCATTTTATTCAAACAGGAGTGTAGCCTTAGAAAGAAAATTAATATCCACTTTGTTAATACAGACAGTCCGAAAAGCACATTGACCTTGAAAGCCCGTTGAATCAAACACGTATTCTTGTGAACATCATTTTGAACTAAAAATTTTATTGCTGACCAACCGATGCCGAAAATGAAAACCGTTTTTACTTAGATTATTTTTCTAGATTTTATGAATTTCGGAAATATCTAAGGGACTTTTCGCTCACACTTTAGGAATTAAAAGTAACCCTTAAATATTACTTTTACGTATGCAAATTTTTGGAATAATATCTTCATCGCGCAAGATGTGTCAGTGTAGGATTGACTAATTTGTAACAAAAAGATCATGCACAAGTGTCTTTCTTTGACAGATAGGAAGGAAATCGACTCTAATTTCATAAGTTATTGGATCCATGAGCATGCAAAGGTTGCTTTTAAGTCATTCCAGTCCGATTAGTCGGTTACGGGGTTCCAGCAGCGTAAGCTGCTCTTGCCTCTAACCCAATTTAACCCGGATCATGACAAAAACTGTTCCACAATCCATATTAGTTGGTTACGGGGTACCAGCAACGTAAGCCGTTTCTGTCCCTTAGCAGCATAGTCAGCCAATAGCCTCATTAGCTATGACACGCCGCTAAACCAAGCTAACCTGGATGCGTTAACGGTTCCAGTCAGATCTGTTATTATTTATAAGAAATTTATAAATTAATACTGGTGGTAAAAATAATCATCTTTGGAAAGTATTTACACTTCTCAGGTTTTTTTTAAGTTTAAAATGACCACCACTTTTATTTTTATGTTTTTTTATTTAGGTGTTTTAATCATGTATCTTTCAGTACCTGTTCCCCGCCAGCTAACCTTCAGCGAAAACACATGGAGAAGAATGCGGTTGGTCTCAGAACCCATCTTCGAGTGAATTATGCTGTGGGTTTGGTAAAAGGTACAGCTGTTACGGGCAAAGTCATAAATCGGGTATTATTAAAAATGCTCAAAGAGGAGGGGGTAGGCTTCAGCTCGAAAGCCCCCTGTAGATCCGCCACTGATTATAATTACCAAGTGTAACAATAAGAGTAAATTTCATAAATCTTCTTTATAACCAAAATATCTTAAATTGTTAAACTTATTTTTTATTTTATTGACTTAAAAGAAAAGCTTCTATTTTTATTTCAATAATATAATTTGTAATTTTTTAATTTATGATCATGACATTTTATCACGCTGCACTTATTAATCCACAAGTTGCTGATGAAAAGTAAAAAGCTATGCACATTGCACACACAAAAATATAACGTCATTTAAAAGAACTTTATAAACATAGTTAAAAAGGAATTATTTTCTGAAATACTACTAAGAATTATGTTTATAACTTGTATTTGCTTGAATAAATTTGGTAACAAAATGCTTAAGAAATTTTTCTGACTAAAAAATTTCTTTAAATAAAATATTTTTTCTAGTGAGAGGTTCAAAATATCCTAAAAATTACCTATATATCATAGCTGATTATTTTTTTTGTAAGATCATAGTGGAAGAGCTAGAGTTCCAAGTAAGTTTTATGAATAATTATTTTAAGATTTCGGGTGAAACGTTAACAGCTGCTATAAAAAAGTGCTTTGAATAAAAAAAATTATTTAAGAATACTCCTCCACAAAGATTGGATCATCCGTAAATGAATTTAAATATCAATCGTAGTAACATTAAGAATTATCAGCATTGAGGATAGAACCCGCGAACCTCCGATTACAAAGACGTTACTCTAACCACTATACTACTATTTTGAGGCATTTTTATTTGAAAAAAAAACTGAGCCAAATCATGGATAACCAGCCAAATATGTTTCCTAAAATTAGATATTAGAATGGTTTTCGCCAATATTTTCCTGTGCCAAATCATGGATAACCAGCCAAATATATTTCCTTAAATTGGATGCCCTTAATTATTCTCGACAATATTTTCGTATCAGAAGAGCGATTATGCGAATTTATTGAAATAATTTCAAATCCTCCCCCTCGCTTTGTTTATGGGTCTAGGGCTACAAAACTTGTTTTCTAGGGATATTTGGGGTGTGCGCTGTCATAATAAAAAACGATCGGGGATGTAGCTCATAGGAAAATAAAAGTTGATGCTTAGTTCAATATGTATACGCCCCCTTAGGAACTTAAATTTTATTCACTTTTCAAATAGACGTAAAATGATGAAGATTGGCGTTTAAAGTATCCTTCTAACCCCAGCCGATCGTTTACAATCGTCACTGTAACGTTTTTTTTTTACTCCGACTGTACAGTCGTGGAAATTAAAACCGTTACAGTGGACGGTGTGAGCAAACGGCTAGGGTTAGAAGGGTACTTTAAACGCCAATTTTCATGAAATAATGTCTGCTTGAAAATAAGCTATAACATAAGTCCTTAGGGGGTCGTCTTCATATTAAACGGAGCCCTAACTTTTTTTTTTCTACGGACGCCATCAAAGATTATTCTTGATTCTGAAAGTGCACCCTCTAAAACCCTTAAATACCAAGTTTCATATAATTTTGGCCAAAAATAAAGCCAGGAGGAGGGGTTGATCTACGTAGAATTTAGGTTGAAATCTCGTATTTCGTATATTTTGATCCCTATAGCCATTAACCCCGTGCAAGCAGTAGGAAATTTCAAACAGAAAATTTCCGCCAACCTCTAATCGCCAAAGTTATATAGCTTATGAAAATTACGGTAACCCGCAAAACATAATAGTAGTGGAGAAATGAGCGTTCTACCGCAGCCGGCGGCTCGCGGCTCTGCGGCTCGATTGCGCCGGTTGCGCCGGTGGAAATTGAGATTGCGCCGGTTGCGCCGGTGGCTCTGCAGCTCGACTGCGCCGGTTGCGCCGGTGGAAATTGAGACTACGCCGGTTGCGCCGGTGGAAATTGAGATTGCGCCGGTGGAAAGGGGGCTCCCTGCCCATTCTACTTAATTTCGGCTCCTACCCATTCTACTAAATTGCGGCTCCCTACCCATTCTACTTAATTGGGGCTTCTGCCCATTCTACTTAATTGCGACTCCTACGCATTCTACTAAAATGCGGCTCTGAGGCGCAACCAACAGCACGAAGGTACTTTGCGGCTCTACCACTAAATTGGGGCTCCTGCGCATTCTACTAAAATGCGACTGTTACCCATTCTACTAAAATGCGGCTCTAAGACACAACCAACAACATGAAGTTAAATTAAGATTTTCTGAAAGTTATTTTACATAAAATGATAAGGTCGGAAATTCCCAGGAGATGTTAGCCCCGCGTTAACAAAGCGTAACGGTACCAGTGGACAGCCTCCCCTAGCATTTCACAAAGAGGGATACCTATGACATCATGCTGACAATCCCTTACCTTTCACAAAGCAATACATGTGCTGATAACCCTTGAGGGAGATAACGATTGCATCTTTTCATACAATACCAAGGAATTCGAACTCGGTCGTGAAACGTTACCCTATTGGTGGATTTATATTCTACAATGATTAAAAATTACTAACTACATTCACATTAGATAAGATTTCGAATATTTTAAGCAATTTTTTAAATGAAATATACTTTTTATTACGAGTTCTGTATATGAGTTGATTTTTTTCATAGAATGTTAAGAGCATTCAAGTTAAAAATGATAGTTACGATTGCAAAGTTAATTTCCCCTATGATTCAATTTAAAATATTACTTATTTTATTCACAAAGACACTTTCACTATGATTCAATTTAAGATATTACTTATTTTTTTCGAGAAGACACTTTTTCTAGTTAAACATGTGAATATATGATTAATCGCCTAAAATTAAATTATTCAATTACATTTTTTTCTGAAAGCATTAGGAATAAGATGATTTTTGTAACACAATTGTAAAGAATATACAATTTCCCAAACATTTAGGAGAATTTCTATCCTTAACCTTTTCTTTAAAGTGAATCTTTTACACTACATGCTTTCATTTTTATGAATAACTATTATATTTATTAAACATGTAATAATTTTCCTATACCAAAGAAAACTGTTTTGAATATTTCTTATAAATACTAACAAATTTATGCATACATTTTACTATGAATAACATAAATATTATTACCCATTATAAAGTTGAGACAATTTTTCTAATGCTAGTATTATAGTTTGAATGCAACAGAAGTTAAAAGCTCTAACATGAAAAAAAAACTTTACAATAAAATGTAAGAAAAGAAAAAACAAACTTTTTAACCCACAAATCAATGATACTATACCGGTGATACATGCGCTACAAGAATTTTCCTATTTGTTAATCCTTTGAACACCATTAAATATCATTCACAAGAAGAAAAGAAACAATATAGAATAAAGAAATGATCATATGAAAGGAAATCTTTTTCCTCAAAATTAAAATTATGGGTGTACTACATCCTTTCACATATGAACTATGACATTAAAATTAGTAAAACATAAAGAGGAAACAACACAAAAAGGAAACACATATTGAAAAAACATAACATATTTATTATGGAAATGAAAAGAAAATGTAAAAACGTTGATAGAAAAAAACCTTATAAACTATATATCTAAGAACTTCATGAAAAATAAAGACGAATACAGAAAAATAACTATTACCTTTGAAAAAATAAAGAGAAAAACTTAAAATTATAGCAAGAGGAAACATCAAAACACTGTAAGAAACTAAAAACATTGAGAAAAATAATGACAAATGCAGAAAAATAACTTAAGAATTTGAAAAAATAAAGGAGAAAAGGTAAAAATATAACAAGAGGAAACAATAAAACATTGTAAGAAACTAAAAACATTGAGAAAAATAATGACAAATGCAGAAAAATAACTAAAGACTTTGAAAAAATAAAGGAGAAAAGGTAAAAATATAACAAGAAATAAAATATTTACACTGCATAACTTAAAAAAAATGTTAAAAATAAATAAAAACTTTGAAAAAATAAAAGACAAAAGCAGAAAAATAAAGGTTAAAACATTGAAAATAACTAAAATCGTTGAGAAAAATAATGACAAATGCAGAAAAATAACTTAAGAATTTGAAAAAATAAAGGAGAAAAGGTAAAAATATAACAAGAGGAAACAATAAAACATTGTAAGAAACTAAAAACATTGAGAAAAATAATGACAAATGCAGAAAAATAACTAAAGACTTTGAAAAAATAAAGGAGAAAAGGTAAAAATATAACAAGAAATAAAATATTTACACTGCATAACTTAAAAAAATGTTAAAAATAAATAAAAACTTTGAAAAAATAAAAGACAAAAGCAGAAAAATAAAGGTTAAAACATTGAAAATAACTAAAATCGTTGGTAGAATTGTAGAAAAAACTTTAAAATATAACAAGAGGAAACATTACAACACTGCAATGTGCTAAAAACTTTGTGAAAAAACGAAGACAAATATAGTAAAATAACTAAAAACTTTGAAAAAATAAAAGACAAATGCAGAAAAATAACTAAGATCTTTGAAAAAATAAAGGTTAAAACATTGAAAATAATTAAGAACTTTGGTAGAATTGAAGAAAAAACTTCAAAATATAACAAGAGGAAACATTACAGCAATGCAATATACTAAAATTTTTGTGAAAAGCGAAGGCAAATACAGTAAAATAACTAAAGACTTTGAAAAAATAAAGACTAATACAGAATAATAACTAAGAACTTTGAAAAAATAAAGGTGAAAACATAAAAGAATTACAAGAAAAAAACATTACCCTACTGCATGAAACTAAAAACTTTACTTAAAATGAACTAGAAAACGAAAAATTTTAAAAAGAAATGTTATCTTATGCATTATGAAACTAAAAATTTTGTTGAAATAAAAACTTAGAAACTCTAAAACTGAAGACTTTGTTAAAAAATAACTAAGAACTTTGAAGAAATAAAGGTGAAAACATAAAAGAATTACAAGAAAAAAAACCCATCCCACTCCATGAAACAAAAAAACTTTACTTAAAATAAAGTATAAAACGAAAATTTTAAAAGAAATGAAAACTTATGCATTAAAGCTAAAATCTGCTGAAAAAAATAAAGACAAACATAGAAAATAACTAAGAGCTTTTGGTATAAACGAAGAAAAACTTTAAAATAATACAAGAAATAAAAACTTTGCTTACATAAAACTGAAAAATCTCACAAGAAATAAAAAAAATCACACTGTAAAACTTAAAAAATTGTTAAAAATAAATAAAAAATTTGAAAAAATCTTACAAGAAATAAAAAGTTACACTAAAAAATTAAAACTTTACCAAAAATTAAACTGTAAAACTAAAATTTGTAAAAATAAGTAAAAAAACTTTGAAAATATTACAACAAATAAAAAGTTACACTGCAAAACTTAAAAAAAACTTTGTTAAAATAACGAAAACTGAAAAATCTTACAAGAAATAAAAAAAATACACTACAAAACTAAACTTTACCAAAAATTAAACTGTAAAACTAAAAAAATTGTTAAAAATAACTAACAACTTTGAAAAAATCTTACAAGAAATAAAAAAAAGTTGCTACAAAACTAAAACTTTACCAAAAATTACACATGCATTAAAGCTAAAATCTGTTGAAAAAATAAAGACAAACATAGAAAATAACTAAATACTTTGGTATAAATGAAGGAAAAAAACTTAAAATAATACAAAAATAAAAACTTTGCTTACATAAAACTGGACAATTTTCTAAAATAAAGACTGATATCGAAAATAACTAAGAACTTTGAAAAAATAAAGATGAAAACATAATAATATTACAAAAAATATTATTACACTGTAGGTATGAAACTAAAAAACTTTACTTAAAATGAACTAGAAAACGAAAAATTTTACAAGAAATGAAAACTTATGCATTAAAGCTAAAATCTGTTGAAAAAAATAAAGACAAACATAGAAAATAACTAAGAGCTTTTGGTATAAACGAAGAAAAACTTTAAAATAATACAAGAAATAAAAACTTTGCTTACATAAAACTGAAAAATCTCACAAGAAATAAAAAAAAATCACACAGTAAAACTTAAAAAATTTGAAAAAATCTTACAAGAAATAAAAAGTTACACTAAAAAATTAAAACTCTACCAAAAATTAAACTGTAAAACTAAAAATTTGTAAAAATAAGTAAAAAAACTTTGAAAAATATTACAACAAATAAAAAAAAGTTGCTACAAAACTAAAACTTTACTAAAAATTAAACTGTAAAACTAAAAACTTTGTTAAAAATAAATAAAAACATTGAAAAAAATCTTACAAGAAATAAAAAGTTATACACTACAAAACTAAAACTTTACCAAAAATTAAAATGTGAAACTAAAAATTTGTTAAAAATAAATAAAAACTTTGAAAAAATATTACAACAAATAAAAACTTTCACTACAAAACTAAAAAAAAAACTTTGTTAAAGTAACAAAACTGAAAAATATTACAAGAAATAAAAAAAAATTCATACTGTAAAACTTAAAAAATATGTTAAAAGTAAATAAAAACTTTGAAAAATATTACAAGAAATAAAAAGTTACACAGTAAAACTAAAAAAACTTTGTTAATAATAAAAAAAAATTTTAAAAATAAGTAAAAACTTTGAAAAAATATTACAAGAAATAAAAAGTTACACTACAAATCTAAAACTTTACCAAAAATTAAACGGTAAAACTTAAAAAATATGTTAAAAGTAAATAAAAACTTTGAAAAATATTACAAGAAATAAAAAGTTACACAGTAAAACTAAAAAAAACTTTGTTAATAATAAAAAAAAAATTAAAAAATAAGTAAAAACTTTGAAAAATATTACAAGAAATAAAAAGTTACACTACAAATCTAAAACTTTACCAAAAATTAAACGGTAAAACTAAAAACTTTGTGAAAAATATATAAAAACTTTGAAAAAATATTACAACAAATAAAACATTTCACTGCAAAACTAAAAAAAAAACTTTGTTAAAGTAACAAAACTGAAAAATATTACAAGAAATAAAAAAAATCATACAGTAAAACTTAAAAAATATTTTAAAAATAAATAAAAACTTTGAAAAATATTACAAGAAATAAAAAGTGACACAGTAAAACTGAAAAAAACTTTGTTAATAATAAAAAAAATTAAAAATTAGGTAAAAACTTTGAAAAAATATTACAAGAAATAAAAAGTTACACTACAAAACTAAAACTTTACCAAAAATTAAACGGTAAAACTAAAACTTTACCAAAAATTAAACGATAAAACTAAAAATTTTGTGAAAAATATATAAAAACTTTGAAAAAATATTACAACAAATAAAAAATTTCACTGCAAAACTAAAAAAAACTTTGTTAAAGTAACAAAACTGAAAAATATTACAAGAAATAAAAAAATTCATACTGTAAAACTTAAAAAATATGTTAAAAATAAATAAAAACTTTGAAAAATATTACAAGAAATAAAAAGTTACACAGTAAAACTAAAAAAACTTTGTTAATAATAAAAAAAAATTAAAAAATAAGTAAAACATGAAAAAAATATTACAAGAAATAAAAAGTTACACTACAAAACTAAAAATTTTGAAAACTTTACTAAAATATAAAGGCTAATACAGAAAAATAACTAAGAACTTTGAAAAAATAAAGATTAAAAGGTTCTCATGTCCCATATAAATCAAGAAATCTTTATATACTTTCTATGAAAATTTCAATGTGTCTTATGTAAAGTGTTTCAAACTAGAAGTTTTTTCCCCCCTTAAGTTTTTAAAGTACTTAACTTACTTTTAGTTAAGAACATTTTTTATTAGATGTCATCGTTAGGTCTACGATCTCCTTCATTGCGAACAATTTTTTTTAATTATTATGTAAAACGGGTGTGCTGGGAACAAATTAAAGCAAGATTCTTTAATTTCCCTTCTTCATATAGAAGGGGTTCTCAGCCCACCTAGTTTTCATAATAAAAAAAAAACGTTCACAATGGAGGAGATCGTAGACCTAACGATGACATCTAATAAAAAATGTTCTTAACTAAAAGTAAGTTAAGTACTTTAAAAACTTAAGGGGGGAAAAAACTTCTAGTTTGAAACACTTTACATAAGACACATTGAAATTTTCATAGAAAGTATATAAAGATTTCTTGATTTATATGGGACATGAGAACCTTTTAATCTTTATTTTTTCAAAGTTCTTAGTTATTTTTCTGTATTAGCCTTTATATTTTAGTAAAGTTTTCAAAATTTTTAGTTTTGTAGTGTAACTTTTTATTTCTTGTAATATTTTTTTCATGTTTTACTTATTTTTTAATTTTTTTTTATTATTAACAAAGTTTTTTTAGTTTTACTGTGTAACTTTTTATTTCTTGTAATATTTTTCAAAGTTTTTATTTATTTTTAACATATTTTTTAAGTTTTACAGTATGAATTTTTTTATTTCTTGTAATATTTTTCAGTTTTGTTACTTTAACAAAGTTTTTTTTTAGTTTTGCAGTGAAATTTTTTATTTGTTGTAATATTTTTTCAAAGTTTTTATATATTTTTCACAAAATTTTTAGTTTTATCGTTTAATTTTTGGTAAAGTTTTAGTTTTACCGTTTAATTTTTGGTAAAGTTTTAGTTTTGTAGTGTAACTTTTTATTTCTTGTAATATTTTTTCAAAGTTTTTACCTAATTTTTAATTTTTTTTATTATTAACAAAGTTTTTTTCAGTTTTACTGTGTCACTTTTTATTTCTTGTAATATTTTTCAAAGTTTTTATTTATTTTTAAAATATTTTTTAAGTTTTACTGTATGATTTTTTTTATTTCTTGTAATATTTTTCAGTTTTGTTACTTTAACAAAGTTTTTTTTTTAGTTTTGCAGTGAAATGTTTTATTTGTTGTAATATTTTTTCAAAGTTTTTATATATTTTTCACAAAGTTTTTAGTTTTACCGTTTAATTTTTGGTAAAGTTTTAGATTTGTAGTGTAACTTTTTATTTCTTGTAATATTTTTCAAAGTTTTTACTTATTTTTTAAATTTTTTTTTATTATTAACAAAGTTTTTTTTAGTTTTACTGTGTAACTTTTTATTTCTTGTAATATTTTTCAAAGTTTTTATTTACTTTTAACATATTTTTTAAGTTTTACCGTTTAATTTTTGGTAAAGTTTTAGATTTGTAGTGTAACTTTTTATTTCTTGTAATATTTTTTCAAAGTTTTTACTTATTTTTAAAATTTTTTTTTATTATTAACAAAGTTTTTTTAGTTTTACTGTGTAACTTTTTATTTCTTGTAATATTTTTCAAAGTTTTTATTTACTTTTAACATATTTTTTAAGTTTTACAGTATGAATTTTTTTTTATTTCTTGTAATATTTTTCAGTTTTGTTACTTTAACAAAGTTTTTTTTTTAGTTTTGTAGTGAAAGTTTTTATTTGTTGTAATATTTTTTCAAAGTTTTTATTTATTTTTAACAAATTTTTAGTTTCACATTTTAATTTTTGGTAAAGTTTTAGTTTTGTAGTGTATAACTTTTTATTTCTTGTAAGATTTTTTTCAATGTTTTTATTTATTTTTAACAAAGTTTTTAGTTTTACAGTTTAATTTTTAGTAAAGTTTTAGTTTTGTAGCAACTTTTTTTTATTTGTTGTAATATTTTTCAAAGTTTTTTTACTTATTTTTACAAATTTTTAGTTTTACAGTTTAATTTTTGGTAGAGTTTTAATTTTTTAGTGTAACTTTTTATTTCTTGTAAGATTTTTTCAAATTTTTTAAGTTTTACTGTGTGATTTTTTTTTATTTCTTGTGAGATTTTTCAGTTTTATGTAAGCAAAGTTTTTATTTCTTGTATTATTTTAAAGTTTTTCTTCGTTTATACCAAAAGCTCTTAGTTATTTTCTATGTTTGTCTTTATTTTTTTCAACAGATTTTAGCTTTAATGCATAAGTTTTCATTTCTTGTAAAATTTTTCGTTTTCTAGTTCATTTTAAGTAAAGTTTTTTAGTTTCATACCTACAGTGTAATAATATTTTTTGTAATATTATTATGTTTTCATCTTTATTTTTTCAAAGTTCTTAGTTATTTTCGATATCAGTCTTTATTTTAGAAAATTGTCCAGTTTTATGTAAGCAAAGTTTTTATTTTTGTATTATTTTAAGTTTTTTTCCTTCATTTATACCAAAGTATTTAGTTATTTTCTATGTTTGTCTTTATTTTTTCAACAGATTTTAGCTTTAATGCATGTGTAATTTTTGGTAAAGTTTTAGTTTTGTAGCAACTTTTTTTTATTTCTTGTAAGATTTTTTCAAAGTTGTTAGTTATTTTTAACAATTTTTTTAGTTTTACAGTTTAATTTTTGGTAAAGTTTAGTTTTGTAGTGTATTTTTTTTATTTCTTGTAAGATTTTTCAGTTTTCGTTATTTTAACAAAGTTTTTTTTAAGTTTTGCAGTGTAACTTTTTATTTGTTGTAATATTTTCAAAGTTTTTTTACTTATTTTTACAAATTTTAGTTTTACAGTTTAATTTTTGGTAAAGTTTTAATTTTTTAGTGTAACTTTTTATTTCTTGTAAGATTTTTTCAAATTTTTTATTTATTTTTAACAATTTTTTAAGTTTTACAGTGTGATTTTTTTTATTTCTTGTGAGATTTTTCAGTTTTATGTAAGCAAAGTTTTTATTTCTTGTATTATTTTAAAGTTTTTCTTCGTTTATACCAAAAGCTCTTAGTTATTTTCTATGTTTGTCTTTATTTTTTTCAGCAGATTTTAGCTTTAATGCATAAGTTTTCATTTCTTTTAAAATTTTCGTTTTATACTTTATTTTAAGTAAAGTTTTTTTGTTTCATGGAGTGGGATGGGTTTTTTTTCTTGTAATTCTTTATGTTTTCACCTTTATTTCTTCAAAGTTTCTTAGTTATTTTTTAACAAAGTCTTCAGTTTTAGAGTTTCTAAGTTTTTATTTCAACAAAATTTTTAGTTTCATAATGCATAAGATAACATTTCTTTTTAAAATTTTTCGTTTTCTAGTTCATTTTAAGTAAAGTTTTTAGTTTCATGCAGTAGGGTAATGTTTTTTTCTTGTAATTCTTTTATGTTTTCACCTTTATTTTTTCAAAGTTCTTAGTTATTATTCTGTATTAGTCTTTTTTTTTCAAAGTCTTTAGTTATTTTACTGTATTTGCCTTCGCTTTTTCACAAAAATTTTAGTATATTGCATTGCTGTAATGTTTCCTCTTGTTATATTTTGAAGTTTTTTCTTCAATTCTACCAAAGTTCTTAATTATTTTCAATGTTTTAACCTTTATTTTTTCAAAGATCTTAGTTATTTTTCTGCATTTGTCTTTTATTTTTTCAAAGTTTTTAGTTATTTTACTATATTTGTCTTCGTTTTTTCACAAAGTTTTTAGCACATTGCAGTGTTGTAATGTTTCCTCTTGTTATATTTTAAAGTTTTTTTCTACAATTCTACCAACGATTTTAGTTATTTTCAATGTTTTAACCTTTATTTTTCTGCTTTTGTCTTTTATTTTTTCAAAGTTTTTATTTATTTTTAACATTTTTTTAAGTTATGCAGTGTAAATATTTTATTTCTTGTTATATTTTTACCTTTTCTCCTTTATTTTTTCAAAGTCTTTAGTTATTTTTCTGCATTTGTCATTATTTTTCTCAATGTTTTTAGTTTCTTACAATGTTTTATTGTTTCCTCTTGTTATATTTTTACCTTTTCTCCTTTATTTTTTCAAATTCTTAAGTTATTTTTCTGCATTTGTCATTATTTTTCTCAACGATTTTAGTTATTTTCAATGTTTTAACCTTTATTTTTCTGCTTTTGTCTTTTATTTTTTCAAAGTTTTTATTTATTTTTAACATTTTTTTTAAGTTATGCAGTGTAAATATTTTATTTCTTGTTATATTTTTACCTTTTCTCCTTTATTTTTTCAAAGTCTTTAGTTATTTTTCTGCATTTGTCATTATTTTTCTCAATGTTTTTAGTTTCTTACAATGTTTTATTGTTTCCTCTTGTTATATTTTTACCTTTTCTCCTTTATTTTTTCAAATTCTTAAGTTATTTTTCTGCATTTGTCATTATTTTTCTCAATGTTTTTAGTTTCTTACAGTGTTTTGATGTTTCCTCTTGCTATAATTTTAAGTTTTTCTCTTTATTTTTTCAAAGGTAATAGTTATTTTTCTGTATTCGTCTTTATTTTTCATGAAGTTCTTAGATATATAGTTTATAAGGTTTTTTTCTATCAACGTTTTTACATTTTCTTTTCATTTCCATAATAAATATGTTATGTTTTTTCAATATGTGTTTCCTTTTTGTGTTGTTTCCTCTTTATGTTTTACTAATTTTAATGTCATAGTTCATATGTGAAAGGATGTAGTACACCCATAATTTTAATTTTGAGGAAAAAGATTTCCTTTCATATGATCATTTCTTTATTCTATATTGTTTCTTTTCTTCTTGTGAATGATATTTAATGGTGTTCAAAGGATTAACAAATAGGAAAATTCTTGTAGCGCATGTATCACCGGTATAGTATCATTGATTTGTGGGTTAAAAAGTTTGTTTTTTCTTTTCTTACATTTTATTGTAAAGTTTTTTTTTCATGTTAGAGCTTTTAACTTCTGTTGCATTCAAACTATAATACTAGCATTAGAAAAATTGTCTCAACTTTATAATGGGTAATAATATTTATGTTATTCATAGTAAAATGTATGCATAAATTTGTTAGTATTTATAAGAAATATTCAAAACAGTTTTCTTTGGTATAGGAAAATTATTACATGTTTAATAAATATAATAGTTATTCATAAAAATGAAAGCATGTAGTGTAAAAGATTCACTTTAAAGAAAAGGTTAAGGATAGAAATTCTCCTAAATGTTTGGGAAATTGTATATTCTTTACAATTGTGTTACAAAAATCATCTTATTCCTAATGCTTTCAGAAAAAAATGTAATTGAATAATTTAATTTTAGGCGATTAATCATATATTCACATGTTTAACTAGAAAAAGTGTCTTCTCGAAAAAAATAAGTAATATCTTAAATTGAATCATAGTGAAAGTGTCTTTGTGAATAAAATAAGTAATATTTTAAATTGAATCATAGGGGAAATTAACTTTGCAATCGTAACTATCATTTTTAACTTGAATGCTCTTAACATTCTATGAAAAAAATCAACTCATATACAGAACTCGTAATAAAAAGTATATTTCATTTAAAAAATTGCTTAAAATATTCGAAATCTTATCTAATGTGAATGTAGTTAGTAATTTTTAATCATTGTAGAATATAAATCCACCAATAGGGTAACGTTTCACGACCGAGTTCGAATTCCTTGGTATTGTATGAAAAGATGCAATCGTTATCTCCCTCAAGGGTTATCAGCACATGTATTGCTTTGTGAAAGGTAAGGGATTGTCAGCATGATGTCATAGGTATCCCTCTTTGTGAAATGCTAGGGGAGGCTGTCCACTGGTACCGTTACGCTTTGTTAACGCGGGGCTAACATCTCCTGGGAATTTCCGACCTTATCATTTTATGTAAAATAACTTTCAGAAAATCTTAATTTAACTTCATGTTGTTGGTTGTGTCTTAGAGCCGCATTTTAGTAGAATGGGTAACAGTCGCATTTTAGTAGAATGCGCAGGAGCCCCAATTTAGTGGTAGAGCCGCAAAGTACCTTCGTGCTGTTGGTTGCGCCTCAGAGCCGCATTTTAGTAGAATGCGTAGGAGTCGCAATTAAGTAGAATGGGCAGAAGCCCCAATTAAGTAGAATGGGTAGGGAGCCGCAATTTAGTAGAATGGGTAGGAGCCGAAATTAAGTAGAATGGGCAGGGAGCCCCCTTTCCACCGGCGCAATCTCAATTTCCACCGGCGCAACCGGCGTAGTCTCAATTTCCACCGGCGCAACCGGCGCAGTCGAGCTGCAGAGCCACCGGCGCAACCGGCGCAATCTCAATTTCCACCGGCGCAACCGGCGCAATCGAGCCGCAGAGCCGCGAGCCGCCGGCTGCGGTAGAACGCTCATTTCTCCACTACTCATAATACATTAACTCAAACCTTTGGTCACATTTGTTATTAACACCTTGTAAGTGTAGCCATGTGGCCTAACGGTTAGTGTGCTCGATCGCAAAGATTTAGACCCAGGTTCAAATCCCGAACCAACCCTGGGTGATTTAATTTTACTAATATAATTTTAAAATGTTTAAAGATACCTCAAATTTATTAAACTTTTATTTGATGTTATTGTTACAATACTCTTATTTTTTACTATCATTTTTAGCAAAAGAAAAACAAATTGGAACTTTTTTGCGATATGTAATATTTTTTATTTGTCATTACATTTTGATAACGTTTTAACTAAATATTTTTGTTACCTTTGTTAAGTTATTTAAGGAATTTACCAACTTTCATACAAAAAAATACTTAACAATATTCAACTAAAAATTTCACCGGCATTTTTAAATTTGAAGTATGTTTGAATTACCTGAATAAAAGTCACAAATACAAAAAAGGCCAGACATTTTCCTAGTTTTTTTAACAATTTCAAATTTAGTAAAGCCCATGCTTTCTCTACATAAATTTCAGAAAGGAATTTGATTTTATATATAAGTCAGGTTTTAAGAATTTTTTTATACTTAATAAGAACGACATTATCTTAAATTCATTGTCTATTAAATTTAATTCAATATTTTAAATTTTAGTTAATTTAAGACTGATATTAATTGCAATCAAGATAAAAAGATATAGAAAAAATAATCAGCTAGCTAAAGAAATTGTGGAATGTTTAATACTACGTATTTATTCGGTAATCACAGCACTTATATAATTTGCTCGACCCATTAATCGCACGTTTACAAGAAGTCTCGAAAGGCCCTTTCCCAACTTAACATGGAGGTTTGTAAAACCATGGCAAACATGATTTTTATAGGAATTATTAATGGCCGCAAATGTAAACTGTGTCTGCTAGAGGACAATGTTCGCTAGTGAAGAGGCAAGGTTCAAATGTTGTTGTATCAATTTTTATTACATATTTGGAGAAAGCGCCGCTAACCCTTT
Source organism: Tetragnatha montana (assembly GCA_963680715.1). Taxonomy (NCBI): domain Eukaryota; kingdom Metazoa; phylum Arthropoda; class Arachnida; order Araneae; family Tetragnathidae; genus Tetragnatha; species Tetragnatha montana. Next base: position 60,181,565 of record OY796680.1, on the reverse strand, counting down.
TCACATTCAATTCATTATTTTACAGATCGTCTTTAAATTGGAAAGGGATTTGCTTTACTAATTATCATTAGAATTTAATGAAATTTGGTTTACAGGAGTTTACTTGTGCTCTCTCTAAATATGTAATTTTTTTTTCTCGTAGAATCAAGAAGTTAAACGTTTTCCCCTTCGCCGGTGAACATTGTCCACTAGCAGACGTAAATTCCCACGAAACTAATGTTTTGTCATGGTATGACATACCTGAATGTTATGTTTGGCAAGGAGCTTTCGAGACCAGCAGCACCTACTATCCCGAGATCCCAAAACCACCTTTGAGGCAAGAGGTTTGTGATAACGGTCTCGGATACAATGTGCCAGGAAATTAAAATAGACTGACATCATTAACTTAATGATAAGTAAAATAGCGGTGACCACAAAATAAAAAGATTAACACTAAAATTGAAATTCAATTACCACTTTTAATTTAACAGTATTTCTTATACAATCAATAAATAGCTGGCATTGTTCAGAAATCCGGGCAATAGCAGCCTAAGGTGCTAAAGCCCTAAAACAGTTAATTTCACAATTCTCAGCTAAAGCGTGTTATTGCACCTTATTTTGAGTTGTAGAAAAAGTTATCGATTCCCTAGAAACATACACACCCTATATCACAAAAATGTATTCCGAGAATATTTTCTCGGATTATTTTTTTATCAATGAGTTTTTAGACCTGGGTGGTGCAGAAAGGGCTATAGGGCAGAAAAATTACAACTAAATTAGATGTCTTAATTTCTAATCAGAGTTAATTACAACAGATTGTTCTGAAAATAGTTTTAAAAAAGGTATTTTAAAAATATATACAGATCGAAAAAAAAAATTTACTTCAGTAAAATTAAGTTCTTGTAAATTGATTATTCTATTCATGACACTGTAGTAATTTTTTTTACCTTAACCCCCTATTATTACAAGAGTTCAGCAAGCTTTTAATCATTAAAATAATTAAGGTTATATCATTTTTAATATTCAAAACCATTAAACTCAATATTTAAATCTTGTCTTGTCATCAGCATTAATATTAATTTGGAATTTTATTCACTGAGCACAACGATTCGAAATTTAAAAAATTCTCTTTAAAAGTGATTTAAACTATGCACCCAATCTAATGAAATCTCAATATTAAATAAGAATTATAAACTAGTTAATAATAACAAGCATTATATTTAAAATTTTAATTGATGTTTTATTTTTATAACTTAAAATGGACATATTTTAAGCATGCTAATTTCATGAATATTCAAAGAAAATGTTTATTTTTTAGCTAGAAAATCCTATTAGAATTATTATATAATTATTAATTTAAAAAACACCAAAAAATATCAAGCTTTCTGTATTAAAGTATTTTCACAAGAACTTCTAAGGCGTAAAAATCTGTTTTATTAATTAGTAAATTTTCTAGCTTTTATAAATAAGACCACTATTTTTTTTTGCCTTTTCAAAACCAACTGTTAATTTTTAATAAATGGTAATAAAACTGTATAAATTTGTTTGAAATATATTTAAATATGAAAAGGTATCCAACATTTATTCAGCTTTGAGTTTGTCTATATCCCTATGGGGTAATTTAAAACATTGAGATTTGGGACTTTGAAAGACTTTTAGCAACGGGGACAGAACCTGCAAACTAGCGATCACGAGCCTGTTACTCTACCGACTAGGCTACCATTTAGGAAATTCAAATCGGAAGAAAAAATTGCGCCAAAGCATAGATAAATAGCCAAATCTGTTTTAACTTCCTCGGAATTTAGAATAATTGTTGCCAATTTTTTCCTCTTAGAAGTAAAGTCCCGCTAAATTCCTTCCAACTGCAAATTCACCCCAGGGCTTTGTTTTTGACCCAAATTAAATGAAATTTGGTATTTAGGGGTTTTAGAGGGTGCACTTTCTGGATCTCTAATGATCGTTGATGGCGTCCGTAGAAAAAAAAAAGTTAGTGCTTCGTTTAATATGTAAACGACCCCCTAAGAACTTAAATTATAGCTTATTTTCAAGCAGACATTATTTCATGAAAATTGGCGTTTAAATTATCCTTCTAACCCTAGCCGATCGCTCACAATGTCCACTGTAACGGTTTTTTTTTCCACGACTGTACATTTATTTTGAATCTCTTAACCTTTGAAAACCAGACTGTAAACCAGCACGATCGTTCGATTCCAGAGTTTACTACAGAAGGCTATCTAAAAAAACTAAAATTGCGTATATGTCTAACAAGAAACCAACCAACTGCCCGTAGGAACGTATTTCAGGGCTTAGCGAGAGGAGTGACATATTTGCAAAGCGCAGGTGTTGGAAATGTAAAGAACCAATGAAAGAGTTATATTGAATAAAGAGTCCCTATTAACAATACTGGTTAATTACTGGAAATGTAACTTTTTTTACAGTAAATCTAAGCAAAAATTGTACTGCTGGTAAACATCTTTAAGATCCCTCTTGGTTTAAAAAGAAATCTTAAAAGCAATTAAAATCCAGTAGTTGACCACTTTGGTCAAATACTAGCACTTTTTCTATTTTAGACAGCCAGTGGTTGACCACCCCTCAAATATCAAATTAAAGGGTTAATATACAAATAATGACAGTTTTATTTAATTAAACTGAATACATAGGACCTAAATACATCAATCAATAAATTATTGGAATTAAAACTAGCTGGATGATTTGAGATTGAACTAAATACTCCATACCATTACTGCTAGTAGTGAGAGCGCTTTTTTGAAGCTTTGTTGATAACTCAGTTTTCTGCTATTTATTGCGTCTTTTAAGAACAATATTGGAACTTAAGACTTTACATGAGCTTTTAATAAAATGTTAGCTATGTTTTCAACGCAACAGATTCGAAATAAACACACAACAGTTCTTGTTTTTTGCAAAATTATGCTCAAATGGTCAACTACTGGTAGGTGGTCAACTACTGGTCGGTTCACCCTAAATCCTTGTAATGCAGGAAATCAAAATGAAATTCGTCAAAAATGTTAAATACCTTGCTCAAATTCACTTGACAATGTTGAAGAACAGGTGGCCCGATGAATCACGTCTATGATGAGGTTTTATTGACAAAAGACGCTTGTAAGCCAACTGTGGTAACCTCCAAACCCACCGCCTGAAAAGGGACAAAAACCGTGCGTAAATAACTACACTTCAGTGGTATTAGGTTTTTTTAGTTAAATAAAGACAACATTTTATCAAAAATCAAAGAAAACTTGAACATTTGCGAATTTTTCACACGCTAATATCTCCGCGAATATTACCAAGACATTTTCATGAAATTATTAAGTGAGTTTCTCATAACTTTGGCAACAATACTCTCATTGAGGTTTTTCGCAATCTGCTTTAGTATTTTTTAAATAATTTTTTAAACTTTCTTATTTTGTCGCTAGGGGCACTGAGAAGTACCTAGGGCTAGACCATACTTCCATGACCCTAGGAGACGTTGGTTCCAAATAAAAGCCATGAAACAGACTTTTAAAGCAACCTGTTTAGAAATCTAGAAATCGTTAATCAAAAATTAACTCCTCATTTCCGTAGTTTTAAAATTATAATTCAAACGCCGCCAAATAAATCAAACAGCACGGCGCTTCACATTTAGCAGAACATAAACTACGATCAAATCCCCAAAGAAAAAAAGAAAAGAAAAAGCATTACCAAAACCCTAAACACACGAGACAATTCCGTTTAAAATAAAATAAAATAAAAAAAATCGTTCGAATTTAATTCCGCGTCTTGGAAGAGAGCGCACCCTGCCGATTAGTCCTTTGTCTCTGCCCCCATTACCACCGAAGCCCCATTTTTCTTGAGCGTCCCCCCTCCTTGTTTGTTCTAAATTAATTACGAACACGAATAAGAAACTGCATCACCGAAAACAAAGGGAGAAATGAGCGAAAGTGTTATTGATTAAAGCGGCTTTTTTTTTCTCTTTCGTTCGTTCGCTCTGCAGCTTCTTTTCGGATTCTTCCCCCGTAGAGGAGTTATGTGGCTAGAGGGAGATTTCGTGTGGTGACCCTGCGTGACAACGTTGTTAGTGGTGAAAAGAAATCTGTAACTGAAAAAGTAATTTGTTTCTATTTAAATGGGATATTTGTATTCAGCACTGAATAATAGCTTGTAAATATGTATCATAAGTTTCGATCACTATTATTTGATTTTTTTTTTCAAAATTTCGGCCATTTTTAAAAATTAAAAAAAAAAATTAAACTTCCTTCTCCGTACCTCCGTGCCAACGTTGTTAGTGGCAAAAAGAAATCTGTAACAGATAAAATTCTCTCCATCTGTTTGCGGGTATACTATACTTGGTTCCAATGTTTCTTGACCCTCTGACGTCACTACGCGGAAGGAAAATCTGAGTAAACAGAAAGCCTGTTGGGTTGCTAGGAGGAGTTTCGCTACGCAAATCGTGATAAAAAGACGCTATATATACAAACTAATCCCATTCCTAAATTGAAGTACACTCAAAATTCCGACACCGCTCTGGGAACTACTTTGTTTGTTTTGTTTCTCCAGGGTCAAGTAACGTCCTAGGAGAAAGCTGGAGAGTAAACAAACAAAGTAGTTCCCAGCGTGGTGTCTGAGTTTTGAGTGAACTTCAATTTAGAAATATGGAACACAAACTGAACGAAAATGTTTTCTAAAAACATCTTAAATATTCGAGAAGATATTTTAACAAAAAAAAAAGGCTTCAAAAAAAGTTCGTAAATTTGCAAGTTTGTTTAAATTTTTAGTTAAAGTTACTCAAAATATCAACTCAAATGGGTTCAATTCCGTTAGAGTCCCCGCTAAATATTACCCGGTTCTTTTAGACAACAAAAAGTAGAAATATTCATAAATAATTTCAAACTCCTGAATTAAAATGTTTAATTATATCAATAACTATTCAGTTTATTAATGAAAGTCAGAAAAATTTGTTGATATTTGGATATATTTAGCGATTTGGATATTGGCGATATTTAGCGGGGACTCTAACGGAATTGTACCCTCAATTGATATTCCATGGTCACTTATCTAGGGATAGACCTTTCTTCCATGTCCCTAGGAGACGTTGGTTCCAAAACAAAGCCCTGAAACAAAATTCTGAAACACCCTGTATAATTAGAAAATGCCCACTGTGGCTGCAATAGAAGTAGATGTCTTCAAAGCTCTCTCTCTATCGTATGAATGACTCTACGGGGGTTTCTTCACCCTTTGTTCTGAATGATGCCTCGTTTTTGGTTGTTTTTCTGCTGCCGTTGTTTCTCTCGGGGAGTCGCCGTTTCCATGGCGACGGGGGACGCTTTTCACTTGAGCGATGATTTTTGTTTCTGGCTCCGATCCACTTCGAGGGGGGGGGAGTTTTATGCAAGATTGTTCTTCAGGGGTTGAGTTGAGTGTCGGTTCCGATTCTCGTCGGGTCGATAGAAGTGGGGTCTTTTCAGGGGCGTATAAAAGGGGGGAGCCGAAGCCTGCCCCACCTCCGAAATTTGGACTTGGTGTACCAAAACAAGTTAAAATCCTCTTTTCATGGTTAAAATTCCAAAATTTTGTGTGGGAGAACCTCCAAATCCCCCTTAGGCACTTTGAACTCTATTATTTGCAACTTTTTTATTATTTTAAGTTCATCAAAATCCAAATGCTTCCTAAAATGTATGTCCAAAACCAAGTTGAAACCCTGTTTTGGGGTCAAATTTTCAAAACATTTCTGAGAGAAACCCCTGAGATTCACTTATATTCTTGGAACTCTATTATTTGCAACTTTTTTATTATAAGTTCATCACAATCCTAAAATGTATATAGTATATCCTAAATTGGGGACTGGTGTAGTAGCTAAACTAGTTAAAAACCTGTTTTTTAGAGTGAAGTTTCCAAAACTTTTATGGGTGAGGACCCCCAGACCCCCATTTGGTACTTGGTAATATTCACAACTTTTCTTATATTTAGTCTCTAGGACGTAAATTCTACCTAAAAATCTATTAAAAGCTACATTAAACCTATCAAATATGCAGTGGAGGGGGTGAGGAATAATTTTGGGCCCCTCCCGAAATAAATTTCTATATAAGCCACTGTTGGTGTGGATTCTGTATGATCATTTTATGATATACAGTTTACTATATCATTATCCTTCACTTTGCTATGCTAACTCTAGTCTGTTCATTTAGAACTGAGACGAAATGTATTAGAAGCAGTTGTAATTATCATCGAAAGCATTTTCTTCTGCAATGACAAGGCAGCCGAAACAGAAGTAGTTAAAACACTGTAAAAAAATCGGTCACTGAAGTTGTGTGATGACCGCTATGAAGCATTATTGAGCGTTTTTGATCCTTTTTCAGGCGCCAATTCTAAATGAACAGACTATAGCGATTCACAGAGTGAATCTCTCAGGATGAACAGTGAAAGTGAAACCTGTTTACGAAACATAATTCAATAGAAGACATTGCATCACATAATAATGGATGTTTAATAAACGAAACCCAATCTGTTGAATGAACCGCACACTTTTCAATGAACACAATCCTCCCGATTTCACGACTCGATAACTCCCCGGCATTCGATTCCCCTCGCATATCGATTCTTTCGGGGAATCGATGCTCGCCACCTGGTCATAACCTCTCATTTTCCTCCAAATATACTACGACAATCGATTCGAACAAAGGGGGGGATGAGAGAGAAAAACGTTCTTTTCTGGAATCAATGGGAGAGGGGGACCCGCATCTCTTCGCGGTCCTTGTTTACATTCCGGAAGGATCGGTGGAGAGAGATCCTCTCTTGGATGAAGGAGAAGATTCACAGAGAGAGAAATGGAATCTCAATAATAACGCTCACACCGTTTCTCTTTCACTGTTCATCCTGATTGATTCACTTCTGTGAATCTCTAGTTTGCATATACAAGTAAAGGAGCAAAGAGTGAAGTGCCAATTCACATTTCACTTTGTATGATTCCTCCAAAATGAACACAAAAATCGATAAGTATGAATGAGTCTCAAGGCTCATTCACACTGTGTCACTTTCACTGTTCATCCTGATTGATTCACTTCTGTGAATAGCTAGTTCCTATAGAGAAGTAAAGGAGTAGGGGGAGAGTGAAACGCCAATTCACTCTTTTCACTTTGAATGATTCCTCCAAAATTAAGATCAAAAGTGATAAGTGAAAGAGCATTCAGTCTTAAAGCTCTTTCAGACTTCATCATCAGTGTTCATTCTGGAGGAATCATCCAAAATGAAAAATATAACTTGGTGTTTCATTCCTTACTCCTTCACTTTTCTATGCAAACTAGCGATTCACAGGAGTGAATCCCTCAGAATGAAAAGTGAAAGTGAAACTGAGTGAATGACCCTTTGAGGCTCAAATAACATTATTCCCGGACCACCCAGGTCATTTAAAAAATTCATCCTCCTTTTGGATGAAGAAGAATTAGAGAGAGAAAGGGAATCTCAATAATGACTCATTCAGACTGTTTCACTTTCGCTAATCATCCTGTGAATCGCTATAGTTTCCATCGAAAAGTGAAGGAGTGAAGATTGAAACGCCAATTCACACTTTTCACTTTGAATGATTCCCCTAAAATTAATATCAAAAGTGATAAGTCTGAAAGATAATTCAGTTTTAAAGGTTCTTTCAGACTTATCCCTTTTGAAACTAATTTTTTAGGTATCATCCAAATCGAAAAGAGTGAATTGGCGGTTCACTCTCCCCCTACTCCTTCTTCACTTTTCTAAACTGCGACCATATAGTCGTAATGTAAAAAATTGGAAATACCTACTATTTTAAAACTCAGAATTTGTTTAGAAATTTTAATGGCCATTCGCCTCAAAAGAATCCGAACAGTTTGATACCAAAAAATGTGTTTATATGGATCAGTATATAAAAAAGTTTTTACCTGGAAGCAGTTCACCAAAAACGTTATTTTTTTTAGAATAGAGATAAACTGGATACAAGTATTTTGAATAACTGAAGTTGACTAATTTCATAGGTTCTTGAATCCATCAGCTTGCTTTTAATTCGTTAACTGAAGTTGAGAATTAATTACAAATAAAATAGTATTAACTTTAAAAAAAATAACGGTTATTACTGCAAAGAAATCACGACACTTTTCTTTGAATCCCCCTCACAGTTAAGACAAGTTATCATTTATGATTATAATAATTCAGATATTGTATCTTGAAAATGACATACTACTGCAATTTTTTTCCTTACATAATAAACATTCAAGAGATGCTGTTTTCTCCACTAATGCGAAAATAATGGGTAGAACGCGCTTTGCTTATGAAGGGTCGAGCACCTGGGTCTAACAGGCCCTTGGCATGCGATTTATTCATTATTCACCCCTTTTGAGGTTTATTTCCCCACAAAGTTTCGTTGCGGAGTTCTTGCATGCGCGTGCTCTTGAGGGTTTTGTTTTAACTTTTAAAACGATTTGTTAATTATGCGACTGATATAATCATTCTCATAGGTTCAAACCGGGGCTTATCAAGCTTTCAATATCTTTGAGACCCATTTTTCTATCATAGTTTTCATCGCCTCCCCCCTTTTATAGAGTGAAAATACAACCAACCATACAACCAATGAAAAATAATCTATATTTCGACGCTAAAGCTACAAATCGACTTTAGTCTAAGACAGTGGTTCCCAACAGTTTGTCCACGGATCATAGGTGGTCCGTGAGAGTCTTAAAAGTGGTCCGTATAAAAATTCCAATATAAATAAAAATTTGAGCGAATTGAACGACAAAAGATGAAATTATATCCGTGAAGAGATGACTCTCGGCTGAGTAATTTGTGGGGAAAATAGTCACTACTTAATTATTAAGAATACTTTTGTGTACCATAAATACTTGAAGAGCTTTGAAAAAACTCGGTCTAAAGATTTAATTATAGAATAACACAAAAGATATATTTAAAATTTTCTTAAAATAGAATTATAATTTTGAGCTTTATGTAAATTTACACGCTTAATCAAGGAATATAAACATTCATCTTGCAATTTTGTGAGGGTAAAGGATTTTAAGCTATACTACAGGGTGGTCCGTGATGGTTCCAATTTTAAACTAAGTGGTCCGCACACTGCTCTGAGTTGGCAACCACTCTGGTCTAGGACATATTTTCGGAGGTAAGCATTTTGGAGTTATTAACTAGACTTTTGATTCTGGAGTTGTAGAAAAATATTTTTTTAGACTGAGCATAAAATATTAGGTATAGCTTTTTGGAACATTAAAATATTAACCTCATAAAACGCTACATTTTGCGTTAATTTAAATAGGAGTGATAGGGACAGATAAATTTCGATAGCATTATCCAATTTATAACATTAACAGTAAATAAAGTGATCACATTAAACGGACTTGACTATACAGATCAATAATAAATATAGATACAGATACAAGTAATAAATACGGATACAAGTAATCTTATATAGGCCTAAATCATTATCTGCCTAAATAAAAGGTAAACATTTAGGCACTCTACCCAACAACTGCAATAAAAAGCCTCATCAGACAACCTTAAACACCACATCCTTTAGATTCTACATAGAATTAGATCCTAAAAAAATACGTTTTTCTCCAACGAACGAACAGTGTTCGTATGAAACCAAGCGTAACTTACACATCATCGCCCAAACATCTAACTACCCCCCTTCCCGAGATGCATCTCGTTAATGCCCTCTGGCTCCCCTCCTCATCAATGGGGAAAAAAAGATGCAGCTCCCCGAAGAAAGGGAACGGATGGATGGAGGAGAGAGCGTAGGGGGAGAAAGACTATAGGCGTCGCATTAGGTGGAGACCCTGCGTGGAAAGTGGACAAGAGGAACCCTTAAATCTTCAGTTTGAAAAAAAGGGAATAAGTCCAAAAAAATGGAAAATTGACTTTTTGTGCTCAAAAAAAATTCCAAGCTTCGCTCTACACATGTGTTAGTAGGGGAGCCCATGATGCTAAATGTGGATTTACTCGAGCGCGTCAGATAATCATAGGGGAGATACCTTGCATTCTTTTGAGCAACTCCACCAAATATAAGCTCTCTATGTTGGTGGGTAAGTTTAGAACAGCCCGTCAGATTTGTAAAAAAAAACTAGTTACATGGACATACTCGAGCGCGTCAGATTGGCTACAGAGACAGTTAACAACTAGTTGAGACTAGTTTTCTAACTACTAGTCCATAAACATTTTGTTTCGTACATTTTTCTCAAAAAGAGCGATAGCGTCTTACCAGTCTTGGCTTTACTTTGCAACTTTGTAACCCTCCCACTCCCTTGCCCACCGCTCAAATCGACAGATTTTAGAAAATGTACACTTTTTAGCTGGTAACTAACCTACCTTATCTTTATCTGACGCGCTCGAGTATGTCCATGTAATTAATTTTTTTTTACAAATTCTGACGGGCTGTTCTAAACTTACCCACCAACATAGAGAGCTTATATTTGGTGGAGTTACTCAAAAGCATGCAAGGTATCTCCCCTATGATTATCTGACGAACTCCAGTAAATCCACATTTAGCATCATGGGCTCCCCTACTATGTAGAAATAACTTTTTTTTTTGTCGTGTCTAAGATGAAATACAAAAACCAAGGATTCTGATACTATAATTTTAAATATGATCATGATCATTGATGACGGCCCTGGCGATCTGAGTGGAAATAACTGTTGGCAGATATAACCCTCTTGAATTTGGAGAATTCATTTATTGTTATTTTAAAATAAATTTGAAATTTAAGTTAATTTGCCTTTCTTTTCTTATATTCTGTGCTGTAAATAGAGCAAAAATAAAATTAGTTTCTAATTTAAAAATGTCTCTACCTTTTTTATACGTTGAATGTTTGAATCCTTTGATACTGTCAAATTAAAGCGACAGTGCATGTCATGGTTGTACTACAAATTCAAGAAAATTATTTGGTTTCTGGCCAAAAGAAAAAGAATCCCAAAGAATTTGGTTTCAGCTACAGCACAGGCTAAAGCATAGAAAATTTAAAAACTGAAAGCATTCAAATGTCAGAATGTTCTGAGGGAGCACTCTTTAGTAAAATGTAACAAACAATTCACAAAAATTTGGGACAAAGGTTAATTAGTTGATTCAAAACCACCTTAAAATCATTGAAATGAAACAATATGATTTTTGGGGTGATTAAGCATGATTTTGTAAAATCCTTCAGGGGAGGTATCTAGGGATATGACGACAATATGCTGACATGGATGATAGAAACTCCACAGCGCCCTCTATTGCCTTCTGACTCTATACTCCAGACTCCCGCATAGCCCCGGGCGTTTCTGTAGCAGTAGCCAGAAAATACCGGCTTTTATTATAACCGAAGAACCATATACAACATTCCTTCTATCATGAAAAGGGGCTTATATGAATGGCGTTCGCTCGGCTTGATTTATAAAGTGGTGTCAGTCGCTCGTTTTTTATTGAAAGATACTTTTTGGCAGAAATACATTTCTGTATGAGTCCGGATAAGAAAGTTTTTTTTTTTTTGAAGGATGTTTTGAAATTCAACTTTATACTTTTAAGGCTTTTAAATTATGGACGTGATAGTTTACAGCGACCTTTTTATACGTACACATCGTATAAAACTATGTCGTGAAATAGCGGAAATTATAACTGACGACAGCACTGTTGACGGTTAAATTCTGTACTTTGAGGAAATTTCTGTTTTTTTTTTCTTTTTCTGCCAAATTTATACTCGACAGCAACGTTTCTTGAACCCAGTACGTCACAAATGCGGATGGAGAAATCGGTAAACACAAAGCCTGTTGGGTTTCTAGGAAGAGTTTCGGTACGCAAATCGTGATTGAAAAGCACTATATATACGTGGGTTTAACAAACTAATCCTATTTTTAAATTGACGTTCTTCATTTCACTCCAAATTCAGACACCTCGCTGGGAACTACTTTGTTTGTTAGTGACGTCGAAGGGTCAACTTAAGTTGCTGTCTAGTACAGTTATTTCTGCCAAACAGAGGAGTTCTTATTACATGTTAGGGATACAAGGAAAGAGAACATACAATAAAAACACATTGCAGCAAAAAAAAATTACAAACAAAAAAAAGCACACTACTTATAAAATTCTTTCTTAATAGAATCAAAAACCAAATCACTCAAAACAGACATACCTTTCTAAAAAACTGAAGAACTGGTTGATCTTTTGAAGAAACTTTCCGTTACATGAAGAAACTTTTGAGTTCTTTTAGATTAGTTACAGGAGGTGATCTTCAACAAAAATTCAACATAATTGTAACGAATTTAACTAATGAGACATCACCGTAAAGCTGTTACACTCCTAGCCACGAGAAATATAAGCTTCGTTTTGACTGAACCATTCCAAGCCCTTGTGCATACTTGTTTCTATAAAATATATTCTTTTAGTGGTGGTTTTATTAAATCGAAATTCTTTTTGTGAAAGGAAGAAAGGCGGGGAAAACAACATGTTTTCTAGGTATGCGGAGAACTTTTGACAAAATACAGTAGATAATTTAGTGTAAAAAGACTAAACTTTTATACAGTTTACTATCCCCTTTCATATTTCTTTTAAGGTAGTAAAATAAATTTAGAACTAGAGGGTGGTAGTAAAATTTATTTTACTACCACCCTCTAGTTCCGTAGTAATGACAATTATTATTAAAGTAGAGTAATTTAAACATTTTTTTGTGAAGTTTTACAGTTTATAAAGATAATTGCAGTAGTAGCGATGCCATTTCGAAAGGGAGTTACTTTTAGCTGTTTTCTAATGTCAAAGTGATATACGGTGGAAGGATAAAGGTGAACAAATAGACAAAAGCTAACAATACAAATACAAGATACGAAAAAAAAAAGAATTACTAGAAAAACTTACACCCCGTGATACAGATACAGTCATAAATAAACAATACATGAAAAATTCGCAAATGCACTTAATTGCAGTTGTTCGAGGAATCCTCTTTACAACGAAAAAGCATAGAGTCATTTACCGGTATTTCCTTAATGTATCAAATTCGTTTGCTCTCAGAATTTCTGAGAGTTCTACTGGAACAAGACGCTTTTGCTCCCTTGAGCATTAGGGGGGGGGTGGAGCGACGATTACCGAAAGAGCGTATCACTTAATAACCCCTTTCAGAGAGAAGAGGGGGTCATTCCATCTTAAAAACCTTTTCCACTTCGGAGTCTCACTTAGCTCGGGCCGATGGGTTTTTCAAGGGAGGGACTCTATTAAAAGAGCACTTAAAACTTTTCATAACTTTTCGCCATCTATCCTGTTCAGATGGATGGATATTGGCAAGGTGCCTCGTTTCTGCTCTATTCGATGGGGGGGGGGCTGAGAAATGTAGTTTGACACGGGGGGATATCTTTAGTAGGAAATGGTTGAGGAAATGTTGAAATAAAGGTTAAGTTTGAAGGTCATCAAAGATTTTTAATCTGCTACTGTATGACCTTTAGAAATGTAATTAATAAGGTTTTATGAAGAAGATACTTTATACTTCTTGGATTAAACCTTACCGTATTTGATACCGGTAGGGTATCAACTGGTATCAAAAAACATAGAAACTTACTTTACTCCCGTAACTTTAAAAACCGTATTTGATTGTGTACAAGATTTAATTGACAATTAAGACATTTAGATTGTGTACAAGAAGTAATACTGTATCCTGTATATCGTACAGAATACAATGGGCAAATAAAATTTAAAGCATTTATTTTTCTTTGCAATGCTTAAAATTACAAACAACTACCAATTATATACCCTGAAAACCAATAGTCAGGCATATTTTAATGTCGAAAGGGCCACAGTCTGTGCAAAAACTTATAAGTTTAAAAAGAACAAACGAAAATATATATGCACATGAATTTATTAAAAGCCATACGGCGTTTCGGGGATTCCTTGGATCCCCTTTGTCAATCAATCATTGACAAAGGGGATCCAAGGAATCCCCGAAACGCCGTATGGCTTTTAATAAATTCATGTGCATATATATTTTCGTTTGTTCTTTTTAAACTTATATTTTAATGTATTGACGTTATACCTCTAAATATAAAAAATGCATAGTTAATTTTTTTCTCTTAAAAGGTTTAAAAAAGAAATTTTGAAAAAGATAAGATGTATCAGAAAAAGGAGAATAGAGAAGAAAAAGGTGGAAAAATTTTAAGCAATAAAAAATTAGTAGAAAATACAAAAATGATGAAAAACCAAAAATACTAATAGAACGGAATAGAACTAATACATATAATAGATTAATTTTAGAAACTTTGCACTGCTTTACTTTTTAGTCAATTTTGTGTGAGTTATTATAAAATTTCCCCTTTTATATAATGAATCCCAAAACGACCTTTTAAATTCAATTCCAAATTCTGAAAAACGATGCACGCTGAAAACTATTAAATTCATCTGTAAGAACTATGACCTTTTTAAATACGCAGCACATTATAAAAATGATTACCCCCACAGACTCTTTCAGCTAATATATTTTCCTATTAAAACATAAGCCAAAAAACACCCAGTTAAAAACTAATTTTCTTTCGCTCTTAGCGTGGCCACTAGTTAATTTAACACCGACATTCCATTTTCGAACAACTCGGCTCCAGACGAAGCTCTAGACAGAGAGCCCAATTAAACAAAAGTGCCCTCTACCCCCCCCCAAAAAAAAAAAAAAAAAAAAATCTCCCCTCCTTTGCGAAACGTGTGGAACAAAACTTTCCGAGGCTCAAACGATTTTTAAGAAGGGACAAAAGAAGCCCAAGAACAACTCAGCTCCAAACTTGGGAGTCTTGAGGATTAGAACATCTTAAGCCTCTGTGCAAATCCCTCCTCCCCCCCCCTTCTATGGCAGAAGAGATAATTAAATTGTTTTTGGTCACGTCTTCCTGAAGAACCCGGTCTTCAATTAGACTCGGTCTGACGCCATCAGTGAAAGAGTTTTTCATTGAAAAACAGGATGAAAAACTGTTTTTCGAAAAACAGCTTTCTTTTTCGACGCCTCTTGTTTGTTGTTTGGATTAGAGTGGGAAATGGAATTAGTGTTCCCGTTTTTAGAGAGGAAAACTAATTCCCGGAATTAAATTTGCGTTTTAATTTTTGAGCGGGAAAGTTTTAGGTTTTTTTTTTTTGAGGGGTCGGATATGTAACATCTTTTGTTTTGGTGTTTTGCATTTTTAGTAGGTAATAGTTACCTTTGCAATATCCATGTTAGGTAGTAGGGAAAAATTTACTTTTCCGTGTTCTTTAAATTTATCTGAAAAATATTTATTTGATTCCTTTAGTTATGTTTTTCTATGATTCTTCGACAAAAAAAAAACTAATTTTCAAAGGTTTTTCACTTAAACCGAAACTGACAGAGTTTAACTGGTCTACTCCATATCATTCTCTTTCTCGTATCCCTTATGATCGTAGGTGAAGTTATTTTATAAGCGATCTACACATTTTTCACAAAGTTTTCTCTGCAATTTTAAGAGCTTATTACCATAAATCGAGAAATGTATCTATTATACTTTCTGCATAGTGTTGCCTTTTGGAAACATCTGTTGGAGCTGGTAAAAAATATGTCTAGTCTAGACAAAGGGTTATAATATGGACTGTAGGGTTAAGGCAAAGTATAGTAAGAAAAGTAAAGTAGTAAAGTCAGTAAAAGTCGAGCTAGCTCATATTCAAGTGAGACATGCAGATTTAAAAATCAATGTATCAACCAACAAAGGGTCATCATTCCTGCCTATATCTTCCCTTTTAGATACTTTTCAAGGGTAAAAAACCATGTGAAACAGTAAAAAATTAATAAAAAAACATAGCTAATTGAATGCATGATAAACACTTCAAGAATTATAAAAAAATTGAGAATTGATACTAGGATTTTTTAAATCTTTTTCCTTTAAGAGTTTCAAAAACTCTTGTTTTTGAAGAATTGAGTCTTACAACTCTTCCAAGTATGTAAAAATTACGTAATTGCAACTAGAAGTAAACGAAATTTGGTCATACATGACAGAAATTGGATGAATCTTGAACGTTTGTGCTGTTTCAGAGATTCATCTTTGCAATTTTTGAATTAAAAGAGCTTGTTTTGTAAAAATAGGAGCGATTTTTGAAAAAAAAGTCCCGTTTTAGGGATGCTAGGTAACAATGGGATAGTTGCACTTTCCACAGGGTACTCTATCAATTAGGAATAGTTTCCAAGGAAAAAAAAGTATCTATGTATCGGTAGAAATGATATATTTCAATAATAACGAGCCTCTACTTTCACTAACCTCAAAACAGTAAAGCGCATTTCTAAACGCTCCCTTCGCACATGCATTGTTCCTGTCGCTCCGGTTTTTTTCCTCCAAAAAAACCCCCTCAAAACACTTTTTTTTAAAAGAAGAATGCTGTTCAGAACGAACATAATTCGTCTTCGGAAGACGAACGACGTCGCTCCTCGAACGCTGTTTAATTAGCCTAATTGGATTCCGCCGCTTTCCATTTTTAAAATCCAATTGCGTGTTCCAAACAATCTGCCCCAACAACGATAACGAAGCAGGGAACAAATTGGAATCCTCGGAACATCGAACGAGACTTTAGCTTCGCTGGAAGAGTTTTCTTGAGGTATATTCCTTGGAAAGATTATTTTGGTGCCTTTCAAGAATTCAAAAACCGGATTTTTAAAATTTTCTGTACTATACAAGGCGCATAAGGAAAGTCCTTTTATCCTGCAAATATACTTTCGAACCGAGAGAGATATTCAGCTATGCAAATGAGGTAACGGTACACTGTAAAAACTAACTTTAAACTTTTTTTCTGAAAATATGCAGGTACTCAAAAATGATACATCATGTGCACATTTTTGAGCAAGTGCATGTTTCACGAATATATTATAAAACATTGGCTGGTGTCCTGACAATATCGGCCTTTGTCAAAAATTATCCCCTTCTATGGTACAATATTTGATCAGAATGGTACTAGTCCCTAATGTAAGGTCGCAGGGAAGTGACATGTCAGCTTGTAATATTAGTAATGTGATGCCCCAACTGGGAGAAGTGAGCTATCACGTTTTTAACTTTAAAATACGCTCATGAAGAAATAAGACACATTGATTGTCGTTCTGCAAACATTAAACAAAAATACATATAATTTGAGTGGTGACTATCGAGCATTTTCAATCACATGACTCGGACCTAATAACGACCTTAGCAACAGAAGATGTTACAGTTTTTTGCCCTACAGAGGTTAACAGTTACTGAAAATGACTAGCCGTGGAATTCTTCTATTCGAGCATTTGCAATCACGTGATCGCATACGTAAAAACCGCCTTAGCAACGGATAAACAACGGCCTTAGCAACAGTTAAAAGCCCTACAGAAGGTACACAGTTAAAAGAAAATAACCGGTTGTGACGTCACCTGAAAACACTCTATTGAATTGCTTGTATAATTCTAGTATTTCAAAATTGAAAGAATTATGTTTTAATATTTGAAACAAAAAGTTTCATATCACAATGAAACTATCGATATACACAGATTTGAAATGGTCCGTTTTTCTCAGTGTACTACAGTAAAAAAACTGATCAAAGGGATTAAATAGCGCAAAAGTAACAATAAAGAACTAGGAAACGTTCTAAAAATCCTCACTCCATAGAAAGGTAATGAAAACATTCCACCCCATGATTTTAATACACCCTAAGATGTCTCTTTTAATACCTCCCAGAAATAATCTCTTCGCATTGAAAGACATCAGCGTAAAAAAAAAAAAATCCGGCAGCTTATCCAATGATTCGATTCCTTTACATTACATTATGAAAGGCAAACAGGTAACCTCGGAGAATGTATTTCCATTCGAAAAGGAAGGAGCTCCTTATTCAAAAGTGAGAATGCTCTCCACGTGCAAAACACCCTCGAGAAAAACAACCGATAAGGTGTTTGCACAAGTGAGGGAAAAAACGTGGAGGTAATAGGTTGATAGACGGCGCTTGGGGCTTCGATTCGCTTTGTAGAGACCGTGGCTAAGGCTCCTTATTAGGATACATTTGCTCTTGATCCTCTTTCTGCTTCTTAGCTTCCATTTTATCATTGATCATTAGCATCATTTTACTCTTGAGCCTCTTTCTGCTTAGCATTATCCTTTTGCCCTAGGGCCAAGAGTAGTGGTTCCCAACCGGTGGTCCGCGGAAGATAGGTAGTCCGTGAGAGTCTTAGAAGTGATCCGTGAAGAGTCCGCATAAAAATTCCAATAAATAAGAATTTGAGTGAATTAAACGAGAAAAGATGGAATTATATCCGTGAAGATGACTTTCGGTCCTTTGCTTTCGAGTTTCTCTGTTCTTCTCAAGCTGAAGAGCTAAAGGATCCTTATATAAAGCAGTAAGAAGCTCAAGAGCAAAGGGATGCTAAGAAGCATAGAGAGGCTTGAGAGAAAAAAATATATAAGGAGCAAAAAAGAGGCTCCATTGCAAAGGGATGCTAAGAAGCAAAGAGAGACTTGAGAGAAAAAAGATGCTGAAGAGCAGAAAGTACCTCGAAAGGAAAGGGATGCTAAAAAGCAGAGAGAGGCTCAAAAGAAAAAAAATACGCAGGATCAGAAAGAGGCTTGAGTGGAAAAGGATGCTATGAAGAAAAAAGAGGCTCAAGAGAAAAAAATATGCTGAGGAGCAGAAAGAGACTCGAGTTAAAATGGATGCTAAGAAGCATAATGATGCTCAAAAGCAAGAAGATGCTGAGTAGCAGAAAGAAGCATGACTTGAAAGGAACGGCATGAAGAAGAGTGAGGCAAGACTCCGAGGAGTAGCTAACCATTTTCATCCCCGTTCTGTCAGCCAGGGTCATCATACCAATGCCCCCTCTATGAATACCTCCTCTACGCTTTATCATCTGCGTTAGGTGAAAAACGGCCGCCTCCTCAAAGAAAGGCGAATATTAAGCATTAAAACAAGACGGATTCAATTTCAATCCGGCAAACACGGATTTTTAATGATGTGTGCTCATCCCCATCCTTTGATACGGGTTTTTTTCTTGTTCTATCTCTTCTTTTACCCTCTGTGGAAGGGGGGGGGAGTGATTCGATGGAAGTTCGTTCGAGCGAAATTCTTCTTCTAAAAGGATTTCCCCTTCTTCAATTAGAAGGAGATCTGGGGGTGTTTTAACAAGGGATGTTAAGTGATGGAAAATGTATCTCGTGTCTAAAAAGGATCTTTTTGAGTAAATACGGGGGTTGTGAATCGGTGTTCTCTGATTGGCTGTCCGCCGTGTGACCTGGTTTTTGATGTTTGTTGGTTTTCTGATGATTTCGCTTAAGGCTCTTGATGTGGAAAGAATTTTCGGATCAAATATATGAACTCACCCCTAACCCCCCCCCTTGAATACGGCCAATGAGGGGTTCAACCAAGAATTAAAACTTGATTATTTGCAAAGTGTATCCATGATTTTTTGTTTTTCTCTTTTGTGTAGATTTAGGGCTTATTTTTTTGTGGTTATGTGTGTCCTTTTATCTATATCTATAAAAGCCAAATACCACTGACTGACTGACTGACTGACTGACTGACTCATTCATTCACTGGTAAGTAAGGAACACTCAACACGGAATCTCCGAAACTACCGGACCCAGAGCTTTGAAATTTGACAGAGACGTTCCTCTCAGCTATGCGACGCGCACTAAGAACGGATTTAAAAATCGAACGACTCCTTCCCTGTTTTTCGGCGCTTTTTCTACTCCGTTTTTCCCATTGAAATAGCATTATGCATTGTTGAAATACGTAAATTGCAGTAGGTTTATTTCTCTCTCGAGGTTTCGTCTGGCCTCATGTGATAAAATATAATTTCATAATTTATAACAAATATAAGACGAAAAACACAGTGTAAATTTCTATTTCAAAATTATAACAATTTTCAGGAAACATATAAATTCAAATAATTAATTTTGAAACAACATTTTCCTTTATTTGTAATTTTAAATTTTTACTAAAATAAATTTATTTATGGAAAGGCTGAAATAAATGGTTTCCATGGAAACAGAGCTGAAATTATTTCATTGTTTCATGGGGCATGGTTCACTAGACTTTTATACATTCACTAAATTTTTATTGTTAAGTACTAGAAAACCGTTTTTACTAAGAAGTTGGCTATCATGATAAAAGGAAAATGAGATTTATCAAGCATTTTATTATTTTGATAAAAATGTTTTTATTTTTGGAGATATAGGATCATGCAAATAAAAATGGATTCCTTATCATTTTTGAATATAAATTAAATTAGGTATAGTTAAATATTTTGCTTTGCCGGCGGGAGTTGTTGACTGAATTACACATAGGGATTATTTTTTGATTAAATTAATATCATTTTTGGAAAACGATAGAAACTTCATATACGGTTTGTAACATCCTGTTGGAAATTATTCCCAAGGGGCTCAAAGAGGGTTGTGATTTTTACTTCCTAACTTTTTATCAAGTGATTTATAAAAACCGAAGCGAAATTTTTGAAAAGGACATCGGAAATACTTCATAGAAATTTTGTTTAAGATTTTAAACTATAAATTTCAAAAGACTGATCATTTCAATTAGATTGTTCTTTTACAGCCAGTGAAATGCGGGACGGGATACGTTAGGGTATATTTTCACAGTAAGAAACCGGGATGAAAAAGACGACGGGGGTGACGGGATGATAAGTGACTGCTAATCCAGAAAAAGAAAAACCATATAGCTCAATAAACCTGATGATTTAAATTGGATTGTTCTTTAACAGCCAAAGTTAAAAGCGGGGCGGGATGAGTTAGGGTATATTTTCAAAGTAAGGAACCGGGAAGAAAAACACGACGGGGGTGACGGGATGATAAGTGACTGCTAATCCAGAAAAAGAAAAGACATATAACTTGATAAACCTGATGATTTATTTCAATTTGATTGTTCTTTACAGCGAAGGTAACAGCCAAATTTAAATACGGGACGGGATGAGTTAGGGTATATTTTTACAGTTAAGAACTGGGATGAAAAAGACGACGGGATGATAAGTTCCAGAAAAAGAAAAGACATAACTTGAAAAACTTTTTAAAATATTTATGAATTAACTCAACCCGTGCAAGGCCGGGTAAGTCAGCTAGTCTATATCTATAAAAGCCAAATACCACTGACTGACTGACTCATTCATTCACTGGTAAGTAAGGAACACTCAACACGGAATCTCCGAAACTATTGGACCCAGAGCTTTGAAATTTGACAGAGACCTTCCTCTCTGCTATGCGACGCGCACTAAGAACGGATTTTATAATCGAACGACTCCTTCCCTGTTTTTCGGCGCTTTTTCGACTCCGTTTTTCCCATTGAAATAGCATTATGCATTGTTGAAATGCATAAATTGCAGTAGGTTTATTTCTCCCCTTATGTTTCGTCAGGCCTCATGTGATAAAATATAATTTCATAATTTATAACAAATTAAGACGAAAAACACAGTGTAAATTTCTATTTCAAAATTATAACAATTTTCAGGAAACATATAAATTTAAATAATTAATTTTGAAACAACATTTTCCTTTATTTGTAATTTAAATTTTTTTTCTAAAATAAATATATTTATGGAAAGGCTAAAATAAATGGTTTCCATGGAAACAGAGCTGAAATTATTTCATTGTTTCATGGGGCATGGTTTACTAGAATTATACATTCACTAAATTTTTATTTTTAAGTACTAGAAAACAGTTTTTACTAAGAAGTTGGGCTATCATGATAAAAGGAAAATGAGATTTATCAACCATTTTATTATTTTGATAAAAATGTTTTTATTTTTGGAGATGTAGGATCATGCAAATAAAAATGGATTCTTTATCATTTTTGAATATAAATTAAATTAGGTATAGTTAAATATTTTGCTTTGGTGGCGGGAGTTGTTGACTGAATTACACATAGGGATTATTTTTTGATTAAATTAATATCATTTTTGGAAAACGATAGAAACTTCATATACGGTTTGTAACATCCTGTAGGAAATTATTCCCAAGGGGCTCAAAGAGGGTTGTGATTTTTACTTCCTAAGTTTTTATCAAGGGATTTATAAAAACCGAAGCATATTTTTGAAAAGGACATCGGAAATACTTCATAGAAATTTTGTTAAAGATTTTAAACTATAAATTTCAAAAGACTGATTATTTCAATTGGATTGTTCTTTTACAGCCACAGTAAAATGCGGGACGGGATACGTTAGGGTATATTTTCACAGTAAGAAACCGGGATGAAAAAGACGACGGGGCGACGGGATGATAAGTGATTGCTAACCAGGAAAAGAAAAACCATATAACTCAATAAACCTGATGATTTAAATTGGATTGTTCTTTAACAGCCAAAGTTAAAAGCGGGGCGGGATGAGTTTGGGTATATTTTCAAAGTAAGGAACCGGGAAGAAAAAGACGGCGGGGGTGACGGGATAAGTGACTGCTAATCCAGAAAAAGAAAAGACATATAACTTGATAAACCTGATGATTTCAATTTGATTGTTCTTTACAGCGAAGGTAACAGCCAAATTTAAATGCGGGACGGGATGAGTTAGGGTATATTTTTACAGTTAAGAACTGGGATGAAAAAGACGACGGGGACGATTAAGATCCAGAAAAAGAAAAGACATAACTTGAAAAACTTTTTAAAATATTTATGAATTAACTCAACCCGTGCAAGGCCGGGTAAGTCAGCTAGTATTTAATATGTTCTACTGTTTGTGTCTTTTTCTTGCCAAGTAATTGGAATTTCTCTTCTGTTTGGCAATGTATTTAAATAAATAAATAAATACCAATATTATTCGTTCGTTTTTAATATTTTGACAAAATTAACTTCGCTACAAAAACTTAACCACAAAAACTAAACTTTACTACTTATAGCGGGGTTCGACTGGATTCTATACCCAAATGTTTTCCACATCACTAATATCAAAGTCCATCCCCCCTTCTGTTGTCCGACCCCTATCTCGACCTGTCACCCCACTTAGACGAGGGGGGCTTTAATCCAAAGCGGGGGTGGGTCGGGTTAATCGAATGGAGAGTGGTCCGCTAAATCGGACAGGGAGGGCACACTTGTTTGCATTCGGATGACGGACATCGGGAGAGGATTTGTGGGAGTGGTTTGGAAGACAAGTGACCCAAGTCCTACCAACGCAACATACGTTCAATGAATGAATGCATGAGTGAATGAGGCACAAACAATTCTACCTCAACATCTTCAAAACTCACTGAGATATTAAAAATGTAAAATTGGTGACTTACACCACTTTATAACACCCTTCCTGAATGGGAAAAAAAGTTCATCCACAAATTTAAGTTGAACCTGTTTTTATGCGGTGATAGGAATTACTTCAAAAAATTCATTTGTGGCGATGACCCCTTAAGAATTCAAACACCCATACCTCAAGATAAAAGATATCTAAATATTTGAAGATGTTGTGAAATATTTTCTTGTGCCTTATTCAGGAAATAATGAAGAAAAATTTGCTAAGACCGAAGATTTAGATTTAGACCGAAAAAGGTTGGGAAACACTGGTCAAGGGGAAATATTTTAGTAACGTCTGGTTCGAAATCCCGACAATCACATGCCCAACAGCTCAAATGCCCGACACCGTTTGCCCGACAGGTACGATCACCCGACAGTGACATAAATATTATTCGACCTATCGAATAATATTTATATAACTGATATTCTGCAGAAAAGTCAAACCTGTCGGGCAAACGGTGTCGGGTATTTGATTGTCGGGATTATGAACGGATCCAATTTTAGTTAATAGCCTAGTGTTACCAGTCTATTTGAAATATCCACAGACTGGACAACGAAAGATTCGCAGCCATTTTAGTTTCAATTCGCATGGATAGCCATGGAGAATACATCTATCTATCCATATATACAGCTATATATCCCTAAATGCTAAGTTCGTATAAGACTTAAACCGCTTTTCCTCCGAGCTGGTGGCTGGGGGGTGTTTCATTAGAGCGGGAATTAGAGGCAAACACGTGCCTCTCACTCGGGGCGAATTAGGCCGCGGCTTGTTTTGCATCACACACATTCGGGATTACATTAAAATCTAAACTGTATATTCGACGAGATCATATTACATATTTGGGGGTCTTTCTCCAGGGCCGTATGTAATGGGAGACACCCGAACTTATACTTTAAACTGTACTTTGGATGTCCTAATTTGAAGTATTTAAAACGATCACCTAGTTTGTATTTTGCAACTTTTACATTCTTAAAGAAAAATGTGAGAGGGGAGAATATACATTTATGACTCATTTTGTATGATTATGTATTAAAGGAGGTTTTAACGGGATT